>OX451735.1:51823637-52243637 GCA_948472305.1 Vicia faba
TTCTCAAGTTTTGAAAACAGTTTACGGACGCTTCCCAACAACGGATGCTGCTCTATTGCTTATTCAACTTCAAGACTTCTGAAAACAGTTCACGGGTTCTCTAGTAACGGATGTTAACCTATTGCTTGTTCAGATTCTTCTCATCTTTTGAAAACAGTTTACGGATGTTTCCAGATACGGATGTCAATCTATTGCTTATTCAGACCCCCAATTCAGAGATGTTCCAAAACATGGATACCTTTCTGATACTCGTCCACTCACCAATGACATACAGTTCAACAATCACCTTCAGATGGCATCTCTAAGCCCATCCTCCTACCAGCAACTTCCAGATGGCATCTCTAAGCCCATCACCAAATGGCATCTTTAAGCCCATTCCCTCTACCATCACGTCACCGAGTGCAAATTTTTTTTGGGCACTCTAGTGTCCAATCTCCTTTTACCCTCGAGTCGCAAAAGGCAAGCTTGCCAATCTAACTCTTCAGGTTCAAGAAGATTGAACAGGGGCAACTGTTGTACCCCAAAATTTTCCCTCCTATTTTCCACAAGAAATCACAGCTTCGGGTTTTCCCTGACTTTTTTCAGATTGGCGTAAGAATCAGTCAAACAGACTTTTTCTTATCAGTCTATCCAAATTAGGGTTTTCATGGATTCTGGAACATTTCAAGCAAAATATTAGGGGTTGATTGAGTTTGGCCCAAAGTTTGATCAGACAGGCATTTCTTTGGTGTTAAGTCAAGAATTAGGGTTTTGCGCACGCAGTTTCAGAAGAGTTTGAATCCATAGTGTTTTTGAATCCACAGTGTTTTAATTGGTTGATACACTGTTTTGACATTTGTTCAAAATTTCTGTCTAAACATCTGGGATAAAGGCTAAGGCATTTGATTTGAGATGGGATAAAAGCTGAGGTATTTGAATTGAGAAACTTGCAGTGTTTGATTTAATCAGTAAAAGAAAAAAACATGTGGATGTTTATTTGATTAACTGTGCAATGTTTTGGATTATTCAGAACGCCGGACGTTTATTGATTATTTATCATTTCTAAAGTTAAAATTATTGGATAAATTCCAGTTATTATAATTCAAGAAATATAAATAATTAAATAAACAATTGAAGAGAAATAAAAGAGAAATCTGACAAAGAAGGATGTTTATTCATTTTGAATTGTTTGTTATAGATATTATTTGAATACTGTAAATTTATTTACAGTTATTTACATTAATATTATTACAAATGATTAAAATTGAAATAAAGCTATCCTAATTATCCTAAATCTTCATCCTCTATCTGATGCTCCTTTGCTCAATTGATTTTATCTGCAAAAACAAAGAAAGGGAAAAAAGTCAAATGCAGATGAATTAAGAAAAAAACAGACAGTTAATTTAAAGACTCATCATTAAAAGTAACTGGCCGGAATCAGTTATTCACCCTCTCTGCAAATCACAAGAAATTCTTGGTTCACAAAGAGGGATAGAAATATGCTTGCAAAAATATGAAATGCACAAAGTTACAATATTGCACAAATTCAAAATTGCCAAATACAAAGCTGCATAGTTCATAATTCCAAATTGTCAACCAAAGTTTTCAAACTGAATAGCAAACCAAACTGCATAAATTGCAAAGTGAATATGCCAAAACAAGTCACAAGTTTCAAACTAAGCAAACTGAATGTCAAAACAAATTGCCCAAAGGAAACTGTCAAAAAGTTGTCCAAAAGATATAGAAAGATATCAAAAGTCAAAAAGATATCAAGAAGTACACAAAATGGCAGAAAATCTGGAAAAGAAGATAAGAGATATGCAGGGCAAAACCACAATGCAAGCAACATTCAAAAAAGGTCATCATTTTCCAGCCAGTTACTTTTTCAGAAATAGTACAGATAAGCAATAAAAAATGCTTTTCTGAGAGAGAGAGAGAGAAGGAGAGTAGAAGTGGAGAGGCTTACAGGCTTTAGGCTTAGGAAGATATATAAAACAAGATATACCAGAACAGTTTCAGAGGGGGCAGAACCAACACATAGAAAAAGCTCACCACAAACTGTCAAACACAAACTGAAGCCTTAACCTGTAACAAACAAAAACCTCCAGCCTTAACCTGCTTGTTCAAAAACATGCAAACCTGTCAAACTGAAGCCTTAAAGCCTATACAATTTCAAGAGCCTCAAAACTGTCAAGCAAGTAAACACAAGCCATCCTGCATGAACCAGCAATCCCAAAACCTAAACTCACAAATCAAAACCAGCACATCAACCTGTAAACAATAAACATGTCCAAAACACAACCCAAAAGCATGCCTCAAACTCAGTAAATTGCATAGCCAGCATTCAAGTCCTGAACCCCAACAAGCCTGAAGCCTGCCTATACTGATAAGCTTGTTCATCAAAAACAAACAAGTTACAAACATGGCCCAGAAACCTGTTACAATCTAACCTGCTTCACCAACCCTTTAAAATTGTGTTAAGCATACAAGCCTTGAAGCATTCAAACCAACCACACCCTCAGTGCAACCTCATCATAGGGTTATAAACATCATCAAAACATTACTCAGAATAAACATCAACATCTCAGCATACAGAAGCAAAAGCAACAACATATTCAGATTCAAATCATCACCAATACTCAAAGCATCATCATCATACGAAACAAGCAAAAGAGAGGAAAAGAAGTGAAACAATAAGCCAGGCATCTCAGATAATCATCATTGAAAGGAGTAAGCATACAGAAGCAAAGGGCAACCAGTCAGAAGAGGAAAAGAAGCAACAAGCAGGGTTTTCAGTTATCATCACAAAACCATCAAAAAGCAAAATACAGAGTACCAGTTTTCCACAGAGCAAGCTCATAGCATCACATTCCTCCGCCCTTGGCCGCCTGAGACGCCTCCCGTCCTCCTCCATCTTCTCTCCAAAGGTAGAACTTTCTCTCCCCTTTTATACACCTCACATGAACAACAACACATAAAGGTCAGAACTTGCCAAAAACAAAATCAATAAACATGTAAAAATCGAAAACCTAAAACGGAAATCAAACCTCTTTTCGTCACCGCTTTGCATGGCCGTGGAGAGAAGGAAGTTGGAAGTTGCGTCCGGTGGCCAAGCAGGGAAGGATTAGGTCAGAAGTTTGGCTCAAGGAAACGAAGAGGAGAAGAAGATGAACGGCGCCGCGCTAAGCTGTAACCCTAAAATGAACCAGAAATGAAAACCCTAAAACAAAAAGTTTGACAAAACCGTTTGGGCCTCTGCCTTGACATGTTGCTAAGCCCATTTGTAGCGCCATACCCCCCCTTTTTGTTTCTCTTTCACATTCTGTTTTGGGCCAAGAACTAACACTAAAGCCCATTCCTTTTTTTTGTTTTGTACATAAGCTAACATCTTTTTTTGACTTATCATTTTATTTTTATTTTTATGATTTAAACTAATATATTTCATTTTTGTTTGTAAATAAAATAATACGTTAAACTCTTTTTTATATAAATTTTTCTTAAATTACTTTTTTATTAGTATAATTAAAAATACATAATAATATTTTATTTTGAGTTAAATAAAATCCTTGTATATAAGATATCAACATTAATACATAAAAATATAATTTCTTAAACATTTTCTTTTCTTTTATTAAATCTTTTCTTTTGTACCTAATTAACAAAAAATTCAAAAAAGATAATAATACTTAATAATTACTTAATTTTGCATTAAGTTAAACATCTTTCTCACTTGAAAATAATCATATACACTTACACAAATATTTTTGATACCTTGCTTTTATTCTTATACATTGATACATGTTACATTGAGAATGCAATTCGATTTGGTTGTAAATATATTTGGACACTACTCTCCTAATAAGTCTCATCCCCATTTGTAAATATTTGTACCCCCATTCCCGGATACTCATTTGTAATAACTTAGACTTTAAATTCCCGCAATTTATCGCTTTCTATATACTGTATAGTAATTAGGGTTTGTATGCGAAGATTCAAAATCAACCGCTAGATAACCTAATACAAGATAAATGCATGACAATCAATACACAATTTACACTTGCACCCCTAGGGTAATCCCGCTTGTTGCCTTCCAAAATGGGCCATGCTTGCATGTTGAGTTCTTTGGCAAAACAAAACAATTCAAATGATCATAGTCCCTCGATGACGCTTTCAAAGTTGCCTAAAAATGATCAAGTCCCTTAAAGGAAAAATTGCCAAAGACACTTGGCACTATTGCATTCATGGTCTAAACGATGACCCGCGCCCGTCCCGTTAACATCCTAACACACGATTGTCCACCAAATACAATGGTGGAATAATACTGTTAAAAGGGTTAAAACATGAGAAAAATCTTTGAGTAAATTTAGGGGTAGACAACTCTTAGTTACTTGATCAAACTTGCAAAACACACTTGCCTACTTTTCAAAACACCACTCCATAACACACTTTCAAAACAACTTTCAAAAACCTTGAAACATCTTTTCAAAAAGACAAACACCTTTTGTAAAATATTCGAGTAAAGAATTGTTACAAGGGTTGCCTAGACAAGGCATCTTTTTCAAAGCATTTTCAAACACACACACACACACACCATCATTTCAAGCAATTGAAAATCAAGGCAAGTGATCTAAAACAAGTAACTAAGAGCCCATGGATAACCATGGATGAAAAGGGTGCTAATACCTTCCCTTTTCATAATCTACCCCCCGAACCCACAAAACATCTCAAAAGGTTTTTCTTGTGCTTTTTAACCTTTCCTTTAGGATAAAATAAAAAGTCGGTGGCGACTCTTGCTAAACCTAACAAGTGCGAATACAAATGCAAAACCTCAAGTCAGTTCTCCCACCGTATCACACATCCATATATCATGTATGTCATTACATGACAAATATTCTCAAGACAAGTTTCTCGTTTTCTCGGTGTTTATTTTAGTAAGAAAAATGGCTCTCGAACATATCGCCAGAGACCTCCAAACTCAAGATGCTCAGTTCCAAGAAATGTTCCTGAATCTATCCAAGGGGCAAGAGGAATTGAAATCACTCCTCACTGAGAGAATGACCAAGAATAATCCTGAAGATAACAGGGATGACCAGTTGGAGAAATTGCAAGCTGAGATGGCAACGATGAGAATACAGATGATGGGTCAGAAGGCTTTTATCCAAAATTTAGCTTGGGGGCAAGAAGAGTTAAGAATTATCGTCAGCAAACTTCATCAGGAAGAACACAACCGTATGGGACAAACAGCTAGAATGGAGGATCAAATATTTAATCAAACTCCGATGAGACAGGAAGTTGACTTGGTTAAAAGTAGGTCTTCCCAGATTGCTACTACATCGCAAGTCCAACAACGACCTTGCCAACAACAACAGGGTAATCAACGTAAGTAGAATACACCCAAAAAACAATTTACTAAAATCAACATGTCTTTGGCTTAAGCATTGCAACACGTGTTGAAGGCCAAGCTAGTTACAATGAAGGATCCTCCTCAGAAGCCCAATACTTCTTCTTCCCATCACAATCCTAATGTAAGGTGCATGTATCACTCCAACAGTCTGGGGCATGACACTGACAGTTGTTGGGTGTTGAAACATAAGATTCAGGACCTGATTAACGAAGGAGCTTTCAAGTTCACGCAAGATGGTCAGATCAAGTTCTTTTGTTATCCCTCAAATATCGAGGCTGCAAGGAACACCATCTAAAGTGATAAATTTAGGAGGAGAAGCTTTTTGTTCATTCAATTTTTCATTTGTAATTTCTTTGTTTATTTAAACACTTATCTTTATGCCAGACTTTGGTTCTTATCATTAATACATTGCATATGTTTGTCTTGAGTTAATCCATTCGTTTTCATTATACTATGTGTGATACGGTGGGAGAACTGACTTGAGGTGTTTTGCGTTTGTGTTCGCAAATGTTACGGTTTAGCAAGAGTCACCACCGACTTTTCTTTTATCCAATAAGGAAAGGTGAAAAAGCACAGAAAAGACCTTTAGAGATGTTTTCTTGAGTTCGGGGGGTAGATTATGAAAAAGGAAGGTATTAGCACCCTTTTCATCTATGGTTTTCCACGGTCTCTTATTTACTCGCTAGATCACTTGTTTTTGTTTGAAAAATGTGCTTTTGTGTGGTTTTGAAAGTATTTTGAAAAGGTGTCATCGTTTAGGCAAACTTTGTAATAATTCTCGTTCGTAAGAACGTATACAAAGTGTTGAGCTTTTGAAAATGTTTCAAGTTTTAGAAAGTGTTTTTGAAGATGTTTTGAAAGTGTATGTGATTGTTTTGAAAATAGCAAGGATATTTGTTTTGAGAGTGAGCAAGTAACTAAAAGTAATCTACCTACTCAAAAGGTCTTAGATGTGTTTTCCTCCTCCTTTAGATGTTGCTATCTTACCATTGATTTGGTAAGAAGCCCCATCGTTGGATGTGAAGGGACGAGCGTTGGGTCATCGTATGACCATGATAACAATGTTGTGAGATGACTTAGCACTTTTTCTTTAGGGACTGTGGTACGGTGGCAGAACCGACTGTTTTGAATGCTGGTTTGCGTTTTTTATTTGCAAAATATCGCGGTAAGTAAGAGTATCCACCGACTTTTATTTTATCCAACAAAGGAAAAGGAAAAAGAACAGAAAAAACCTTTTTCGAGATGTTTCTGAGTACGGGGGGTAGATTATAGAAAGGGAAGGTGTTAGCACCCTTTTTATCCATGGTTTTCCATGGGCTCTTAGGTACTTGCTCATCTTTTTAAATTGCTTGTGTATGTGCTTTGTTTTTGAAAAGTTTGACTTTGTGATAACCCTTGTATCAGTCCTCAAGAGTGTGACAAAATTGTTTTGAAAATTTGTTTGAAAAGTGTAAGTGTGAAAAGTTTTGATTTGAGCAAGTACCTACTAGCATCTACCTACTCAAAAAAAGATTGTTTCTATTCTCGTTTCCTTTAGACAGCGCTATCCTACTATTTGAGAAATAGGTAGCACCGTTGTTGGAGTTTGTAAGGGTCAATTCGAAAGGGACATACGATCACTAAAGCAATATTAGGACACCTTAGTAATAACCCTAGAGTCTTAAGATCATATTCGAGGCAACATTTCCGAGGCAACATTTCCGAGGTAACATTCGAATGGGACGTTTGATCTTTTTTAGACAGGAGGGCAACCACTAAGACACCCTATGCTTAATGATTGTTTACCGAAGGCAACCGGAGTGAGAGTATACCCTAGGAGTGATATGTGTGAGTGATCTGTTTTCAGTTATTTGTCTTTGCACATTAGGGTTTTCTAACTGGATTAATTTGTCATGCATTCTTGTTATACAATCCTATTAGCATACATCTAAACAGTCAAATATTTGCGAGAATTAAAATGCGAGAAAGTAAATATATGCTATTACAAGGCTTCGGGGAGGGGGATTAATTACATAGCCAAAAACCCGGGGAAAAGCGATAAGTAAAAGCCCTAAATTAAACTATTACAAACCATGAACAGTTACAATAATAATGAAGAGTGCAGAAAAGAAATCCTAAAACTTTTACATCCCGGAAGCAATTACATAATTAGAAAAAAAATACGAGAAAAGATAAATGTATGTTATTACATTGATAATGCGACCTATACAATTTTCCTAGAAATTAAAATGTAAAAGAATAAATAAAAAGAAATTAAGGAAAAATTAAAACCTAAAATTCTAAGTTAATGTTTTTTGGCGTTTTTTTGTAGAAAATAATTTTAAGTTAATTAAAAAAACCTAATTCTAACTAATTTTAATAAAAAAAAGTTAATTAACTTAATTTATTAATAAATGAAAAAAAGAAAAAAATCAAGTTACTAATTAAAACAAAAACCTAATCCTAATTTGTTAAAAAATGGTTAATTAATCAAATTAAAGAGTTAATAAAAAAAAGAGTTAATATTAAAAAAAATTAAAACTTAAATTATTTTTAATTAAATAAAGTTATTTTTGAAAAAAAAAAGTTTATGTGTAATGATTAATAAGAAAGAATTAAGTTTGCCAAAAAATAGATAGGGAAAGAAACATCAACAAAAAATAGGGTTAGAAAATAAATATAATGCAAATATCAGGGATGGGTGATGAACCACAAATTAATTTAAAACCTAAAATTAAATTTAAAAAAAAAACTAAAATTAATTATTCGAGTTTAGGAGGAAAAATCAAAGGTTTGTGAAAAATGTTAAGTTTTATGGGAAAAAAAGTTTTAAACAGAAAGAATGAAAATAGGTAAAAGGATAAATAGAAAGGAAGAAAACCAAAACCAATAGGGGTGGTTGTTGAACCCATGCCCTTAACCTTCTCAGGATGTCTTCCTCGCCATGCATTGGTGGTTGTTCTATTTTGGACATTTGTGTTTTGTAATAATCTGCATGGGATCCTGTCTAAATCTGCAGTGTTGAATCTCATGAACACATTAAATAAATTATTATATCATGAAATACAAATAAAGAAAATATATGAAATTTTGTAATATTAAAACCGATATGGCATGTATAAATGATTATACCCTTTTGATCATGGAGATCAAACCAGCTTTACATTTACTGGAGAAGTAGTGAGATGTGGATTTGTGACAAGGATGACTTGTTTGTAGTGAGATGGGGGTTTGTAATAAGGATTTCAAGGTTTTAGGGTTCTTGAAAGAATTTGATATTTTGACAGGATTGTGGCAAATGTTTTTATTTCTCCCCCTGTTGTTTGTGTGAAAAGAATGAGATTATATAATAGAAATTAGAGAGAGAAAAATGGGCTTTGAATGTGCAATTAGGCCTCCAATGTTCACTTGAGTCCGTCACGTTCCAAGCTAAATCGCAGGGGCTTAAGTGCAATTTTTGAAGTTGAAATATGAAAACAAAATGTATCCGACATCAAGAGATAACTCCTGTCCAAAAATGGGCTTAATCAGATAAACGGTGAATTAGTTATGAATTTTTGAAGTTTTGGCTCAAACAAACTTATTTTGGGCTCCAGTGTCAACTCTGACACGTTCTTCAATAAAAAACTGGTATTGATCGGAGCATAACCCGGTCTCGATTTTGGAAGAAAGTTGTAGATCTCTGAGTCAGTGACCTTGTGTAAAAAGATGGGCCCGATACGATAAAAATTGACCGAGTTATGAATTTTCGAAGTTTCAACCCAGATAAAATAATATTCAACATTCAGGATTTTCAACGCGTCTTATGTATTCTGAGCAAAAAACGAAGGCCTTTTGGATACTGTTCGAACTCAATACCTCATGTGAAAACTTAGCCAACTCAATTTGTGAAATTTTGGTGCTGGAACCAGCTCGATAAGATGAAAATCGACCAAGTTATGATTTTCTGAACATGACGCAAATAAACTTCTGTCACAAATTTTCTGTACGAAAATACTTGATAAATCCGCATTTTTGAAGACCTTATGATCGAAATTGGCTTCTATCCGTGATATATGAAAATGTAGATGACGTCAATACGGAATTTTGGCCACCGGAACAGGTTCAAAATGAGCCACGATCTTCAAGTTATGAATTTTTTAGTGCGTAAAAACTGCACTTTCAGCACACTTTTTCACCACATTTCTTCGAGAAAACTCACACATTTGGAGACCTTCTTTAAAGAATTGACTCTTGAGCCAACCTGAATTTGAGAATACGTTATCAGATATATCTTGGCGAAAGAACATCTGAATATGACGCGCCGAGTTGGACTTGTGAATCTTTGAACCCCGAATCATTGCAAAATGGTGAACCGATTTTTAGCACGGAAAATACTCTAAGAACATCCATTGGCGAAATAAAAGTCACTTGTAACTTGAAGAAGCTTGATAAATATACCTTTATTCCATAACCATAAAACTAATAATATGCGTGTATGAAAAGAGGGTAAATTTTGGGGTACAACAGGGACTAAGATCATTTTGAAAGGCAACTTTGATAACGTCATCGAGGGACTATGATCTTATATTTTTTGATTTGTTTGTGCTAAGACATCCAACATGCATAACATGGCCATTTTGTAAGGCAACAAGTGGAATTACCTTAAGGGTGTAAGTGTGTGAGTGTATTTGATTGCATGCATAATTTATCTTGATTAGGGTGATATATTTGTCAATATTCATATCTTGTCATACACGCTCTAATTACTAGCATATATTGAAAACAATAACAGTGCGGAAATGTAAAGTCCTACACTATTAAAATATTTAAGGGGATGGGGGTACATATTTATGAACGGGGGTTGCAAGTTAAAATTCTAGGTTACTATTACAACCATATTGAAATAGATAAGAATGTACAAGAAATGTAAAATGCTTATTTATTTAAGAAAAGAAGTAAGTTTTGTTTAAGAAAATATTTTTGTCTTTTTATGTTAAAAGAAAAATATAACATGCAGAAATATAAAATATTTTTGGTATTTTTGATTAACAATATAAAATATGATGGCAAAATAATAAAAGAGAAAGAGAACAAAATCAACGCAAATGCTGAAAATAAAAGAGGTCAGAAGTTCTGATTCTGACTTGCTGCAAAAAGAGAAACACGTTAGAAAAAATATGGAAGTTCAGAAGTTCTGGATCTTCTGAGAACTCAGAAGTTTTCAGAAGTTCTGACGCAACTGTCAGAACTTTGCCTCTCTCCATGCCGATCAGAACATCTGTAACTTGGTTATTTCTTAACATAACAGAAGTTGCATACATGAAATATCAGAAGCATAAATCAGAAATAACATGTATTTGCTAATTCTAATTCTGAGTCCTAATTTCTTTGTGAAGCTCTGAATATGGATTTCTTCTATTTAGGCAAGCAGATGCATGAATTTCAGAATATGTACATCATTGGGATTAGAATATCTACATTGTGCTAAATATGCAAAATCTGACGATGCATAATCAATTATGATGAGAGTCAGCAGAAAACTTACCTTGCAGCTGGAAAGGATTCTGTGAACTGGAGGTTGGTCTTGAATTCTGGTGATGTTCTGAGCAACTTCTTCACGTACTCAACAGGATGGACGTTTACAACTTCTGGAACAACCAAGTGGTGATATTCTGACTCCTTTGAGGTGGAAATGAATGGAGAGTGTATGGCAATAGGAATACAGAAGTTAAGGTAGCTTCTAATGTGTGAATCAGCAAATGCGTAGGTGGCTTTAGTCAAGAACACTTGAGAAAACAATGGAGTTTGAATGTAAGGAATCAACGCTAAGATTTTGGTATTTTGTGTTTATAGTTTCCTGGGTTCTTGGAATTTTTGTAGTGGTTCAAAGCTTTCTTTCTTAATTTTCTCGCCTCTTTCACAAATTTTCCTGGACTTTTTCACAAATTTTCCTAGACCTTTTCTCAGTGGCCAATGGTGTTCTATTTATAGGCAAAGGTTTTGCAGTTGGGGCGGTCAAGTGGCATCAACATCATGTGCTAGATGCTGACTTACTCTTGAAGTAAGCTTAACCAGTGTGTTCAATGCATCAGGTTGGATGGCTAATAACGTCTAAGCTGGATTTGGCAGCGTGAATTAAGGAAAAGTAGAAACAGCGCGTGGGTCTAGCATACTTTTGAACAGAAGTTTGTCTTCCCAATACAGTAGGGGTACACGTGGGGAAAATCCCTTGGATAGAGACTCCACAAGTGGTTGTGAGCATTAAATGGGTTCCCATGTGAAACTCTGCATCTTTGCTTGCCTCTGGATTAGAAGTTCTACTTCAGCATAGCATCTCATCTTCTGATCTTTGTATCTTCTGGCTTTAGCATGTTCTGAGGGATCCTTCAGAACTTCCAGTATACTTACAGCACGCTTTGTTACCTTCTTTGTTTTAACCTTTGCAAACTATGACTGAACCTTTGTGAAAACTGGTCTAGAAGTTTTGACCACACTCTGTCTTGAGAATGTCCAGAATCTGCTTAGTATGAACACTGACCCAGAAGTTCTGAAATTGTCACATTTCTTAAACACTTGAAAAATTTCTAAGTTTTTAGAATTTGATTCTTCCAAAGTAAAATTTGACTTTTGAAACTCTTGATGAAACAAACTTCATATTCCAACATGTCTTAATGAAATATGATTTTTGAGATTTGATTTTGATCCAAAAGGTCAAAGTTAGACTTCTCAGTGCGCAAAATGACCATTTTGCCCTTGTGAATGGTTTGCTTGGAAAAATTGATAATTCAAGGCTTGGAATTGGATGAGAGAAAACTTGAGGATCCAGGGTGATTCCTTGAGAAATGAGAGGGCAAAGTTTGGGGTGTAACACTATGCTTTTACTTCCTTTTGTGATATTCAACTCTCGATTAAAAACTATAAGCCTTTAGAGGGAGGATGACAGCAACAATACCATAATCTCATACAGTATACTTTTGAACAGACCTTGCTGACGATATGCATGTGTTGTTTTCAAATCCTAAACAGTAGAGTTATAAGGAAGATAATCCCTAGTCAACCCCTTTGAGCCTAAAGTAGGAGTTTTCTTTTTTACACAAATTGAAACCTTTAATCATAACCTGGGACAGGGTAGTTTCTCAGCTAATTCAAAAGCATATTCAGTCGCAATCTTTCACTTCATAGTATCAAAAACGTCCTCCCAAATAAAAAACGTCCTCCCAAATCAAAAGACGATGATGGTTCCCCGTAAAGCAGGAAATCATTATCTCTCAAAAGAAAAGTCCGTCAAGTCAAAACCTATGAAGGAGACTTAAGAAAAAAAATGGGGCATCTCGCTGACTGTAATCACAAAAGAAACAGTTCAGGCAAAAGGTAGGAGTAATAAAATAAAAATGAGGTTGTTACGAATCCTCAACAACAACAAAAAAAGTCATAAAAAATTACCGTCTTCTCAAATAAACTCCCTGTATCTGAACCATCATCGGAATATCATTGCCATAATTCCATACTCAATGGGAATCCAAACACACAATTAACTGAGTATAGGACCGAAGAACATCACGGAGAATGAGTGGATATAAATAAATTTTGAGCCTTTTTCCTTTGTCTCTTAAACTGTGAGCTAGGCCACGTTACAACCCTTAAAAGTCCTAGCTGATGCATGGGTTAATTCGAAAGCATACTGTTACAAAAGGTATCCTGACTCTTGTAAGGCTTGCTATAAATCCTGAGTGGAATTCATATTCTTACAAAATTCTATTTGTTTATTAAAAATGCATTTTCAAAACTTCAAGACAGACATAAGCTTTGCATTTTTTAAATTCCATTATTTGCATATGACTAATTGTTCCACAGAAGAGAAATTCGCACGATGGATATTCAATGAACGAAAATCCTCTCAATAAACAGAATCACCTCAGATGCAAAGACATTTTGAGTAACAGGCCTTTCATAATTAAGGGATATTACATGGTGTCTAACTGATCTGGGGGCAGTCGAGTCAAGATTCAAGGAATCTCTCAAAAGTGCTGAATATCCAGGGGAAGACCTCCATCTAAATCACTTGGGGCATTGAACATGAGTTCCAACAAAGGGCCACGTACGATCAAGCAAACATTTTCTGGAAGTGTTGCAACACTTACTACTATGGATAATGACAATTCTCTGCACCCTGTGAACATGGACATAGTCGGAAAATACCATGCATGAAAAAAAAGACCCGTTAGGTTGACTGGCCTAGGAAAAAATAAGGGCATCCCGGCGAACCAAAAAAGTTCGGGAAAAAATTAGGGATATATAAATAAAACTGTACACCCGGAAAGTCGAAAACCTGAAAAAGTGGCTTGGGCAAAAAAGGGTATACCGGTGGACTGAAAATATGAAAGGACAGTCCAGGAAAAAGTTAGGCATTAAAGCGTACGATTATATCCTGTCATCCTGTCACCTGTCTATCAGTAAAAGACTTATCACCCTGATCAGCATTTACTCAATACTTTGGGAGTCGGGACAATGTCCAAGCTGCCCATGAATCCCCACAACTTCCATGAGATTATCCCCACAAATTAATATTCACAAGTTCATACATTCCCCATAATTTCACCGACAGATTTCTCAGGCGGATAAAGGAGTATGATCTTCTTCCCAACAATGTCACCAACCTACGAAGTTCCGACCAGTAAAGTTCATGGAAGTTCTCTTCCCCAACTGAGTTTATTCCTACAAGATTACAAAACTCCATGCAGGTGTCCACTCTCCAGCAGAGTTCATTTCCTTAACAGGGGTGTTTTTCAACAGAGTATTGCTCCGTCGACAGGGTTTATTTCCCCAACATGGTTAATTTCCCTAACAAATTATCGTCTCCCCAACTTGAGTCTGTTACTTGGATGGTCACGAGTCGCCGGCAAAATTCCTCTTCCCAATAAAGTTTCCACTATCCCCAGAGAGTTGCTACTGAATCTAAAATTGGGCCAGATATTAGTCAACTTTATCCTCCCAGACAAGCCGAAAGGTTATCCATCTCTTCTATCCCCAGTCAGAGTATAAACTCCCCAGCAGAGCAATGAACAACCAATATTCTTAAATTCTTCTCCCCAAGAAGGAATTAACATTCCTCAATAGAGTTCCTCAAGCAAAAAGCAGAAATCAATGTTCCCCAACAAATTTTCCTCAAATAAGAAAGCAGGATTCCCCAGCAGAAACAATCCCCAGAAGGTCAAAGATACACATACTCTTCATCCCCAACGACAGTCGGGGATTTATTTTCCCCAGACAAAGATGCTGCTCGAGTATACAAATGCACTTCAATAACATTTCACATCCATACATCATTTACCAATATCATAGCATATACATATGAAACGGTTATAACATAGTTTCATTTATTTTGAGAACATCATTATATAATACATTTCATACATCATGATATTGCATACAACTAACTCTTTACCTCTTCAGGAAAGGCCAATCAACAAACATCATCAACTACTTATATAACCTGACAGTCTTCTCAAAGGCTACATCTAACGAAGGGCTATTTCAGTATTTTCCTCAGAAGGTCATTCTCAAAGAGACATCTGCTGGTTCAATTTAAGTTGACCAAGGATTTATCCTAATTCTTTTCTAGTAGACACTTTTTCTGGTTCAGTTTAAATCTCCAGAAGATTTATCCTGATTCTTATCTAGTTAAAGACAATCAAGACCTTTCTCTGGTTCCATTTAAACCGCTTAAAAGATTTATTCTGATTCTTATCTAGTTAAAGTGAAGTACAGACATCTGCTGGTTCAGTTTAAATCGACCAATGATTTATCTTTATGCTTTTCCAGTAGACCTTTCTCTAGTTTAGTTTAAATCGGCCGAAGATTTATTTTAATTCTTATCCAGTTAAAGACAATCAAGACCTTTCTCTAGTTCAATTTAAATCGCTCAAAGATTTATTTTGATTCTTATCTAGATAAAGTTAAGTACAGACATCTGTTGGTTCAATTTAAATCGACCAATGATTTATCCTGATGCTTTTCCAGTAGACCTTTCTCTAGTTCAGTTTAAATCAACCAAAGATTTATTCTGATACTTATCAAGTTGAAGACAATCAAGACCTTTCTCTAGTTCATCTTAAATCGCTCAAAGATTTATTCTGATTCTTATCTAGTTAAACTTAAGTACAAACATTTGCTGGTTCAGTTTAAATTGATAAATGATTTATCCTGATTCTTTTCCAATAGGCACCTTTCTCTTGTTTAGTTTAAATCACCCAAAGATTTATTCTGATTCTTATCCAGTTAAAAACAATTATAGACATTTGTTGGTTCAGTTTAAATCGACCAATGATTTATCCTGATGCTTTTACAATAAACCTTTCTCTGGTTCAGTTTAAATCAACCAAAGATTTATTCTGATTCTTATCCAGTAGAAGACAATTAAGACATTTATCTGGTTTAACTTAAATCGCTTAAAAATTTATTATGATTCTTATCAAGTTAAAGATAATCATATACCTCTGCAGGTTCAGTTTAAATTGACCAATGATTTATCCTGATGATTTTTCAGTAGGCACCTTTCTCTGGTTCAGTTTAAATCACCCAAAGATTTAATCTGATTCTTATCCAGTTAAAGACAATTATAAAAATCTTCTAGTTTAGTTTAAATCGACCAATGATTTATCTTGATGCTTTTCCAGTAGACCTTTCTCTGGTTCAGTTTAAATCAACCAAAGATTTATTCTTATACTTATCCAATTGAAGACAATCAAGACCTTTTTATGGTTCAACTTAAATCGCTAAAAGATTTATTCTGATTCTTATCCAATTAAAGATAATCATAGGTCTCTGATGGTTCAGTTTAAATTGACCAATGATTTATCCTGATGCTTTTCCAGTATGCACCTTTATCTGGTTCAGTTTAAATCAACCAAAGGTTTATTCTAATTCTTATCCAGTTAAAGATAATTATAGACATCAGTTGGTTCAGTTTAAATCGACCAATGATTTATCCTGATGATTTTCCAGTAGACCTTTCTCTAGTTCAATTTAAATCGCTCAAAGATTTATTCTGATTCTTATCCAATTAAAGTTAATTATAGACGTCTGTTGGTTTAATTTAAATCGACCAATGATTTATCCTGATGCTTTTCCAGTAGACCTTTCTCTGGTTCAGTTTAAATCAACCAAATATTTATTCTGATTCTTATCCAGTTGAATACAACCAAGACCTTTCTCTCATTTAGCTTAAATCGCTCAAAGATTTATTCTGATTCTTATCCAATTAAAGATAATTATAGACCTCTGCTGGTTCAGTTTACATCGACCAATAATTTATCCTGATTCTTTTCACGTAGACACTTTTTCTGGTTCAGTTTAAATCACCCGAAGATTTATTCTGATTCTTATCTAGTTAAAGACAATAAAGACCTTTTTCTGGTTCAATTTAAATCGCTCAAAGATTTATTTTGATTCTTATCCAGTTAAAGTTAAGTACATACATCTGTTGGTTCAGTTTAAATCGACCAATGATTTATCCTGATGCTTTTCCAGTAGACCTTTCTCTGGTTCAGATTAAATCAACCAAAGCTTTATTTTGTCTCTTATCCAGTTAAAGAAAATTAGACATCTGCTGGTACTGTTTAAATCGACCAATGATTTATTCTGATCTAGTTAAAGTTAAGTACATACATCTGCTGGTTTAGTTTGAATCGACCAATGATTTATCCTTATGCTTTTCAAGTAGACCTTTCTCTGATTTAGTTTAAATAAACCAAAGATTTATTATGATTCTTATCCACTTAAAGACAATTATAGACATTTGTTGGTTCAGTTTAAATCAACCAATGATTTATCCTGATGCTTTTCTAGTAGACCTTTCTCTGGTTCAGTTTAAATCGCTCAAAGATTTATTCTGATTCTTATCTAGTTAAATTTAATTATAGACATCTGTTGGTTTAATTTAAATCGACCAATGATTTATCCTGATGCTTTTCCAGTAGACCTTTCTCTGGTTCAGTTTAAATCAACTAAATATTTATTCTGATTCTTATCCAGTTGAATACAACCAAGAACTTTCTCTCATTTAGCTTAAATCGCTCAAAGATTTATTCTGATTCTTATCCAATTAAAGATAATTATAGACCTCTGCTGGTTCAGTTTACATCGACCAATAATTTATCCTGATTCTTTTCACGTAGACACTTTTTCTGGTTCAGTTTAAATCACCCGAAGATTTATTATGATTCTTATCTAGTTAAAGACAATAAAGACCTTTCTCTGGTTCAATTTAAATCGCTCAAAGATTTATTTTTATTCTTATCCAGTTAAAGTTAAGTACATACATCTGTTGGTTCAGTTTAAATCGACCAATGATTTATCCTGATGCTTTTCCAGTAGACCTTTCTCTGGTTCAGTTTAAATCAACCAAAGATTTATTTTGTCTCTTAACCAGTTAAAGAAAATTAGACATCTGCTGGTACTGTTTAAATCGACCAATGATTTATTCTGATCTAGTTAAAGTTAAGTACATACATCTGCTGGTTTAGTTTGAATCGACCAATGATTTATCCTTATGCTTTTCAAGTAGACCTTTCTCTGATTTAGTTTAAATAAACCAAAGATTTATTATGATTCTTATCCACTTAAAGACAATTATAGACATTTGTTGGTTCAGTTTAAATCGACCAATGATTTATCCTGATGCTTTTCTAGTAGACCTTTCTCTGGTTCAGTTTAAATCGCTCAAAGATTTATTCTGATTCTTATCTAGTTAAATTTAATTATAGACATCTGTTGGTTCAGTTTAAATCGACCAATGATTTATCCTAATGCTTTTCCAGTAGACCCTTCTCTGGTTCTGATTAAATCAATCAAATATGTATTCTAATTATTATCCCGTTGAAGACAATAAAGCGCTTTCTCTGGTTCAACTTAAATCGCTCACAGATTTATTCTGATTCTTATCCAATTAAAGATAATTATAGACCTCTGCTGCTTCTATTTAAATCGACCAATGATTTATCCTGATTCTTTTCTAGTAGACACTTTTTCTGGTTCAGTTTAAATTGCCTGAAGATTTATTCTAATTCTTATCCAGTTAAAGACAATCAATACCTTTCTTTGGTTCAGTTTAAATCGCTCAAAGATTTATTCTGATTCTTATCCAGTTAAAGTTAAATACAGACATCTGCTGGTTAAGTTTAAATCGAGCTTATGCTTTTCTAGTAGACCTTTATATGGTTCATTTTAAATCAACCAAAGATTTATTCTGATTCTTATCCAGTTAAAGACAATTATAGACATCTGTTGGTTCAGTTTAAATTGACCAACGATTTATTTTGATCCAGTTAAAGTTAAGTATAGACATCTGCTAGTTCAGTTTAAATCGACCAATGATTAATCCTAATTCTTTTCCAGTACACAGTTTTTCTGGTTCAGTTTAAATTGCCCGAAGATTTATTCTGATTCTTATCCAGTTAAAGACAGTCAAGACCTTTCTCTGGTTCGGTTTAAATCGCTCAAAGATTTATTCCGATTTTTATCCAGTTAAAGTTAAGTACATACATCTTCAGTTTAAATCTACCAATGATTTATCCTGATACTTTTCCAGTAGACCTTTCTCTGGTTCAATTTAAATCAACCAAATATTTATTATGATTCTTATCCAGTTGAAGACAATCAAGACCTTTTCCTGGTTTAGCTTAAATCCTTCAAAGGTTTATTCTGATTCTTATTCAGTTAATGTTAAGTACAGACATCTGCTGGTTCAATTTAAATCGACCAATGATTTATCCTGATGTTTTTCCAGTAGACCTTTCTTTGGTTCAGTTTAAATCTACCAAAGATTTCTTCTGATACTTCTACCAGTTGAAGTCAACAGTTATTTTGGATGGCATCTATAAGCCCATCTCTGACAACTCTCCCTCACCTAGCCAAATGGAATCTATAAGCCCATTCATGATACAATAAACCAACAACTATACCTCTTGCACAGGCGAGTGCAAATTTCTTGGCACTTAAGTGTTTAATCATCTTCTACCTTCATGTCACGAATGGCGGGCATGCCAATCTAACTCTTCAAGTTTAAGAAGACTGAACAGGGGCAGCTGTTGTACCCCAAAATTTGCCCACCCTTTTCTTCTCAAAACATTCTTTCAAGGCTTCTCAGATATTCAAGACACTCAAGGGTTGACTAGTCAAGATGCTCCTCCTAAGCCAAAGGCCTACAACTAGGGTTTAGAGTTTCTCAAGGAAATTCTGTTTGCAAAGGTCTCAATTGGCTTCCATAGTTCCCCTTAAGTCCTCAACAAGGTTCATGTCAAGTTTTAAGTCCTCCATCACAAGTTTGCGCAGTCAATGGCTCAGATGATTGAAAATTAACTATATTGGTCAAAAAGTCAATTGTGGTCAACATACAGTCAAACTTCAAGATTTTTGGTCAATATCAACATTTTTAAGTTAAATTCATCATTTGATCAAGGATTGATCATGATTCCCCAAGGAAAGCTCTCAAATCATCAAAAGTCAAAAATTGCCAAATTAGGGTTTCCTTATGAGAAGTCAACTGAACTTTGACCAGGTATAACTTTCACATACTTCATTAACTTTTCCCCAACCAAATCTAACTTTAAAGAAAATTCAATTCCCTACAACTTTGTTTATATGCTCAAGTCCAAAAAGTGCTTCCTTTGAAAGATATGAGCTAAAACATTATAGATCATTTTCAAAAGTCAACAAAAGACACCTTTTGTCAAGGAAACTTACATCAAGATAGTGTCTTAAAAAGTAAAAAATGATCAACACCGAGATTGTAGAGGACATATTTAACTTTCTAAAAAGTCCTAGATCATCTTCATAAGATGAAAATTGAGCAAGTTTTGAGTTTCACAGTTTGGAAGATTTTGAAGAAATTCATGGAATGCAAAATAAGCAAAATTGAAGTTTTGAACAAGTGGGCCTAACTTTTGATGTTCAAACATGTTCATAAGGTGTTAGAGAACCCCTAAATCCATTCAGATATTTTTTTATGATTTTTATTTCTTTTATTTGAATTTTTATTCATTTAAATGCAAATAAAATCAAATAAAATATGAAACAATGGTATAAAGACTTGGGCTTTTTGTTTCAACCATCCAAAGTTCCAAGACAAATCACGACAACTCATGACAACTCATTACAACCTTGCCAAAACATGCAAGACTCAAAATGGCAAAGAAATAAATCAAATTGGCAAGTTTGCAAAAATTGATTCTTGTTTAAACCATGGCTTCATGAGTTGATTCCATGCCATATTTGCCAGCCCAAATACAAGCCAACAACATGTCTAGATTCGTGCAAGGCATCCAAGAGACAAGAATCATGCAAAGAAGGCAAGTTTTCAATGTATTGGAATATTGATTTCATGGGCATGAATATCTTGTCCCTTTCCATACTTGTTGGCTCCTATTTCATTCTCTATATAAAGGCAAGCGAAGCCATGCCAAAGGACCATGAAATCATTGCACAAAAAATTCTTCAAAAATTCAAAGAAGTTGTGAAAATTATATCTCACATTTCCCGCAATTTCCAATTCGAACTAAGGCTAGCATTCACCTCCTGAAGATCAAAGGAGTTGATCTAGATCCATAGTTGTACTCCTCGAGCATCAGAACACAATTTGTGCATCAGGCCAGTTTTTGAAATTGGTAAAAATCAAAACTATGTTTTCTTGCATTTTTAATCATTACTAACATGTTTGATCTCCTCCTATGCATCATTAGAACAAGATAGGTACATTACATATAAAGTTTGACGCAGAAATGGTGTTTTACCATTGTTAGGGCACCAAAGCCATTGATCATTGAACCGAACATTACAAGCAACCTTCTCCCCTTGCACCCCCCCCCCCCATCTGCTTTTCACAAAGCAGGCCCATAGTCCTTTTTTTTTATTTTTTTAATCTATTTTATTTCTTTTTTTTAATCACCTTTTTTTAATAAAATCATTAAAAAAAAAAGATATATATTTTAATTAATTAACTTTATTTTCATAATAAAAATTAATTAATTTAATCACTTTAAGTTTATTTTATTAATTAAAATATAATTAGAATTAGGCTTTAATTATCATTCAATTATTTTTCTAAATAAAAACACCAAAAATATTTTTCATACTTAGAACTTTTTTAGATATCTTGCCCGCTTCAATCTCCGCGTGCTTATTTATTTTTTCGCATTTTATTCAATATTGTAACTGTCCAAAGTTTGTAATAGCTAATTAGGACCCTTTTACATTTTTATCCCTATTTTATGGTTTATATTCCCCCATCCCCGAAGTGATGTAATAGTGTAGTTTAATTCCCGCACTTTTATTTTATGCCCTTATGTATATATTTAATTGTTAGACTAATTAGGCGTGTATGGCAAGACTTAAAAGAAAGACGTTAGAAAACCTAACTTCAAGATCAATAACTGAAACACAAAATACTTTGCACACACGCACCTCTAGGATGACCCTCACTTGTTGCCTTCGGAAAACAAAACAGTCACGTCTCTCGAACGTAAGAAGTTTTAGCAAATACCCTTTGGTTAAAAGATCATAGTCTCTTGATGACCATTCGATGCTGCCTCGGTAAATTATCCTCGTACCTTAGGGTAATTTCTAAAATGTATTACAAGTTGCCTTCATGTCTATACGATGACCCTCGCCTATCCCTCAAACATCCAATGATAGAGCTTTCTACCAACTAATGGTAGGATAACATTATCTAAAGGAAAAGAGGAAAAGAACAAAGATCTTTTGTGTAGGTAGATAGCTTGTAGTTGCTTGCTCATAGAACAAAACAAATTCTCACACATACACTCTCTTTCTAAATATTTTAAAGACATAACACTTTGTATGAGTTCTCAATGATACGAGAATCATTACAAAGTTTGCCGCACTAAGGCAACTTTTCAAAATATTTTCAAAATACACTTACACAAAAAGCATTTTCAAAGTGAGCTAGCAACTAAGAGTCTGTAGATAACTACGGATAGAAAGGGTGCTAACACCTTCCCTTCCATAACTTACCCCTTTACTCAAAAATTTCTCGAAAGGTCTTTCCTGTTCTTTTCACCCTTTCCTTTGTTGGATAAAATAAAAGTCGGTGGCGACTCTTGCTAACCGCAACATTTGCGATAAAACACAAAACCAATAAAGCCAGCTCTCGCGGATCACTAATGACAGTGTCTTGAGTGTTGATACTCACTAAATGGACGACAAAATTTTGTTTAAGGACGACAAAGAAACTCAATAAACACGCTTATTTTTCTCTTTGGTTATGACTAAAAACTTAAGTATAAAGTTTATCTTTTTAAATAAAAAATAGAATTAAAAAGGTATTGTCACCCTCGGTTTCTAAAAACACCGAGGTAATAGACAACTTCTATTGCCAATAAAATGGTGAATGGAAAAAATTTAAAGTAACATTATGTTTCCTTTTTTTGGTTTTTTATCATTCACTAGTTTGTTTGTGTGTTTCAATATGATTAAGAGTAAATTTTTCAATATTGTCAATCGAAGAAATCAATATATATTATAGAAAGTTTTATTTGATTGACAACATTGGAAAGTTATTCCAATATAAAAATGTGTTTTGTTTTACATTAATCATTGGCAAGAAAATCATCAACAACAACAAAAACGACACCATTACGTGAGATAGATTGCAAGAACAAAAAAAGATTTGTTAAAGGTTGGTGTAAGAAGAATAACAACATAGAACCAACAATTTTTTTTGTCTTACAATCCATTTGAAAGAATTATATTTAAGGGTATGGAGCGGTTGGACATGGGAGTTAGGTTAAGGGTAAACCTTAGTGAATGAATCCTTATATAGTAAAACATGGGTATCATACCCCTCAATTATTTGATATTCGATGGAATAAAATAATTAATAATAAAATAAATACTTAAATAATAAAAAAGATGCCACTTTTAAAGAAAAAATTGTTGTTGTTGGGACTCGAAGCATTTACCCTGAATTAGTTTACCCCTCGAGAATAGATGATAATTTTTTGAAAAAAATAACTAAGCGCGTCTGAGAATTTTACCTTAGTTTTTTGTTGATTGAAGTGAAAACTTTGTCGAAAAATATAATATTTGTAGTAGTGGTGATAAAATAAAACCAAATAGTTTAGATTAAATCATTATTATTTTTTATTATTTATTTATTTTTTACCCGAACTCTCTTTCACTTTTCCTCTTCTACCTTGGGAACTCCATATCTCGATTGCCTCATGTATATCTTTCAATACATCTTATTATTCTAGTGTTGAATTCTTAGTAAATATCATTGAGGTCTATATAATCACCTCAATTTCATTTCTACAATATAATTTCATAACACAGGAAAACAATGGTGAAGCAATACATGGTGATACTGTGACTAGGCAAAGCGGTATAGTGTAATACAACGACTGAGCAATGTGGAGTGATATGGTAATTAGATGGAGCAATGCAGAGTTATACAATGATGATATGGAGCAATATGAAGTAATATGACACACACACACACACATATATATATATATATATATATATATATATATATATATATATATATATATATATATATATATATATATATATATATATATATATATATATATATATATATATATATATATATATATATAATGATATGATAACATGATATATCTATATAAATGAAAAATTTAAGTGAAAAGGAATAAGACCCGAGTTCACACTTGAGAAGGCATAACAATTTGAGTCTGTGGGTTGTGATTTTGATTTCACAAAAAGAAAAAGAAAATTTATTTGTGGGTTGATATTTTTATTTCAATGTTATAGGAATAAAAAGGATATTTGAGTTAGTGAGGATTTTGTTTTTCTTATCAATATTATACTCTTTATTTTTAATATTTATTTTTAAAATTTTCAATTTGAACCATTAAAAACCCTAATTGCAAACTTCCATTTATTAAAAATGCAGCCGATACAAAATTGGCAAAATTGGCCAAGACTGATTTCTTATGGCCTACCATTTATTACAACAACAAAAAAGGGACAAACAACTTATTTTTATTTATGGTATAAAAGCTTATTCTGATAAATATTTATGAATAATGGAGCCATCTTTGGAGACTAACATCTGATTAATGCAAAACTACATGATCATACCTCATATTAATTCAAAAACAAGATCGCTAAAACAATACGTTAAGACTGTATAGATAATTCCTCATATCACTCTCAAGGAACTTTATAAACCACTTGAATTAGCACCATCTCTGGGCTCCGTTATTGGCGAGATCAAAGAATAACTTACTTTGCAGAGATATCCCCTATCGATTATACATTATGAGGAACAAAGAAGCAACAAATGGAGATTCACGATTATGAAATCACAGAAAGGTAAGAAAGATACCTAATGCAACATATTATACAATTACAAACCACCTTTGTAGTGAATCAAGACACATTAGACCTTCCAACTAGTAGTAGAGGTTCCAAGGATTTGGAGTACTTCATAACTTTCATCGAGCGGTTTCAGGATATGTGAAGACCAGAATCTATTAACACCTTTCGATTCCATACCTCATCCGCACAAGATCAGAGGCCTCCAGGGTTGGTCGGGCAAGAGAAGGATATAAGAGTTATGTAACACCTTATTTCCCCAACGGTAATTTTAATAAAAATCAGAGTAAAATAAAATTTTCACATCAATAACAAATATGATGTCACATCGTTAAACATATTCAAAATTTGCTCAATTATGATAAAAACAGATACATAACACATATTTCGGATGAACCGACAACATTTCAACATAATCTTCACACTTCAACTTTATTAATGCAACGGAAACAAATTCATAAATTGTTTTCAACATCTTCAACTCATTGCAAAACAACAATTTTAATCAAATAAAATAGAGTTTGTAGTACTCCAACGATAATCCAAAATAAAAACATCAATTAAATAAAACAAGTAAACATTCATCCCCCAGTGTTACGTATCAGAGCAATGACACCCACTCAATAAGAGAAAGCAACATCTTCTAGACTCCACGACTTCGCACTACTCCTGGGTATCTGCATGTTACCCACGTAGAGGCAACATTCAAATAGTAAGGATGAGATATCATGACAATATAATAAGTCATATAATCATGAATAAATAATAAGTATATCATGCAAGATTTCGAGTGCCACAATAATCAATTATAGCTTATAAATATTACACAGATGCATATTTAATTATCATTATCCATCATACGACATAAATCAAACATGCAACTCAATTTCATCGAATCTCAACAATTCAATAAATGCAATGCGACTGACACTGATGCAAGATGCATGCGGTACCATCAGGGCATAAGCCCTCAACAAATTTCCATATAGGCCAGGGCATAAGCCCTCAACAATTGCCAATATAGGCCAGGGCATAAGCCCTCAATATTTTCCAAAAAGGCCAAGGCATAAGTCCTCAATGATTGCCAATACAGGCTAGGGCATAAGCCCTCAATGATTTCCAATATAGGTCAGGGCATAAGCCCTCAACGATGCATGGAATGCGACATACCACAACTAAAATTATGCAATCACAAGCATAACCATCAATATCATGCCAATTCCAGGACAAAAACAACATCTTCACCATATTGCAATATATTATGCAGTACATTCGTACATCATTCGTACAACACCATCACATTTAATCACAACAATATGCATCCCACTTCATACACATTAACACACAAGGCATAAGCCTTCACCATGATAATCATCATAAGATATAAAATATAATATCACATCAATACCAAAACTCTCATGATTAATTTCACGACGACAACAACTCATCATTAAAATAGGACCATCTCAATTAATCTACAACAACTGACACCGACACCGACACCCAAGTCATAAGGCTTAAACCCAAAAATAATTCACCAACTTTTATCAAAATTATTATTACATTGTAGAAAATGTTTTTAGCTTCTTAACGGTCCAAACGGTGCGACAAACGGAAACTCGAGGTGAAAGTTATGGTTTTTCAAAGTTTTCCAAAAATGTTGCCGGTAGCAGTGGTAACCGGTTACCCAGTTATGGTAACCGGTTACCGCAAGACAATAACCTTTTCCTTTTCAAAATCCCCTGCGGTAACCGGTCACCCAGTTATGGTAACCAGTTACTGCAAGTCAGTAGCCAATTATTTAAAAATACAAACAGTGGTAACCGGTTACCCATATATGATAACCGATTACCCATCATGAACAGACCCAAAAACTTGATTTTTCTTCTATGAAATCCCATCTTCTTCACCCAAAGACCTCTTTTTATGACAGATCCAACACCTCAATTATTTTAAATCATCAACACACATCATATACCATAAAACCAACACCATCAACATATCAATTTCATTATTTACAAGCAATTACGCAATCAATTTACCCCAAAACCTAACATTCAATATCATCATCTACCCACAATTAAACCACCTATTAGAGAGTCAGAATCCCACCCTTACCTTAGGTTCTTGGTTGATTTTTGATCTCTACAGTGAATTCCTTTTCCTTAGCTTCCTAGTGCTCTTCTCTTCTTCTCTCTTATACGCTTCTCTTTCTCTGTTTTTATGTACTGGCATATTCTCTTATTCTTACACTAGTGTATATTCCAATAATAATATAACTATCCCAATTAATTAAATATTTAATTATTATTATTATAAAATAATAATAATCCTAATAATATGATAATAGTTATTATTATTCCACACACCTCCATACTTCTAGGCATCCTTCTCCTCACTCAGATAAAGAGAAGGATGTCTGTTCTGATACCAATTGAAATTCTAGTATCAGATATGTGATGTTGAATGAGATGCCATGACACAAATATCTGTTTATAAGTAAAGAGAAGTAATAATAAAAGCAGTAAAAACACAAGAGATTATTCACCCATTTCAGTGTACAACAGTACCTACTCTGGAGGCTACCAAGCCAGGGACAAGTCCACTAAATAGTATCAATTCATAGACCCTCAGTAAACAACCAGTTTATAATCTAATAATTAATCACTACCCGTGCTATACTTCTACCTAAGACTCACCTGATACGAGGCCCTCCTCAAATCCCTTCAATCACTTACAGTGAAGAAACAACGGAATTAATAAGTTTAAAAACTCCAATCATTCAATGCTTAAAATCTTATGAATGATACACAATTAACAACCCAAATAACAACACAAGTATTTAATCAATACTATAGTGTTTTACAATTAAAAGACTTAGACTTCTAACAAAAAGAAAGTATTCTTCTTCAAAAGTTACAGTCGTTTGAATAAGGAAGCAAGTCCTTATATATGTGCAGCTGTGGGCTTGGGATTTAAAACCAAATATTCAATTCTTTTGAATATTTCCATAAAAACAGGTCAAGATAAAATCCATGCATTTTTAAAAATATTCCTCCATATTTTCCGCAGCCCGTGAGTCACAAATCTTGAATTATGGAGCGCAGGAAATCAGGAAACAAAAAAACATAAACTGATGTTAGCTGAGTTCAGTTCAGGAAGCAGATGTCAAGACATCTGCTTTGACATCATTCAAAACAGTTTTCTACAAATGTCAAGACATTTAGCAAAACATTAACAACACATTGTTTTACCAAAATTGCTGCCAACAAACACTTACACTATCTATGACACTTCAGGAAAGCCAAGGATGACAATGATAAGCATAAACCATCTTATCTCTCCTAAGGAATGAATGCAACAATGAGTGAAAAATACTAGTCTCCACGACCATCGGTCTATGAAGAGTATGTCTTGATAAGACAACAAGGTCAAAAGATTTCTACACACCCTTACTCGATTCAGGGAAAGTTCACAAAGAGGCCAACACACAATAATTTCCTTTATTGATGCAGACACTCAAACTGTTAACAATAATAAGATCCCCAATGATCTTGATATAATAACCTTTTTATCCACAATAACTTTCTCTAAGTCTTCATATGTGGATATCCACGTTGATTCCACTGATTTCTTGTTTGAGTGATTCCCTTAGCTAAGCGTTCAATTGGAATTTTCCCAACATTTTCTATGAACAGTCTTTACACAATTTCACCAAAGTTGAACAACTTTCAACTGTCTTACGAACATCTTGTACTCGACTTTGCCAAAGTTTTCCATGGAGTATAGTGAAAATCTCCTCTTGATAGATAACACAACATTCAAACTATTGGACTTGAGACTTCACACATAAGAGGGGGTGAATTGCGTGGCTTGGAAAAATATGGTTTTGAAAAACTATTCAAGATTAAAATCAGAGTTTGAATTTTTTTTTAAAACTTAGTTTCAAAAATATTTTTCTATGACTTAGCAGCGTAAAATGAATTAAAACACGAAAGTAAAGAATTAAGGGAAAATAAGAACACCCTGATGTATAGAGGTTCGGTCAAATCAAAAGGACCTAATCCTATCCCCAAGAACTGGTCTTCAGAGTTTCCATTAAATACTTGAGAGCTTTTAGGGGGTGAAGCTCACGAACCCCCTTATACAAGAAAATGTTGGTTGTCCCACAACCATGACAATACAAGACATAATATATGACCGTTTGCGTCTTCTCCATTGTTGAGACTGAAGTGGCCAAACTTCCTACCCAACTGTATATTGAAGTGATTAAACTTCTCTCCACAAAATATCTGAGCTCAATCCATTTTAATATGATAACCATTAATCTCTCGTGATTTTAACAGGTTAATCTATTAACCTATGGTTTTAACAGGCTAACCATGAACCTGCTGGTAAGTTCATCAATATTGATGTTCTTCAACCTTTGAATAAACAAGAATTTATAATAGCCTTAAGGGAAGCTCGTCAATATTAACAATCTTCAACCTCAAATAACATGGGAACTAAACATAAAATCCCTAATCGAAGCTTTTAACGAGTTTAGCTTCAAACCACATAATTTTTCCATAAACATAGATTATGTTCATTAAGGTGGAACAATAACAACCTTGAAGAACTTCATACATTGCTACCCATCTAGAATTATATAAACCTCTCCTCAAAAAAGATCTTTCCTCACAAAAAGCATTTGGCTATAAGAACTAGTGAGAGAAAGTGACAAAGAAAACTTAGAACTAGAGTGTGTCAATACACATTTCGTATTCTGGATAGTTTGAACCGAGGAATAAGACCTATATTTATAGGGTTAAAATCCTACAAAAGAGAAAACATCATTTAATGAAAAATGGTCGTTGTTAATCGATTGACTTAATCGATTAACACATTAATTCTAACGACTATGTTTTCCCAAAATGGTAGGTTTTGATGTGTATTCATTGCTAATCATTTGAGAGAATTCAAAATTCCCTGTTCAACAAGGGCGCATTTATTTAATTGATTGAAATGTATGTTTAATCGGTTAAATCGGTTAAATATTTAATCGATTTTTTAATGCTCTCATCACTTTTATGCAACTTCTATATATTTTCCTTAATTCATTTCATTTCAAAACATCTTTCTAAAAAGGTTTGTGTGTGTGTGTGTGTATGTCTGTGTGTGTGTGTGTGTGTGTGTGTGTGTGTGTGTGTGTGTGTGTGTGTGTGTGTGTGTGTGTGTGTGTGTGTGTGTGTGTGTGTGTGTGTGTGTGTGTGTGTGTGTGTGTGTGTGTTTGCTTATACCCAACTACTTCTATAAAGAAGGAAATTTTGCTTACAAAAATTTCACTCACTTACTAAATTAGGGTATCTTCCCTAAGCCAGTGTCTGGTGTATTCATTGTGTTGACACCCTTGTTTGATATCTTCTTTTGAGGCTTGTAATGTAATCTACTTGTTTGCCTTTGTCTGAAGTGTTGTTATGTTCTGAACCTTTGGCAGTCCTTCAACTAAGACATTTCTAATCCTCTATCAAACATATGGATTGCATCTTTTGAATGCTTAAGTACATTGATTGAATTTATAAATGGTTGCATCTTTTAGTGTGTTGAATGTCATCTTATATGCTCTTTCATATTATTCATCATGTTGCATCTTTATCATGCTGATTGTCTGATATGTTTTTCTCAGTTGTCAACATATTGCATTTGTCTGCTTTGTTATCATGTTTAATATCCTTTATAGTTGTTATGAACTTTCTCCAGTTATCATCATCAAAACAACATATGTTACCTGCAAAACAAGGTTCCACATAAACCACATTCAAGAAACGATCCCTACACTTGTTACAAACAATGAACTTCACACAAAAGCTTTAGATACCCTAATGTACCACTAGTCTCCCTCAGATATTCAATGTTTAGAGATAAAGGTCCATAATAATGGATAAGTACTAATGTTGAAGATGATGAACAATACCAAGGAATCTCTCTCTCTCTCTCTCTCTCTCTCTCTCTCTCTCTCTCACTCACACACACACACACACACACAAATTCATAAGATATTAACAAAGAATTAAATGTAGGTTGTCGCTACCGCAAAAAATATTGATGCAAACAGAGTCGCCATCGAACGTTATTCATTCCAAAGAGGGAATGGAAAATATCGAGAAACCTAATAAAGGGAAAGAACTAGGTCTCGCACCCAGAAGAAGGGTATGGAAGTAGATTACACAAAGGGAAGGTATTAGCACCTCTCACGTTCGTGGTACTCCACGGGATCCACTCTAGTTGTTCTAATCAAAGGGCGTGTCATCTAATGCTTACTTGCTAAGAGAATGCATGTGAGAATTATTAAGGGGAAAATAAATTTTTTTATTATTGGGCTCACCTCGGCTTTGCAACCTCGTGCCTACGTATCCCTAAGAAATCAGAGCACCGTAGTTTTTCTAAAAAAATTTGGTTTGTTGTATGTTTTTAGTGAACGATGTTAAGTTTCATATTCTACTATCGCTCGACCTTTGGAGACTCACGCGTTGTATTGTGTAGAAAGAAACTAACATGTTCTTTTTGGAAGGTTTTCAAAAGAAGTCCTAAGGCAAAAAGAGTTTGCATTTGTTGGAGTGTTTTGTTGGGATAATAGCAAATGATTTCCAATGCAGGGGCACCTACTATTTCTCCGCTTATTTGTGAAAGTTTATGAATTGAATCATAATAAAGTCCTGGAACGAAAGAAGAGTAAGGTTAGGAATGCATTGCATCACTCTTTCCCATAAGACTCAACTGCATACAATTTTTGCATCTTTATTTATTGATTTTTTTTTTTATTAAGAAAAGAAGTTTTTTTGTTTTGTTTTGGGATGCAATGCAACAATAAAAGCTAAAGAAAGAAGGAAGTTAATCCTAATCTTGTCATGCATCATGGTCCTAAAGTTAAGATCAAGAGAACTAAAACCTAATTGTTACCATGATTGGATTAAAAGCCAAAGGTCTAACTAATTCAATTTAATCAAGAGATTAAAATTGAATTAATAATCCTAAGGGAGCATGACATAATCAACCAAATAAATAAAAGAAACACTATCTAATATATTTTTTGCATTTTTATCATGAGAAAAAAATTCAAACAATTCTAAACAATTAACAAAATCAATCAAAAAAAGAAAATGCACTAAAATAAGCCACGGGGTGCAAGCGTCTAAGTAGGAGATATGCTTTAACAATTTCTAAGCCCAATCTTGCAACTAGAAAATAAGTCCAATAGCAATTTTTGTCACATAAGGTTCAATTTGTCCAAAGTTGGCCCAATGGGCTTTGGGAGTGTACATCAATTCAGTCCAGTCCACACACTCACCAAATATTTGTTTCATCAACAGGTTTAAAAAAAATGGTAAAGGGCTTGAGGAAGTGTATGGCCCGGTCCAACAACACATATTGACTCAGTATTATTCATCTTTTTATTTATTGATTTATAAAAAAAGAAATTAAAAGAACAATTAGAAAAATAAAAATAATACAAAAGAGACACGGTGTCGTTTAGAGGTAATAAGCTAGGGTTTCAAGAATTGTGACTCTTTTTCTGTGATTTGTGAAAGTGAACAGTGAAAATGAGTGAAGAGAAGAATCTGCAGCTAATATAGAGATTGGAGTCTTGAAATTCTATTACAACAAAGAGATTGATCAGTTATGAAGTTGTGTATGAGCTGGCAAATTTATGATTATGCAGGTTTGTGGTGAATTGGTTTTGTAATGATACGGGTTGAATTGTTTTTAACTTGATGCAGATTTGGATATGTTGTTGGAATTGTTTTCGATAGGCTTGATTGAAAATTTGGCACGATAACAAGAGTTTTTGCACAAGTTTGAACAAGATTTGGAGCTTCTTTGGTTTATTGAACATGGTTGGGAATCGAACAGAGTTTAGAAAAGTCCTATTGGTATTGGCATGAAGTTAGAAGATTGGATCAAGGTTTAGTCATAGGCTTAGGACATTAGAAATTTTCCATGTAATTTGCCTATTTGTAAACTTCTTGAGAATTGGACATGTTGTATATCTTGAATAATGGATGAACATGTAATTTTAAAACGGCCTTGTATTTTGATCTCGTATGTGACCTTGAATGAATTTGTAATGAACATGATGTTTGTATAAAAATACTTGAATGGATTCTGAATCAATTGAATTTTTCCTTTTGGAAATTATGAATGAATAAATCTTGGATGAACTTTGAATCTATATTTTAACATTTTCCAATTTCCACAAGAATCAATCCTAACTTGCTGGATCATATTTTAGAAACTTGAATGAATATTTGAACTTGAATGAGTATGTGAACCTTGAATTTTGATGTATATGTACCAATATGTATGCCTTTACTTTCAAGTTATCCAAATACATTTCCTTCCAACCTTGTAAGCATTAAGAACTTCGATTCATTAGAAATAATTTGAGTTTAAAACAAAAATGAATTCAAATTCCACTTCACTTGTTAAGGAAACCTAACTTCAATTCAATCTTCTAATCCACGTCAGACTTGACAAAATTTTCTTCATTTGGTTGCATAAACAAGGAAGCATTGCTTTGAGGAAACTTTCAAAGTGAATAATACTTGAAGCATAGAAGATTAACTTGTCATCAAGATGTTCTTGACATAAAACACTAAGCAAGTGAAACATCCATTAATGAAATGCTAACAAGCTCAAGTACGGTGGAGGAGAAACAAGCGTTTTGACAAAAGATGAATATAGACTCCGATGTGGAATAAGACTTCTCGTGCAAAAGGCAGAGAATAAACATTTTGAAGATTTACGAATGAAAGAAAACATAAAGATAACCAGGTGTTGAAAAATAACTGTTGGGGAGTTGTCGTACCCCAAAGTTTCCCTACCGCGACGATTATATTTTTTTCAAGATTAAAACAGAAGAATTAGTTAATTAAGGATGATACAACAATATCTGATGGTCCATTCTTAATTTTAAGTCAATTAGAGGGTGTATATTAATTCAGGAATGTGGATCTTTCTAAATCAGAAAAACTCGTATCCATTCGCGAAGCATGTTGGCCTATGGCCCATGAGATTCGAAAATGAAAAAAAAATATTTCAATAATAATTAAGCTTTTGTTAAAACCATTTAGAGATTATTGTTGTTAGTAAAGGAAAGGGGTATGATTATCAAATTAACTAAAGCCCGTTAAGTCATTAAATTGGCCCATATAGTGTTGTAAAAAAAAGAGAGAGAGTATTATTATTAAAAAATTTGTTTATTTTAAATAAATAAAGAAGTAATATATTTGTTTTTAAGAAAAAGAAAAAACGTAAGGTCAATACTGAATATTCATTTAACTTGTTTTGCTGCCTTTTTTTAATTTATATTTTTTCTTTTGTTGTTTTGGAAAAAAGGCCAATTGAGTCTGGTTTAAAAATTAAACTGTTTCCTTATTGTATTAATAAAAAAAAACACTGGCCTGAGCAAATAAAGACAACAATGCATGCCCAATTCAACAAACGCGCAAGGCCCAATTAAACAAAAAAAAACAGCCAATGTTTCAATCACCAACTAAGTTAGCGCATGTTACTAACAACAACTGTAGAAATCAGCAGAAGAACTAAGAACAAATTTAAAACCTAAATCACTGACGTATCAGATCCAGAAATTGAAACAAAATTAAATCTTTCTATAAACTAAATATTTAAGCAAATCTGCAGAATCAAAAACTCAATTAAATCCGGAAATTACATCTTACAAAGATTAAATCTTTATTCAATCCAAAATCCATTACAATCAATTGAATCAATTACAATATAAACAAAATCAATTAACAACAATCTCTAACCCCTAATCTTTGCTAAATCCAACCTATAACAGAAATTCTAAAGCCCTAATTTCTAAAGGGATATAAATACTAACAGAACAATAGTAGTGAGGGGAAAGAAATTGAAGTGAACTGAAAGTAGACCTTGAAGACAAAATAGAAAAATTGTTGAAGACAGAGACGAAGCAAAACAGGGAGACAGAGAGAAACTTGAAGAACAAGAGCACCGATTGGGGTTTCGATCTTCGAAACCCTAACCGGCCTCGCCAGCCGCTACCACCTCCTTGCTAGCCTCCCCACCACGCCTTCTACCACCATCATCTTCTGCCTCTTATCTGCAACCTCCGCCGCAACCTACAAAAACAAAGAAGAAAAGGGGATTAAACCCGGAACGATCTAAGCCAGAGAAATAAAATCGTGACGGAAGGTAATAAAGCTTAGCTCTTTTCATTATTTTGATCTGGGGTTTGGTTTTATGGTAGAAGATAGAGGGTCAAGGTGACGCTACCGCCGGTGGTTGGTGGGAGTTAGGGTTGAGAAAATGAAAAGGAAAGGGTTGAAGCGGGAGAGGGAGAAAGATAGCTTGCTGTAATAATCAAAACAAAGGAATGGAACATAAAATGAGTTAAACAAAATGTTGTTATCCATTTCACTCCAGTACCTGCCTGCCCACAATAACTAATATGCACCCTTCAATCTTATCCACGCGATCTTGATCAGACGGTCGTAGACTAAGTCTACATGATAAGTCCATACGCCCTCGCAACACACGATCCAACCGGACACCTTCCTATATACTTTGGGCCTAGCCCGTTTACTTTCCACACCACCCTTCCACTGAATTACTAAAACACAAAACAATTCGCACCCCCCCCCCCCCCCTTTCAGAAACACATTTGGGCCTAGCCCAATTTTTCTTTCAGCACCCCCAATCTTTATTCTATAACTAAAACTACACCACCCATGATTTAATCATTATTTTTTTATTAATTTCATATTATGTTTTTATCTATTTTTTTATATATTATATTTTTTATTATTATAATTGTTTATTTCTTTTATAATAATTATTATTAATATTATTTTTTATGATCATATTTTATTATTTATTTATCATGTAAATCAATTATTTTTCCTAACAAACTCATGTAGATATATTTTATATATTTGCATTAAAGTATTTTTTATATCATGCATTAATTAGAAATTTTGCAATTTATATGATTAAAAATATTCAACAAATCTCAAACTATTTTTCACAAATAAACTAATTTAAACAACATTTTTTTTGCTAAAGGGTTCCAAACATATTTTGACTAATCGCATATTTAGCCAAAATCTCCACAATCTCTATTCCCGGTCAAATGCGAGGCGATTTAAAATACATTTGCAACCCCTAAAAAACACAAACCCATACGAACTACGAATTGGGACTCTGATTCCTCTTAAGAGGATACGTAGGCATACGATCAAAAATCGTAGCGAGTTCCCCTATAAAATATTTAAACCCTTCCCCTAATAAAATTTAAATATTGTTTCCCCAACTCAAACCTAAAACCTAGTATCCTTGTGAACAAGGTAGATGAAAGGTGCCTAACACCTTCCTTTCGTCTAAAGAAGTATGAAACCTAGAATCTTTGTCTACGAATTAGGGTTTTCTGTTTGATTCCCTTCCCTAGGATAAAAACTAATAGTGGCAGCTCTGATTAAAAAACCAGTTGCTACAGTTGGGGACTCTGCTGGGGACTTTAACTTTAGGTTTTAGGGTTTTTACTTTGGGGTTTTTATTTATTTATTTATTGCTTTATTTATTTATTGCTTTCATTTATTCATTGCATTTATTTAATTATTGGCTATTGTTTATCATCATATATACTGTGCGGCGGGATTTTTTTATTTCTCAAAATATTTTCAATAACCCTTAGAAAGAAGGTTCATCTATTAGCTTTGGGGGTACATCAACCCTGCGAGTTTATGTGACAAATTCGCCTAGATTCGATGGACTTTCGAAAAAGGAATACTTATCAAGAGATACCCTCTTGACGAGCAGGACTTTGGAAGGACACCCGTGACTCTTTGTAACGACCTTAACCTAAAATCTCATGACGAGACCTTTCACGACTTTGAGACGAAAGTCTCAGACCGTAAAGAGGCTCGGCCTAAGGGAGGCCCTTGTGCCTTTTCCCTCTGGTGTTATTAATGACACCCTTAAGGGAGCCACCTTTTGGGAGGGTAAACCAACTGTAGGTCAAAATTAAGGAGCCTACCTTCTAAGGATACTTATCACAAAAACCCCGTCACTGAACCGTACATCCCTACATTTATCACAAAAATTCCGTCACCCAACCCTACGTCTATGCATTCATACATTTCATATATTCTTCATACATTTCGTATATTTGTCACCCGTTTCTTTGTCTTATTCACAGAGTACAAAACATAATAAAATTAAGATCTCGGTGACTGTCTTTAAAAATGGATACTGAAGGAAACAACTTGTCCTCGTCAATACGCCAAACATGTCTGAAATTAAAGCCACAAAATGGAAATAACGTGCTAAAGAATTTCTCAAGCTTTGTCAAGCAAAGGCAGATGGTTTCGAGAGCAGATATTTGTAGGCGCACCTAGAAGGATTATTTCCCTTTACTTGATTTCACGCAAATAAAGTTTTGGTTTAAGATTGTAGTATTTTTCAATATCTGAATTATGTTACCTTCAATAACGGAATTTTGTTCCCTATCTCATTGGCGTATCTATTTTTAAGCTGGTCACCGAATAAAAAAAGTGAAAGACAAATACATACCCAAGTGAATAAGACATTCAAAACAAGAAACCATTTCATGTTCATACACATCTGTTCGCATGCATGCATTCACGAACACCTGCATATCATATCAAAACTCATTTCTTAAAAAAATCTCTCCAGTTGAACCATTGGTAGAAGAAGATCTCCACCTCCTTGGCCTCCATATCAAACAAGGGCCTATCAACAAAAATAAATGGAGAAAATCGAGGAAACTCAGGCTGCATTCAAAGAGGATCTCGACCAAGTAAAGGGTGATGTAATTTCAATGAAAGGAGATCTGAGTCAAGTTCTCCTAGCTTTGAATAACATTGTTGACAGGCAAGACTAGAATCCCAGGGTAGCTTTCAAGGAAGTAGCCCAAACTATTAGTGCATCAAGCGGTCACCAACCAAGGAAGGAGCCAGAAGCAGGACTCTAGAAGTCCGTCCTGGCCCAACAAGAAACTAAAACTGAAGGGTTTGTCCCATCGCCACCAAAAGCAGGGGCATCACATACCCTACAGATTTTGACTAATAATGCATACAACTACTTGGACCTGTAATACGGAGACCACGACCCATAGGATGCCAACCGAGCACCCTTAAAGACGACGGATACTCAAGCTATTGATGAACCACTGGTGACGAATCAGTACAAAGCTCTGAAGGAAAGATTAAAAGTTGTGGAGGATTTTGACGCTTTCGAAGTAGACGCCCTCGAAATGGGCCTAGTTCATGATGTCGTGATCCCATCAAAGTTTAAAGTACCTGACTTTGAAAAATACAAGGGGCCCACTTGTCCAAGAAATCATTTTCGTATGTATTGCAGGAAGATGCATGCCCATGCCCACAACCAGAAGCTAATGATTCACTATTTTCAAGATAACCTGAGTGGGGCATCTTCAAACTGGTATATGCAATTGGATAGAACGCATATTCGAACCTGGGCAGATCTTGCTAATGATTTTCTAAAGCATTACAAATATAACCTGGACATGGCACCTACACTCATGCAACTCCAGAACCTGTCCCAGAAGAAAGAAGAATCCTTCAAGGAGTATGCTCAAAGATGGAGGGAGTTGGCATCCCGTGTGCAACCACCATTGTTAGAGAAAGAATTAGAAGCCACGTTCATGGGGACTTTGCAAGGGCTGTATTATGAGAAGATGGTCGGAAGTATCTCTTTGGGATTCTTAGACCTAGTAACCATCGGAGAAAGAATTGAGACTGGAAATAAAAGTGGGAAGATATCAGGGGGACCATCAAATGCTCCCTACAATTCAAAAAGGCATGCTTCAAACTTCCCCAAAGGAAAAGAGGGAGAAATTAATGTTGTAGCGTCACAACCCAGGGTATAACAACTATTAGTGATCCCGCAAGGGCAGCAGCAAGGCAGAAGGCCATCCAGGAAATTTGATCCACTCCCTATGTCACCTAGCCAGTTATTGCAACAGCTGGTTAAGGCATCCTTGGTGGAAATCAAGCCTCTGGCTCCTCCAGTCGGGCCACTCCCACGAAGATACAATGCCAACTCCAGATGTGAGTATCATGCTAATTCTCCTAGACATACCATAGAGCAATGTTGGCCATTCAAGCATAAGGTCCAAGATTTGCTAGAATCCCAAGACATCACTTTTGAGAAGCCTAACATCAAATCAAACTCTATGCCTTTGCACGATGGGCCTACAATAAATGAAATTGATGTAGTCACTAACTCTGGGGCAAGCAGACAAGCAAAAACCCCGGTAAACCTGCTGAAAGAATATCCAGAGCATCCAGAGCTCCTTATTGATCCCAGGGTCTCCTCTTCTCAGTACGGATGTAGTCATTCAGAGCTCGCTCATTCTCCAACTGCTTTGTCAGCTTCTGGATCTTCAATTCCTGCTCATTGAACTTTTCCCGATACGAATCCCGTTCTTCTCGCAGTTGCGACCAAGACCTCTTTAATGTCTCATAATCAGTGGGTATCTGAGGAGGGAGGACAGTTGGTGGAGCCCCATCTTTGTCAGGATACTCAAGAATGATGGGTCTGACAGCTTCGTATGGCATACCTAACTTCTGAGCACGGATGCGAACCCACTTGTAGTAGGCTTCCATAGGTAGAGAAGTCTTTGGCCCCAACTCTTGTGGGCCAGCTTTATGAACTCTGTCCCAAGCCTTGATGAACCTACGACGCAGCTCGTCACTATCCACCTAAAACTCAAAACTGATGTGAGGCACCAACATCTCATGAGGCCCTGCTCTTCTGGCCCTTCCAAACTGACGGAGAGCTAGACATGGATTATAAGAGATTCCTCCTTGAGTACCAATCAAAGGAACATTAGTGTATTCTCCGCAACGATCAATAACAGCTACCTCATCCAAACCTCTGAGAGTCCAGATGATGTCCTTATCAGTGAGAGACATTAACCTATGAGCCCAACCTCTTCCTTCTTGATTCTTCAGCACGAACTTAGGGAGGTGCGAAATAAACCACCTCACCAACAAAGGGATACAGCACCACAGAGTTCCTCGTCTTCGGGCAGTACGAGCATAAAGTTGTTGCAGGATGTCACCCAAGAGAGTGGGCACAGGATTCTGAGACATGAAGATCCTTATGGCAGTGATATTGGTGAAGTTGTCAGGATTAGGAAACAAGACTAGCCCATAGATTAAGAGAGCCAAGATGTCTTCATATGCCCTAAAGTCCAAGTCATTCCAGAAACTGTTAGCTTTACCAATCAGAAACTTGGCCAAGAAATCCTTAACTCCGCTTCTAGTCACCCAGTTGTCCATTACTTCTTGATGAGTCAAGGGGAGAGCTGCAGCAACCTCCTCAAGCCTGAGGGTCTTTTCCCAACCAGTGTAGGGAGTCTGATCCAAGATAGGGATACCAAGCAAATCAGAGAACTCTTCCAAGGTAGGGACCAGCTGGAAGTCTTGAAAGGTGAAGCACTGGTACAGAGGGTCATAGAATCGGGTCAGGACACTCATTAACTGTTGATCCCGCTTTGCAGTGACTAAACTGAGAATAGAACCATGCCTCTGGATGAAGGAAGTGGTGTTTGGAATTCTGCTAACCAACTCTTTAAGTAACTCAGGTGGGTGAGCAAAGTTGAACCGGATAGTATTCCTTCGCATAGGCATCATGGTGTCCTACAAAACAGAGCAAAGGTGAAACCCTCTTGTCTTTGAAATGGTCAGTCCTTATGCAGGATGCATGCAATGCTCATGATGTTATGATGTTATGATAAAGCACACCACAAATATTTACAAGAGCAAACATGGTAAGGCACACAAGTCACACAAGACAAGCCCTTAAAGTTTATGCCAACATGAGGTCTAGGTATTACCCTCTTTCAGTTTGTTGGTTCATACCTGTCCTATCAAAAGTAACCGGGTTCTTAGAGGATCCCAATATCATTGACTACCCTCAATCAGTCATAACTCCAGCATCGCAATCTTTTCTTGCGGCCAGAACCATCACGAGAGTTTAGCCTCAATGGGCATAGCATACTGCTACTGTTCTAATGGCCAAGTTGTGTCATTTAAGGTTCTAAGGTCTGTTGGTGCTTAATGACTCCTCAGAAGACCCATATTCTCCTCTTTGTAACACAAGGGATATCGGTACAGACCAAGGCGCCACACCAACGTAGCCACTGCTTCACCCATGTCGGTCTATGCCGGACAGGTCCCTCACAGCTTATGCTACCTAAACAGGGTATCCCCAGATCCGGGTTAGGATCTATGTAACTCCGATGCAACCCACAATTTAAAGCAAACAAGTCAAAACAATTGAAAACACAGTTATGAACTATCCTAAGGTACACCTCACTTTATAAGATTTTCCCCAGCAGAGTCGCTAGTTCTGTGATCGGTGGATCTAGAAATGACTGTTTAACGCTGGTTCGCGAAATGTCGCGGTAAGCAAGAGTCGCCACCGTCTTTTATTTTCTTCAAATGGAAAGGATAAAAGCACAGAAAAATTCCTTATTGAGATTGCTCTCGGTTCGGGAGGTAGATTTATAGAAAGGGAAGGTGTTAGCACCCTTTCTATCCATGGTTATCCATGGGCTCTTAGATACTTGCTCATTTGTGTTTTCAAAAATGTTTGTTTGCTTTTCAAGATGAGTGGGTTTGAAAAAGGTTCCGTTTAAAATTTCAGTTCGACTCTTGTATCAGTCCTCAAGAGTGTTTGAAAAGTTGTTTTTGAAAGCTTTTTGAAAAGTGTCGGTGTGAAAAGAAGTTTTTTGATTTGTTTTGAATTAGAGCAAGCATCTACGAGTCATCTACCTACCCTAAGGAATTAGTCTGTGTAAATGTCCTTAAGGTAATGCCATCCCACCATTGAGAGGTAGGTAGCACCACCGTTGGAGGTGTTCGGGTCAATTCGAGGGTTCGGGACATTGTGGTCACCAGAGCAATAGGAAGACACCTTAGAAGCTACCCCCATGCCATGTTCATGGACATGAGGACTTACTAAAACGTCCTCTACTCGACGACCACGTTTCGAGGGGCAAGGCAATAGTGAGACGTACCCTAGGGGTGGTGTGTGAATTGTGTGTCATTTTCAATTATGTTTATCTTGTCATGCATTGGTGATCTACGCTTTGTTTTTATTTTTGGCATTCATTCTTTCATGTGTTTTAACAGTTTAAAAGGGTGCGGAAATATAAAAGTCCTACGCTATTACAAAGGCGCGGGTCTACATCGCCAAATTAAACCAAGACCCGATTTGAAATAAATAAAAATGCGGAAAGTAAATACCCTAATTAATCTATTACAAGGCTTTGGGGCAAGTACATGAAATTTAAAAAAAGGGAATAAAAGTAAATGTGCGAAAAGGGACTATAATCGAATGCGAGGGCGTTGGACCCTTTTGAAGAAATTAAATTAAAATTATTAGTGAATTAATGATGAAGGAAAAAGAAGAATTTATTTTTTATGTTTTTTTTTTGGATTTATGAAATTAGAGAAGATTAATTTGAAATTAGAAATAAAAAAAAAACCTAATTCTAGTTTGTTTTTAATTATTAAAAAATGTTTAAGTTTTAACCTAATTTAACCTAATTAATTAATTACAAGTATTTACAAAATAATTAATGGTTAATAATTATAATAAGGAAGAAAATATTTATTGAAAAAAAGGAATGAAATGCTAAAACCTAATTTTGTGTTTTTTTAATTTATTTAAGAAAAATGTCAAAGTTCAAACTAAAATTAAAACTAATTGATTATTAGATTTTTATTTACAAAATAAAATATTAGTGAATTAAATAATAAAAATATTTTATTTTTGACTTTCTGAATTTTTTTGTATTTTTATATTATAAAGTTAATTTTGTGGAATTAAATAAAACAAAGAATATAATTAAAATAAATAATAGAAAAGAATAAAAATAGAGAAAAGAAAGGCAAACATGGGGGGGTGGTTGTCCCTTTTGGAGGTATTTTCCAAGCAATTTTGGCCCATTTGAAGGAGGCCCTCTTGACTTTTCTGGCTTGCATATGGATGTGTTGATTGATGCGTATGGTGGATGGCTGGTGATAGCCACTGGATTGATCTTCTGGGACGTGTGGCAAGCTTTGGCGCTGGGGAATTTGGTGGACTTCTGGGCATGATGGGTACCTAATCATGTTATGAGAAAAAATAGAAGGAAATATGGGGGACCTGGGGATCGAACCCAGGTCCCAACGTTCATCACTATTGCTTTCAACCACTACACCATTCAGCGCGTTTGGAATATATAATGCAAAATAAACAACATAACGTAAAACAATGATTAGTGGTAAAAGACGCGCCAGAATATGAATGACCCTATCACGTGAGGACACCTAATCTTCTTCTTCGTTTTCCTGTAACAAAACGCGTTAGATAGCGGGGGTTTTAAACCCCCACTAAATGAAGCCACGAATAATAGCGAATAGGGCCTGGTTCATCATAAATTGAGCGCGAGGCATGGCTTTGAATCGTCATGAGCTTCTGATTCTAATGGCATAGGTCTTGTTGTCTGATTTTTCCAGAAGAAGAAAGCCCCAAATTCAAACCTCTGAAAACTTAGAAAACGTCAATGGTATCTTTCTATACAAGCGCTATTAATCCAATTCAATGGCACCATTAGCTTTATTGAGTTCATGTTAGTGCAAAACAATCATTGGAATGCATTAATATGGCATGAAAAGGTAAATACGAATATGCAAAATATCAAGAACAGGGCGGCTTCATTCTACCGATTCTTGAGGTTAGAGGCTGTGGTTTTGATTGGAATAGATCCCTGGTAACCTTGGCAAGCTTGTGAGATCGTTCTTTTGCCTTGAAACACCCTGCAATACAATTTTCAGTTTTGAAAATTTTGGTGAAAAGTGCAAAGTTTGTTTGTGATTCTGAGCGCAGCTTCTTGGTTCTCTTGATTAGGTTTAGGTTTGTCTATGTATATGGAACGAATTAGGGTAGAAATCCAAGTCCATAAGCCTTTGCAATCAATGTTTCAATATTTGATTTTAATGGTATCTTTTTCAATCTTTTTCATACCATTCTTATGCCAATCAATGGAGATTCTTGCCTTTTTGGGGTGTGCACGAAATCTTGAGTGAGTAGATGAGGGAATATGCTGCAAAAAGATTTAAAACACATGCTTTGCTATTTTTGTCATATTTTATTTAATTAAATGAATTAATGGTGATAAAAATTCAAATAAATAATAAAAAATGATGAAATAACTCCCCTTTGGGTCAATGGGTCGTGCATAGCTTTTGGGTGATGATTCTTGGAAGAAAATGTGGCCCATTAGCAATTTTGAGGCATTTGAAGCAAAGTTGACTTTTCAAAATTCCCAAAAATTTCCCAACTTCCATAAGGCATATCTTGCTCAATTTTTAAGCTTTGATCATGTTCTTGGACATTTTGGAAAGGTCTTGAAGTCCTATAACCAATGCCTTTGGTCCCATGTCATTTTGATTTACCAATATCAAGTTATGGTCTTTGACTTAAAGTGCCTTTTTGTTGACCTTTGAAAATGACCTATAATGTTGAGATTGATAACTTTTTGTGAGAGTATTTCTTGGACTTGAAGTGTGAAGAGGAGTTGTAGGAAATTTCATTCTCTTCAAAATGAGATTTGGATGGAATTTTTATGATAAACCATGTGGAAGTTATGCCTTGGTCAAGTTACAGTTGACTTTTTCAACTGTCCAAATATGGAAACTTTTGCATCTTGAGACTTTTTGAGCCATGCCTTGAGAATCATGATCAAGAATTGATCAAATGATGTTTGTGGCTTCAAAATAAGATGTTGACCAAAAATTTGATCTTCTGACTGTCAAATGACCATTTTGCCCCTATAGTTGACTGTTGAGCAATTAGGGTTTTTGACTGTGCAATTTTGTGCTGTAAGTCTTGAAACTTGGCATATGGATGCTTGACCATGTTTGTAGGCATGTGGGACTTGATTGGACCCTTGAAAACTTCAATTTCTTTGCCAGAACCAAAACCCTAATTTTTTGACTGTTAGGAGGCCCTTGAACTGTGCAACCCTTGGGGAGATTTTGAAGCATGCTCTTGGCAAATCTTGAAGGATATGGGAGGGCAAATTTTGGGGTACAACAATATACAATTTCTCTCACAGGATTAATGCAACCAATAACCAGTGTCCACTGGAATATTAAACAAAGGTTAGATGGAAATTTTCTGCACAACGTTAAAAAATGAAAAATTATAATAGAGGAAATTTAGAATGAAAATCTTACTTGGGGCCAGTATTATATGGTAAAAAGAACAATTTTTATGTATCTTTGCTGGCCATAAATAAACTGAGCACAAATGCTATTACTTCATCTGGTTTTGAGATTATTGACCCTGCGTGGACAATGTTGGGATTTATGAAAGCGAATCTGGACTCCAATCCATGCGGGCGAATCAACTTGTCATACAGAAACCTTAAATAAAAACATCATTAACATTAATTATTCATTGAAATGAGTAAATAAATTCTGCAATTAATTAAATAAAGTTGATTAGAGTATACCTGATGTATGTATTGATAACAGCCATGCCTAATGTCAAGTGTCCAAAAACTTCTTCCAAATCCTCCTTACCAATTGCTGTCATGCCTTCAGAACCATAAATCCCTTCATCCAGGGGTATAAGAGAAGTACCACCTTGCGAAATAGTTGTGAAGCTTATAAATGTCTGAAGGCACGACCTATATTGTGAAGTAGTTTTCTTTCTAGACCCGGTCCTCTTAGCAATACTCTTTGTTTCTGTGGGAATGTTGCTAATTGCAGGCTCCTTACCCATACTTACAGCTTCAATCTCTTTAGCAGGAATAATCTAAATATCATAAAATTAGAGTGGTCAAGTATAGGACGACAAATCAACATTATCTAAGCATAAATATCATATAATTGTGTTGTACCTGTTTTTTTGCTGTCACTGACTCCTTTGGCCGTGTAATCCCTGCCTCTTTTGGTTTGGGTTTTGTAGGAGTCTAACATTACCATGCAAAAAAAATGTAAGTAAAACGAACGTAAAAAATTTGAGTACTAAAAGGTTCATAACAGTTTTAATTATACCTCATCATCTATGCGAACAAGCCTTGACGGCCATGCAACAAACGCTCTTATTGCCTCTCCCACCAATGTTGCATCCGAAACTTCATTTGGGATTGGTAATAACGCACCCTCCTCTAAAGCAATATCAATCGACACTTTCAAATATCCAGAAGGGAGCGGTTTATGATGAAGTACTTCTCCCAGAGTGTTATGGACTTTTCCCTTGCCAACCATGCGATAAGTTGGTGTCTCTAAAAAGAGTTGACAAGGTGAAATTCCCTAAAATCAATAATAAATATGACATCGTTAATGTGTATATATGTCAGTTAAATAAATTACACTAATTTAATTTCATAATAATATATGTAAGTACCTCGGGAATACTCGGTTGAGCTGCACAATTGACACTAGCTATGTCACTAGCTTCTTTAACACCCGAAGCTTCCCTTTCTGATTGGTATTGTCTTGCTTTTTCCTTTCTTAATTCAAGAACTTCAGCTTCTAATGCATCCAACCTTGCCTGGAGTTCTTTATTGCTAGCAGATTTTGTCTTTGGATTGTTCTTTTTCAAGGAGCTTGGAGTAACCCTATGTCCTTTACCCCTCACCCGACTAGAATACTCACGAACATCTAATACTCGACTAAGTATGCTTCTGCAATCATCTGGTGGAGATGTAGACTGAGACAGACTCTCCTGAAATTCATATGAATATTGGAAAAACATGAATACTATATGTTAATAAAATTTTGATTTAATTAGAATTAATCTTATATATACTTACGCATTTTTCAAAAATTTGTTGTACATCTTCTTTAAGAACTCCATCCTTACCCACACGGGCAACATTCCACAAAACATGCTCCGAAAGAGATGTTTCCGAACTACTCTCCTCTTTTAACTACACATTAACACAAAAAACAAGCTCAGTTATAACTATTGATGAACAAGTATATCATTTCAATTTGTAAATACTTACTATTTTTTGTTCTAATCGCGCATATCCCAAACGCCCTTTTTTGTATGGATATGCGGGAGATGATGCTCTTAGACGATTTACTTCACTTACACTATGAAATTTTGGGGTTTTCCGTTTGGCTTTAAAAACATCCCATTCTTTAACTGAAATCACGTCCGCATATTCCGCTGGACGCTCTGCATCAACAAAATTTTTTTCGGCATCTCTAAGATATTTTCTGTTTAAATATGTTCTAAATCCTCTTAGTATTTTTCCGGCCAATCCAAGACAATAATCTTTTCTTTTGTCATCAATGTTGAAAGACCTCTACAAAAAACATACACAAAGTGCGTTAGTATAAGTAATTTAAAGACATAATTTAAAGTACATAATCGTAATTTAAAGCACCTGTATCTCACTCCAGATTTTGTTTTTAGCATCATTCAGCTTATCATCTCTCCACTCATCATAAGTTATTGGAATTTCTCTCCTTACAAGTGTGCCAATGTAACTTGTCAATTTAGAACCGTTAGGCTCAATTAATTGGTCATTTGGACTCCAATGCACATCATATTTTATACCCCTATCTCTATCACGAATGATATTCTTCATAATAGTTTTTCCTCTTTTTATTTCTTTTTCCACTCCCTTACTGGATTTTCCTCCATCATTGTCTCCATCATTAATGGAATCATCGTGAGGGTGCTCCTCGTTACTAGCCATCTAACCTGTAATAAAGAAAAACATTAGTATCTAATGACAAATATTTAATTCCAAATATATAATTCCAAATATCTATTCAGTATATAAAATGAGAAATATCAATTGAGTATATAAAATGACAAATATCAATTGAGTATATAAAATGACAAATATCAATTGAGTATATAAAATGACAAATATCAATTGAGTATATAAAATGACAAATATCAATTGAGTATATAAAATGACAAATATATAATTTATTAGAAGTTTGCTAAGTGTTAACAGGTATGGAGGAATATATATTACCTCTTTCACTAACATCTCTTTCTTTTCTTGGTTGGATTCCAAATTACTTGTCTCTTAAGAACGCGGACGGAGTGATTGATCCAAATTCCCTCATCATGATCTTTTCTCATATATGATTCATCCGCTGTAGTATCATCATCTCGATCGTTTCTAATATACGACTCATTCTCAACATCAATATCAACTTGATCCACACTTTTATCATCAATCACTTTGTTAGATAAAAGCACTATAGACCATTTCGTACTCTTCGGGTCTGTGACATAGAACACTTGTTTAGCTTGAGAGGCTAGAATAAAAGGCTCATCTTTGTACCCCACCCTACTAATATCCACTTGCAAAAACCCTGACTTATCCATTCGTATGCCACTAGTATGTACCCACTTGCAACCAAAGATAGGAATCTAAAACTTCTCGTAATCAAACACCCAAATGTGATTGATAACCCCAAAATATGACAAATTTTCATATTTGGGGTTTAAGTCCTTCATACCAGAAATGTGCATTGCTTCACATACCACCGTGACACCACTATTTTGCATGGTACTTTTCTCATCTTGTTCTTTGGTATAAAATGTGTATCTATTAATTTCGTATCCTCTATAAGAGAACACAATCGAACTTGGACCATATGCCAGACATCTCAACCTGTCTGATATTGAAGCGGGATCTGAATGAAACTTTGAATATATATGATCCTTAAACCACTGTATAAAACTTTGATTGTGCTCTCGTACTATCCAATTTTCATTTCTACTTTGATTCTCACCTCGGAGTATAGCCTTGTGCATTTCAACAAACGGCTCGACCTCAGTGTCATTGTGCAGAACATACAAATGCACTTGATCTCGTTCATCCCTTGATACTGTCACAATTTCATTTCCAATTAATTTTTTACCTTCTTTTTTTTTGAAAAAATGAGATTTGGGGAGTCCAATGGATTGCACATTGGACAAAAAATCAGTACAAAACTCAACCGCTTCTTCAACAACGTATCGCTCAACGATACAACCCTATGGACGAATTCGGTTTTTCACGTACCCTTTTAATATTTTCATATAACGTTCAACAGGGTACATCCATCTCATATAAGCTGGTTCACACAATTGTGTCTCTTTCACAAGATGAACAACAAGATGTACCATAATGTCAAAAAATGATGGAGGAAAATACATTTCAAGGTCACACAGAGTAATAACGATTTCTTTTTGTAATACTGGTAAGATCTCAGGATCGATCACCTTACTACAAATTGACCTTGAAAAAAAACACAATTTAGTTATAACGCTTCTTACTTTTTCTGGCAAAATAGAACGTATACCTATTGGTAGAAAATGTTCCATTATGACATGGCAATCATGTGTCTTCAAACTCTTTAACTTGAGGTCTTTCATGGACACGAGTCTTCTAATGTCTGAGGAGTAACCTTTTGGAACTTTAACTTCACTCAGAAACTTACACAATATTTTCTTTTCCTTTCTAGATAGAGTATAAGAAGCAGGTGGTAGATATGTTCGTCTTCCTTTCTTCACGGGTCCTAATTCAGTTCTTATTCCCATCTCTACCATGTCCTCTCTTGCTTTAAGGTCATCCTTAGACTTTCCTTTTATATTGAGTAACGTACCAATAACACTTTCAAATACATTTTTTTCAATATGCATAACATCAAGAAAATGTCTTACGTACAAAGATTTCCAATATGGCAATTCAAAAAAAATTGACCTCTTCTTCCACCCACCCGTGACAACTTTATGTGCAAAAGGCTTGCCAAACTGAATACTCACATCTTTCACCTTTTCACAAATTTGATCACCTGTCAATCCAGGTGGAGCTCTACGTTGTTCGGTATTTCCATTGAACGCTTTTCTCCATCCACGATATTGATGTTTTGAATTTAAGAATCTACGACGACCGAGAAAGACATTCTTTTGACAAAGTTTCAATTGTGTCGTATCGGTTCCATCTTCACAGACAGGACACGCTTTTTCACCTTTAATGCTATACCTGGATAGATTTCCATATGCTGGAAAATCGTTAATTGTGCCAAACAACATCACCCTCAAATTGAAACTTTCTTTCCTATATTTATCATAAACCTCCACACCGTTCTCCCACAAAATCTTCAAATCTTTGATTAAAGGTTTCAAGTATACATATATGTCATTCCCTGGTTGTTTAGGCCCAGAAATTAACATAGATAACATCATGTACTTGCGTTTCATACATAGCCATGGAGGTAGGTTATAAATCATAAGAATTACAGGCCATGTGGAATGTGAGATACTTTGAAGACCATGCGGGTTCATTCCATCCGTAGATAATGTCAAGCGAAGGTTTCTTGTTTCTCCTCCAAAATCAGGATAATCATTATCAATTTTCTTCCAATGTGGTGCATCTGCCGGATGTCGAAACTTTCCATCGATAATTCTTTCATCTGCATGCCAAGTCAAGTGTCTAGCATCAGTTTCACTATGAAACATGCGTCTAAATCTCAGAATAATAGGAAAATACCATAAGACTTTCGCTGGAGATAATTTTTTCTTATATCGAGATAAACCGCACTTTGGGCACTCATTCAACAATGCATATTCGTTTCGAAACAAAATACAATCATTTAGACATGCATGTATCTTATCATAGCTCATGCCAATAGAGCACAACATCTTTTTGGCCTCGTAGGTTCGATTAGGAAGAACATTATCCTCAGGAAGCATATCTCTCAAAAGGGCTAATAACTGTGTGAAACTTTTATCCGACCATCCATTGCGCGCCTTTAAGTTGTACAATTTTAATACCGCAGACAATCTTGTGAATTTGGGGCAATCTTTATACAACGGTTTCTCCGCATCGCTTACCAACCTCTCAAACATTTTGAGACAATCTTGAAGATCTTCTTCAAGTGCTTCTGCAATCTCTTCAACCCGATCACAATCATATGTATCCGTGGCATTGTCGTACGAAACATAGGTCGCATTACTTTTCACCCCCGGTTCAACATTCTCGATGCTTTTCTCACCATGAAATATCCAACACGTATAACTTCGATCAATTCTGTGCATTAGTAAATGCGATTTCAATCCATCTGCGTTAACCCGACCCACATAACAACAACCCAAGCAAGGGCATTTCATTCTATTCGGGTCTTCAGCGTGTTCAACAGCAAACTTAACGAACTCTAATACCACATTCTCGTACTCTTTTGACAATCGATCGGCACACATCCATTTTTATCCATGGTTTTAACTATTATCTAAGTTAAACAAAAACACTAATTAGGGCACAAAAAGGTATAATGCGGTGGGAGTACAATGAATTTAAAGAGTCTGTGTTGTCAACAAAAATCAAACATGTGATTAGAACAATTATAGAAATGAGGATTGTTGTGGTCCTATAACATATTCAATCAATGATCGTCAACGTTACAATTTTAGAGACATTAGCTTAGTTGTGAACTCATTTGAAGATTCATGATTTGTGTTATTTTTTACTATTACTTACTTGAACATAATAATTTTGCAGATCCACTCCACCCCTACCGTATCTGAAGTTTACTCCACTATATATTTGAGCTCAAATCCGTTAAATCGACACCTATATCTACCTTCCTACATTTTCATCTACCCATTTTGTACTATAAATAATCCCACTCACTTGTTCACACTCACACATCTCAACCACATAAGACTCTGAATTTCTCTTATCTCTCTTCTAGTGAGTGTCACTCTGGTTAATTTTCACATAACATAGTGATATAGTTCTATTAATTAAATATGTTCTATATATTTCTCTCTGATAGTAAGATGAAGCCAACATTTGCAGCTCTTCTACTTGTGTGTCTTATTCTCTCCTCATCTATGTTTGAAATCACAACACTTGGTGTTGGTATGTTCAAACCTCATTTTCTTGATGTATTACTCTATAATTAGTTATTATTACATTTTTTTGTTTAATAATCTAATGGCTGAAATATGGGATCTCTATGTATGTATGCCCTGAGAAAAGACGTTAGTATGCACGGGATAAAGCAGTATATGACAAGAGCCTGGAACTTCATTCAACTGTCAAACATCTACTTTAATAAAGAAGGGTATTTCATTATGATATTTACTTCCTTAGGGGATAAAGAGAAGGTACTTACAAAAGGACCCTAATTTTCAATGTTCCTATGATTCTGAGGGATTTGAGCTATGATTTTAATTTTAAAAGGGATAGTCCGAGAATACTACCAATTTGGTTTAAACTACCTCAGCTTCCATTGCATTTGTGGGAAGAAAAGAGCCTTGGGAAAATAGGAAGTGTGATTGCAAAACCTCAGTTATAGTGAAGGTGCCTGTGGTTGCCTCCTTGGATACAAGTGACTAGAAACTATAAGAAAGGTAAGCGTGTTATGTGTGACTCTAAACTTAACACAATAGAGGACATTAGTTGTTATAATTAATTTAAAACACTAGAATTTTGGGATGATCCTGGTGGTAGAAACCCCCTAATATCATGATAATTTCTTGGAATATTAGGGGGATAAATAAAATGGGAAAGTGCAGAGAGGTGATCTCCCGCCTCAATAGCATGAACCCAAGTCTGGTAATTCTTAGTGAAATAAGAATAAAGCAGCATAATGCAATTAATATAAGGAATAAAATGGGATGAGAATAAAGTGAAGATTGGGGTTAGATCATGTTCAGACCAGTTCATCCATGTTGGAATCTATGAAGTTAATTAACAAACTATACAAAAAAGGTAATGCAAAATACACAGTACAATGATCATTAAAAAGAAAAAAGCATCACGGCATCTGAAAAGAAAAAGATAGAGAATGTAAAAGCCACAATTCATGTGTCATATATGCATAAAATATCGTTTAGATAAACAGTAACATTGCAGTGTCCTTCGATCTTGTCTTACCATAAAAAATGCCAAAAACAATTCACCTAATCAATGCATTAACTACAAAATAACCTCCAAATATCACTATTTAAACAACACCTAATTAGAAAAGCATAGAAACAATAATCATTGATGAGTGTGTAATGTAATGTACACACACAGTAGAATACAATACAATACAATACACAATACAGTGAAAACCTCTTTACTTCTGCTATATATGTCAGGTATAGGACATAGATCTTTCTTTCTTTGTTTTAGATTCTCACGCCCATGAAAAAGGAAAGAAAGAAATGTTTGAAACAAAGCTAAGGGTACATAAAGCTTTCATGTCTCTTTATACTGTTAGTGTATGATATGAATACCTTAGACAAGAGAATGAAGTTGTGGAAGGATATGGGAAGAAATTTTACCTTATAGTGAAACTGGTTTTGTGAAACTTCTTCTTCACGAGGAGATGGTGGTAAAGAATCCGAAGAGAGTTGGAGAAGAAGATGAACCACATGCCTCGTATAACCGGAGAATCCGAAGCTTGCAACGATACAACGAGTTAGACGAAGATGAACAGTTGCGTGTGTGGGGAGGGAGTTGGAGAAGAAGATGAACCACTGTTGGACGGTGAGGAGGGAGGAGACGAGTTAGACGAAGATGAACAGTTGCGTGCGTGGGGTTTCATTTGTATAAAGTGGGGTTTCTGATAACCAATTTAGGGATTTAAAAATTATTTAATTACCTTAGACAGCGCTTTCAAGAAGCGCTGCTAAAGGTATTACCTTTAGCAGCGCTTTAGGCTTTAGCAGCGCTTTAGTGTAATGCCTTTAGCAGCGCTTCTTGAAAGCGTTGTCTAAGGTATACCCTTTATCACACCTTTAGCAACGCTTTTAGTAAGCGTTGTCTAAGGTATACCCTTTAGCAGCGCTTATTCTTATTTTTTTTATTTTTTTATATTGAAAACCTATAGCAGCGCTTAGGGAAAGGAAGCGCTGGCTATGGTAAAGCCTTTAGCAGCGCTTTTGGTAAGCGTTGTCTAAGGTATACCCTTTAGCAGCGCTTATTCTTATTTTTTTATTTTTTTTATTGAAAACCTATAGCAACGCTTAGGGAAAGGAAGCGTTGTCTATGGTAAGGCCTTTAGCAGCGCTTTTAGTAAGCATTGTCTAAGGTATACCTTTAGCAGCGCTTACTCTAAATTTTTAATTTTTTTCTGAAAACCTATAGCAGCGCTTAGGACATAAGCGTTGTCTATGTGGCGCTGTCTAAATTCAATTTTGGCATAGTGCGCGTTTGAAGCCGTGTCTTCGACACTTTATTGCTCATGCTCCAAACACGCATCAATACCTACAAAATGAATGGAAAAACATCAAACGGTACCCTATGTATACAAAAACACAAATAAACACAAACTAAATGTATTTACACAAAAGTCGAGTTTATTCAACAATATTAACAACAAAAAATCGACAAGTGCAACAAAAAGTATATACAAAAATAGCTACAATTTGCACTTATCAAACGCTCCCCAACTTGAACTATTGTTTGTACTCAAACAAAGTCAAATAACATAAAGAACAAAGAATGATAAATCAAAGAATCACAAATCAACAGGTTTTGAAAACGGAAAACAAATACAGTCATTCAAATGAAAAATGGTACACACGAAGAAACATACTTACCACTAAACTACGACGATAACATAAACATGAAAAAAATACTAAATACAAAGAATATTCCAAACATTCTAAAACGATTCACATAGCAAGCATAATCATCGGTAGATGAAAAATACATAAAAATGGGGTATTTTCACTCATCCAACAATCTTGCAAATAATAGACTAAATTATGAATTCATCCAAAAATTTACATTGAAAATATAAAAATAAGAATCTCAAGAACTTTTCAAGGTTGTAATATGGCTTGGTTAACAAACAAGTGATAAGTCCTAAAGCTAATCAAAACAAAAACTTGCCTAAACCTAAGGGAGCAATTACTTCCACAAAGTTTCAAACAATAGAATTTCAATCAAACTTCTTCTTCATTCCAAATTTTAAACCAACACACATCACTTATTCAACACAACATTATTCCATACTCTTTTTTGTTTTTCATTTCTTCAATGCTTTTTCAATTTTTCTCTTTCTTTTTCTATCTTTTCTATTTCACTTTTTCTTTTCTTTTCTTTTCTTTTCTTTTCTTTTTCTTTTCTTTTTTCAACCTCATAGAAATCACAACATAAGTACATAAACATTCCTCTCCCCAACTTGAATTCAACCATCATCATAATGTGAATACTCCCTACTTTCTAAGGTAAGGTGAAAATTCAACTATAAATCATAGTTAAGGGTTTAAGAAAACAAGGAATCAATATCCATACAAAAAGGGAAACTAAACACTCATAGACAAGCATTTAGCAAATACAACATAGATATCGACAAAAAGCTCAAAGGGGTTACTAATGATCACACGCTCACAAGGTGAATTGACTATTTGGCTAGATAGTTGTGCTTAAAATGAAACAAAAAATGCCTTGATCACTTTTTTGTATTCATACAATCAATACAAAATAAAAGATTAAGCATAATAAATTCCAGTTAAAACAAGAATTATGGCCTCTAGCATATGTGAACAATGGAAAGCTACCTCACAAAAAGGGTGGGAACTAAAGTGATTCATAAATGAACAAGTATACAAAAGAATGAATGGTATAAAAATTGTAAAAAGTCTAAGTATCATGAATATGCTAAAGTATAGAAAGCGATAAACACATACCTCGAACGTGTACAAAACTTTAACAAAATTATTACCACGCATTCGCAAGTCGAAACGATCAAACTTGACAAATCACCTCAATATTCTACAAGTTACCGGACCAAAGCTTGAGTCCAAACAACAACAAAAAAATTAGAAAAATAATACTTCTACAAAATTTCAATGTACAAAACTTACAATATATACAATAAAGAAAACTCCTCAAGCTAAACACGACAAGTTTTCGGAAAACACAATTTGACATAACAAAACAAATACAAATAACAATATGAAAACCGATTGAAAATGAATTAACAAGTTGAAAAATGAAGATTTGAAATTCAGAACATTTCCTTGTTTCAACTTGTTAAAACACAAATCACCATACACATAAACAAATACAAACAAACATGCTTGTTTTACGTCGTAAGCTCGACGCCTTTATTGTGCGAGCTAATAACCTCCTCTCGTCATGCCATGGTATTGTCACACCGTGCAAACCTAAAGAAAGTATCCTAACAATCACACAACAAACGTTACGAAAACGAGACAATTCACAATAATACGTGAAAACACTTATATGCACAAATATCATATACAAGTTAATATACAATTTCTACATAACATATACAATAATTACAAAACTCAAAAAACAAAAGAATTGTTGTAATGCGAAATCAATAGAACCAATCCTCGGCAACGACGCTATTTTGTTGGAGCGATGTAGCGGCAAGCAACAAAATTTTTGGAAATATTTATCCGAGAATTTATCGTGTCCACAAAGATTGGTAATTGAATTGTCGTTCGACAAATCTCCCGTTAATGAGTTTGGGGATAAATGGGTTTTGTAAAGAAAATGTTATTAACAGAAAATAAATGTAAACAAAAGAAAAAAAATAAGGAAGAACTTATCAAGCCTGCATATAATCAACTCATCACAGACTTAAATCTATCGACCAGTTACATTTAATCTAACAATACTCATCAATGTCACCACGTATCACTCACAACCTAAGTCATTTCTAACCCAAATCGAGAGACCGTCTGTATCTCCAAGAAAATGATCTCTCTACCTCCTCAACAACACAAAAGACAACTTATGTAATCTCATTGACAATCTCTCAATACAACACAACCACACAGAGGAATTAAGCTATGATATCCAAGTGGATATCAACTCTAAATTTATCTCAAGAGTTCAGAAACTAACAGATAACCATCCTAGATAAGCATCTAAGCAGTATATGTCTATGACAACTCAAATCCCTAGCATAGAGCAAAAATCCATGATAACAATCGACAAATATTTATAAAGCAAGTTTTATATAACGCCATGGGCGACAAATATATATAAGTTCAGAGTAAATACATGTACAAACTCAACACATAAAGAATACACAAAGAGGAAGAGAAATGAACCACAAATCTCTCAGTTTTTCAGCGCCGATTGATGAGCAATCCACCCCGGATCATCCGTATGCAAGCTTCAATGTTGTTTTCTAAGCTAATCCTATCCAAAAATGAAGGTTTATGGAGTTAGGATCAAAAATACCCAAAACCATACACAAAAAATGTATTTTTGGCCCTAAATACGCATTTATGATTGTTCAGTATCGCCCAACGATCAAAAAGCATCGTCGGGCGACCAAAAATAGCATTTCCCCATGCTATAGCTCGCCTAGCGTCGCCCGACGACCAAAATGTTTTCCCGGCGAAAGATGACAGCAAGTTGAAAAATCAGCACAGCATCCTGCATTATTTCGGCCGTAACTTTTGGGCCGTAATTCCGATTTGCGTCTGGTTCGAAGAATTTGAAAGATTATTCAACGCTCCTTCTAACAATGACAAAATATAAACCAAATTGATGATTTATTATTCTTTGATTTTGAGCCTTATTCATTGACGAGTTGCTCAAAATCGCGCGTTCGAAGACATGTCTTCGATACTTTATTGCTCATGCTCCAAATATGCATGGAAAAACATTAAACGGTACCCTATGTACACAAAAACACAAATAAACACAAACTAAATGTATTTACATAAATGTCGGGTTTATTCAACGATATTAACAATAAAAAGTCAATAAGTGCAACAAAAAGTATATACAAAAATAGCTACAATTTGCACTTATCAGTACCACCAACCTAATTGGGGATGAAAATGGGTGTTTGAGAAAGACTTGAATCTAGTTTTTGCTTCAATGCATGTTTGAAATTTTTTTAGCGTAATGCTCTACCTTGGTGGAAATGCTACGCGTTTGTGGGTGATGTAATACAATGCCATGATGATTACTATATACAATGTGTTGAGGCAAAGATATATGTCGGGAGCTCAAAGAATAAATCCCTCTGACATCTGTTGTGGAACGCCAACAACTTGGACCTAAATCTCTGATCTCTACCGAGGATAAATATTCTGACTTTTGTTGAGGATAACGATTCCGACTTCTGTTGAGGAAAATAATCATGACTTCTCCACATGCTATTCGAACTCACAAGTTGTTTAGTCATGCGTCTGAACTTAACTTGATCAACTCTTGAAGAGGAGGAAATGCCCATGCTTATTGCCTTGCCCCAACATATACGGCCTTTGAAGAAACTCATTTTGAGAGGACTTCCTAAGATCTGTGCGATCATAGATAGTTTGCCCCAGTGTCATGAACTTTGGAACATTCAAGAAAATTTGTTACTTGCAAAATAACATCCTTTATAGTTGTCATGACCTTTCTCTAATTGTCATCATCAAAATAACATCTGTTACCTGCAAATCAAGATTCCACATAAACACATTCAAGAAACGATCCCTACATTTGTTACAAACAACAAAATTCATACGAAAGCTTTAGATACCCTAATGTACCACTAATCTCCCTCAAATATTCAATATGTAGAGATGAAGAATCACAACGATCACTACAAAAAAGCATAAATTGTGGCGGTTAAATTATGACAAATAATGACGTTTAATACAAACCGCCACGATTTACGATTGATTATGACAGTTTTATTAGTTGACCTAAAACGCGTATTAAAATGGCGGTTTCAACCGCTGTTATTTACTTAATTTTTTAATAACCACATTTACTTTTCAATTTATTTATTAAGTAGGCGCGTGTTTTTTTCTATTCCTTTTTATAATATTCACATATTCTTAACTAATTTTATAGTAAAAGATATTAATTTTATTCTTTATAAATTAAATATATAAAAAGAAAACCTAAAGTTTGTTTCATATCTTCTATATCCAAAGAACCGAAAACCTCTTTTCTTCTTCCTTTCCAGTGTTCAACTTCCTTCACCCCTTTCCGATTTCAATTTCAGCTTTCCCTTTTCCTTTCAAAATCATTCAAGATCAAACCCTAACAATGATTTGGAGTTCTAATCATAACTATTCTACATCGGTATCAATATCGAACCCTAACAATGAACCCTAGACCTTGTTTCGTTCTGTCGCAAATCCAAAATTGACTGTTTTGTTGAACTGTTTCGCAGCTCCGCAATTTAGAGTTTCGCAATCGGTCGTTCTTTTGCTTGGAAATCTTTAGTTCTGCAGTCGACATTTCATGTAAAGTCACAATTTCTCTTTTCTATGCTAATATGGAAATTTCTGGACAAACATGTAAGGATGCAGAAGAGTTAGGTTTTCAAATATCATGCTTTGGATAGATCAATGTTCTTAAAATATTGTCGTGGCGACACCGATTAATGTTGTTGCAGAGAGTGTGATCACGTTGATGTTGGTGGTTTTTTCTCTTATAGCCCAAGAAAATATACTTTTTACTTTTTCATTCGCAATCAGAGAGACTACAATTTATATCCTAACTCATGTGAGAACAATTTATATCATAATTTGTTTACTAATCTTGGAATATTTATTTGTCCCCTGTGGTCAATCTTATCTTTACTTGGTTTTAGCATCAACATATACATACATATTAATAAACTATTACTTAATGATCTTAATTTTCATTTCAGGTTAATGATCCAAAACCACTTGGCTCTCATTTAGGGTAACAGAGCAAGATATTTATCATGTGTTGCTCAAATCGGTAAACTAAGGGTAGGGCAGGTCTATACAGCGTCAGTCATGTATGGTTACTTTCTTAAGCGAGTTGACGAAAGGTTCCAACTGGAGAAGTCCATGAAAGTTCTTCCAAATGCAGCAAAAGAAAGCAAAAGAAAGTAGTGTTCATCAAACTTTGATGGTGATACCTCTAGAGATATGCAACAATAAGATCTAAGTAGGCTGTGAGTATCATTGAGAAGCACACAGAGGCATTGTTTGGAAGCCATGAAAGGGTTATAACACGTGAGGGGCAGTTGATTGTTCAAAGGATGAAAACATCAAAAATAGCTTTGGTGTTTAAGTAGGCTTGCTTTAGAAGCTGTGATTTTTGGTTGTTTTAGAGGTTGATCTTTTGTTTGAGAACAGATTAATATAATGGATACAAAAATTATTAAATGTAAATTTATTGTTAGTGCCGGTGTTAAAGTGTTACAAAAAATTTAAATTTAAATTTAAAATATTCCAAATTATTTTTTGAAATTAATTTAAAAATTATGACGATTTTAACTAACGTATAATTTGAAAATATATGTTTATTATGTGAAATGTATGGCGTTTGAAACTATCAATATTTTTAAATAAAGACCTCCACTTTAAGTCGTGCATAATACGGCGGTTTGAGCAGTTTAAATATAAATTGTCACTATATTCCTCGCGGCAGTAAAAAATACAGCGCTTTTAAAAATGTCGTAATTGTAAAATGTGGCGGTTCAAACTGCCATAATATTCTTGAATTAATCGCTACCACTACTACGAAAATGGGCTTTCACAGCGCTTTTTTTTGCCCTTTAAAAGCGCTTAAAAGCGCTGCCGTAGCCAGCGCTGCCGTAGGCTACGAAAGCGCTTTTTTCTGGCCAAAAGCGCTGTCGTAGGTGGACCTATCCCAGCGCTTTTTCCTTAAAAAGCGCTTTGATAGGGGGGTCTTTCCCAGCGCTTTTTGAAAAGCGCTTTGATAGGTGTGCTATTTAAAAATTTTTTTTTATTTATCAGGCCTTTTACAGCGCTTTTTATGGAAAAAGCGCTTTGATAGGGGGGTCTTTCCCAGCGCTTTTTCCATAAAAAGCGCTTTGATAGGGGTTCTATTTAATTTTTGTTTTTTTATTTATCATGGCTTTTACAGCGCTTTTTATGGAAAAAGCGCTTTGATAGGGGGGTCTTTCACAGCGCTTTTTCCATAAAAAGCGCTTTGATAGGGGGTTTCTATTTAATTTTTTTTTTATTTATCCTGCCTACGAAAGCGCTTTTTAGCCAAAAGCGCTTTCGTAGCTCATACAAATTTTTTAAAGTGAAACCTATAATTTGAGGTTCCCTGTGCGGCCTGTAATTTTTTTTGGTCCAATAATTTAACCTGTAATTCAATCCTTATCTATACATATATTTTAAGAAATCGGTATTATATTAACAGAAACCGGTATACCATATAATATTCAATCCTTATCTATATATATGTAACTAAATCATATATAACTAAATTTGTAACCATATATACATTTGTAACCATAACTAAATCACATACAAAGTATCGTGTTAATTTGTAACCATATATATATACATATGTAACTAAATCATATATAATTACATCGAAAATAATGCTCCACCGACACGGTCGTCATCCTGCAAAGTATGAATATGAACAACACGGTAAATTAAACAAACAATATTAAAGGCTCCAACACAATCAAACTAACACGTACAATAATATTTTATTCATACCCATCAGAATAATCTGTTTTCAACATAAAATTGACATATTTCCTCTTTGACTTCTTCCACTTGAACTTTCGTGTACGACATAGTATAGAGGTCATCAAAGTACTACATAAGAAATTATTACTTCAGTATATGCATGATGTTATTAAATGTAGAAATCATACAAAATTATTCTAAGTTATAAATCCATACCGTGCTTGGAATCTCTACTTGATTTTTATGAAGGATTTCTTTCATAAACCTCAAGCAAAAGTATCCGCAATCTACATCGTTATTCTGTAACGGACACTGCATAGAAAAACAGAATATATTTTATAGTTGTCGTGTAATTTTATCAAGTAACATAACTATTATTATAAGCAACTAATTTTGTACCTGCACTTTGATCCAAGTAATATTTGATGATTTACTCCGGGGTACCTGTGCGTCCCTTTGACTACGAAATATTTGTATTGATCTAAGAAAATAAAAACATATATTTAGATCAATCTCACAGAAATAATTAAATATATAAATATACACGAATAGTTAGAACGATCTCACTTACTGATCAACAGTTTCCTTCATAGCGGGATAGTTAGTCCATTCCCCGTCTACCGAATTCAGAAAGTACACAACTTCTTTAATCGGATCGATAGCCAACAACAACCAGTGTTTTCTAAAAATTTAAGCAACAGTTTAGAAGAAAAGTTTCTACGCAAAATAAACAAAGATATATTAGAATAAATGAAAAACTCACCCCACTGGAACAGTGTTATACGGCAAAATAAACAAGCTATCTGGGTTGCCGACGTAGGCCATGTATCGATTCACTAAGTACTCCCTAACTGAACCCAGTTCCCTGACAATTGTCGCTCCGCTGACAATATGGGCAGACAAGAAATGGAAGCGTCTTGCCAATACAGTCTCGCGCATTTTTTTATCGTACAACAACCTTAAATAAAAACATATAAACATTAGACTATTTTCATTGAAATGTGTAAATAAATTGTTCAACTAATTAAATGATATATTTATCGGAATACCGGATGTATGCGTGAACATTGCCGATGCCTAATTCACCATGCGTCATAATCTCAGTCATTTCGTCCATTCCTATTGTTTCTTGGCAGTCAAGACCAAAGATATCTGCATCCATAAGGACTGTACGAATACCACCTGACTTCAAATCTGAGGTTTCCAAAAGTACTCCAAGTGTATTCCGATATCGAGGTACAAAAACGCCTCTTCCCTCGCCTCTTCCCCCCTTATGCATTGACTTTTTCGGGGGTGGTCTGCTACGAACAGGCTGGGTCACTTGTTGTGACACTTTCGTAGATACCTAACAATCATATAACTTAGGTAAATTATAAAATCGTTCAGTTTTAAATTCATATCATATAATAAACAATTTAAGTGTACCTCTGGAATTGATGCCATAGACTCGCCGCCTTGCTGCAAAATCTCCTTACCCTTATTAGCGGGTTTTGTAGGAGGCTAATATTAAAAAATAATTAACTTAACGGTTCAGAATTGACATTTGAAATCTAAATGATTCATATTAACGGTTTTAAACATACCTCATCATCAATGAAAATGAGGTCCAAGGGCCATGCAACAAACGACCCTACTGCGTCTCGCACCGATCTTATATCCAAGGCCACGTCAGGTACCGGTACCAACGCATCGGGATCAATAGGATAATCTACTGATACTCTCAGGTGTCCAGCCGGGATCGGTGTATTATGAATTAAATCTCCCAAAGTGTTGTACACTTTTCCCTTGCCAACAAGGTGATAATCTGATGCCATTACGTATAGTTGGCAAGATGAAATGCCCTAAACCAATATGCATACATATTACTTTTAATTCAATAATAGAAAGAGGTGGAATAAAAATGAGAAACTTGAACAATAGAGATTTATCAATATATTTATAATTACCTCAGGAAATTTATTCTGACGGTTGATACTAGCGTTGTCACTAGTTTCTTTCGCCATTGCCGCATTGCCCTTTTCCCTCATTAATACCTCTTTATCTCTTTCCAATGCATTGACTTTTGCTTGTAATTCCATAAGTACATTCATCACTTCTGCATTGGTAGGATTTCTTTTCCGAGGATGCTGGTAGAAAGAGGTTGGAGTCACACCATGACCTTTACCCCTCACCCGACCGGAATACTCAGGAACATTCAGTGCTTTACTAAGTACGCTCCTCGTATCCTGGTCGTCACCGGTGGACTCCGTTTGTGACAATGTCTCCTGAAAATAATGGAGATAAAAAAATCAATTAAATAGTCATAAAAATTTGATTTAATTAAAGACACAATGTTATACTTACGCATTCATCATAAATTCTTAGAACACTTGGATCAACAGCTTGATTCTTGCCCACACGAGCTTCCTTCCACAACAAATGTGCTGGAAGTGAGGTTTCATCACTTTTCGTCTCCTCTAACTATGCATAGAAACAAACGGTTAGATCGTCAAATACAACACATTTAGACAATTAATAAGAACATATCATTTCTATTTATTACTTATAATTTTTTCCTCTAAGCGTGCATATCCCAAACGCCCTTTTTTGTATGGATACGCGGGCTTTGATGCTCTCTCACTATTTTTGGCACTCTTTTGCCGGAATTCGTCATCTCTTTGTCTAATAAACTCAGTCCAATCTTCTTGTTTAATGAAAAGATTATACTTTTCTGGCCTTCCGGCCGGGAACTCTTCCAGCCACTTTCCTTTGTCATCCTTATAGGTGTTCGTCAACAGATTTTTCCACCCTCTAAATCTTTTCCCGGCCAACCCAAGTACGAAGCCTTTACGCTCATCTGGAACGTTAAAAGACCGCTGCGTATAAACCATATAAACATATAAGTAATTTAAAAACCATATAAACCATATAAACATATAAGTAGTTTAAAAACCATATACACCATATAAACTTATAAACTTATAAACATATAACCATATAAACCATATAACATACATACCTTAACATCTTCCCAAAACATTTCTTTTCCTTGCTTCAATGCTTCACATTGTTTCGCATTCCATCTAGATATGGAGATTGGCACATGCATACGAACAAGTGTACCAACGTAGCTTGTGAATTTTGAAGCATTAACCCCAACTACTTGATTTGAATGATTCCAATCTACATTATATATCACTCCCTTATCTCTAGCACGAATGATTTCGCGCATTATGGTGATGCCTCGTGCAACATCATTTGCTGAAGTATCATCCGCTGCATGATTTGATTCTTGTGAGTTTTCATGATCTTGTTGGTTTCCTGGTGGGTTTTCTTGTTGGTTTCCTTGCGGGTTTTCTTCATTGCTAGCCATTAGACCTGTAACAAAAGTCAAACAAGCACATTAGTACACTACATGAAAATGGATAGTCGAAAAAGATATGAATAGCACTAAAGGAACTCAAAATTGAATAAAATGCTAAAAAACCAAACTTGCAAGAAATAAACCTCACCATCAGCTCCGGAAACATTGTTCTACTAAATAAACACTAGTCACATTCGCAAAAATTCAAAACGGTTCAAAAGATATGCCAAAAATTCAAAACATTATTCACATATTACTTACAATATTAGGCTATAATTATAATAATACCTTTTTCACTAACGTCTCTTTCTTTTCTTGGTAGCAATATATTTTACGCTTCTGTTAACAACTTGGATGGTTGGATTGATCCAAATACCCTCATTATGATCATCTCTAGTACAAGGTTCATTCTCATTTTGATCGTTTCTTGTACAAGATTCAATGCCAACGCCAATATCACCTTGATCTCCAATGTTTTCATCAATTACTTTGTTAGACAAAAGCACTATAGACCATTTCGTACTTGTCGGATCATTGACATAGAACACTTGTTTAGCCTGAGAGGCTAGAATAAAAGGTTCATCTTTGTACCCCACCCTATTGAGATCCACTTGCAAAAATCCTGACTTATCCATTCGTACGCCATTATTATTTTCAACCCACTTGCAATCAAATACAGGAATCTGAAACTTCCCGTATTCAAACAACAAAATGCGCTCGATAACCCCAAAATATGACAGATTTGCAAATTTCGGGTTTAAGTCATTCGCACTTGATATGTGCATCGCTTCAGCTACCAAGGTAACACCACTATTCTGCATAGTACTTTTATCATCCTGTTCTTTGGTATAAAATGTGTATCCATTAATTGCGTATGCGCTATAAGAAAACACAATCATACTTGGACCATATGCTAAACATCTCAACCTTTCTGTTACTGAAGCAGGATCCGAACGATACTTTGAATAAATTTGTTCCTTAAACCACGGTATGAAACTTCGATTGTGCTCTCGTACTATCCAATTCTCATTTCTATTCAGATTTAAACCTCGAAGAACACCCTTGTGCATTTCAGCATACGGCTCAACCTCAATCTCATTGTGCAGAACATACAAATGCACCTGATCCCGTTCGACCATTGACACTGTCACAACTTTATTTCCAATTAGTCTTTTTCCTTCTTTTTTCTCGACAATATGAGATTTGGGGAGTCCAATTGATTGAACATTTGACAGATATTCAGTGCAAAACTCAACCGCTTCTTCAACAATGTATCGTTCCGCAATACAACCCTCCAGTCGACTTCGGTTTTTCACGTACCCTTTTAAAATTTTCATATAACGTTCAGCAGGGTACATCCATCTCATATAAGCTGGTCCGCACAACTGTGTCTCTTTGACAAGATGAACGACTAGATGAACCATTATGTCAAAAAACGAGGGAGGAAAATACATTTCAAGCTCACATAAAGTAACAACCACCTCTTTTTGCAATGTTGGTAAGATCGCAGGATCGATCACCTTGCTGCAAATTGACTTGAAGAAAAAACACAACTTAGTTATTGCGCTCCTTACTTTTTCTGGCAGAATAGAACGTATACCTATTGGTAGAAAATGTTCCATTATAACATGGCAATCATGAGTCTTTAAACTCTTTAACTTTAGGTCTTTCATTGACACAAGTCTTCTAATATCTGATGAGTAGCCTTCTGGAACTTTAACTTCACTGAGGAACTTACACAATATTTTCTTCTCCTTTCTAGATAGAGTGTAAACAGCAGGTGGTAGATATGTGCGTCTTCCTTTCGTCACGGGTGCCAATTCAGTTCTAATTCCCATGTTTAACATGTCCTTCCTTATGTTAATGCCATCCTTAGACTTTCCTTGTATATTGAGTAACGTACCAATAACACTATCAAATACATTTTTTTCAATATGCATAACATCGAGGAAATGTCTTACGTACAACGACTTCCAATATGGAAGTTCAAAAAAAATCGACCTCTTCTTCCACCCACTCGTGACAAGTCTATGTGCAAAAGGCTTGCCAAACTCAGTACTCACATCTTTCACCTTTTCAAAAATCTGATCACCTGTCAACATATGTGGAGCTCTACCGTGTTCTGCCTCTCCATTGAATGCCTTTCTCCACCCACGATAGTGATGATTAGAATTTAAGAATCTACGATGACCGAGAAAAACATTCTTCTGACAAAAGTTCAATCGCATCGTATCGGTTTCATCTTCACAAACAGGACACACTTTTTGACCCTTAATGCTGTACCCTGATAGATTTCCGTACGCCAGAAAATCATTAATTGTTCCAAACAACATCGCCCTCAAGTTGAAACTTTCTTTCCTATACCCATCGTAAACCTCCACACCGGTCTCCCACAAAAACTTCAAATCTTCGACTAAGGGTGCCAAGTACACGTCTATGTCATTCCCTGGTTGTTTGGGCCCAGAAATTAACATAGATAGCATCATGTACTTACGCTTCATACATAGCCACGGAGGTAGGTTATATATCATAAGAATCACAGGCCAGGTGCTATGCGAGATACTTTGAATACCATGCGGGTTCATTCCATCAGTAGATAACGACAAGCGAAGATTTCTTGCTTCTTTTCCAAATTCAGGATAATCAATATCAACTTTCGTCCACTGTGGTGAGTCTGCCGGATGTCGCAACTTCCCATCAATAATTCTTTCATCTGCATGCCAAGTCAAGTGTCTTGAATCGGTCTCACTACGATACATGCGCCTAAATCTCGGAATTATAGGAAAATACCATAACACCTTTTCCGGAGACAACTTTTCCTTATATCGAGGGGCACCGCATTTAGGACACTCATTTAACACTGCGTACTCGTTTCGAAATAAAACGCAATCTTTTGGACATGCATGTATCTTTTCATAGCTCATGCCAATAGAGGACAACATCTTTTTGGCCTCATACGTTCGATTGGGAAGAACATTATCCTCTGGTAGCATTTCTTTCACGAGGGCTAATAACTGTGTGAAACTTTTATCCGACCATCCGTTGTCCGCCTTTAAGTTGTACAACTTTAACACCACAGACAATCTTGTGAATTTTGTACAACCATCATACAACGGTTTCTCTGCATCGCTTACCAACCTCTCGAACATTTTGGGACAATCCTCAAGATCTTCTTCAAGCGCTTCTGCAATCTCTTCGACTCGATCATAATCGTATGCGTCTGCGAAATCCTCATTTGAAGCATACGTCGTATTATAACTCGATTCAACATTCCCGCTACTTTTCTCACCATGCAAATTCCAACATGCATAACTTCTATCAATTCCATGCATCAGTAAATGTGATTCCAACTGAACCGCGTCAACCCGTCTCCCATAACAGCATCTCAAGCAAGGACATATCATTCCATTGGGTTCTCTGGCGTGCGCAACGGCAAACTTAACGAATTCTGATACCCCATCCTCATACTCTTTCGACAATCGATTGGCAGTCATCCATTTTTTATCCATGGTTTGACTATAGCAACTAATTAGTCACGCAACTATAGCAAAATAATAATTAATTACCTGTAAAGAAATTCAACATATCAGGTAATCAAATTCATAGTTATTCTTGCCTCACCTTAAGCATGTGCTAAACAACTCATAACTAATTACTAACTAGTGAAGTCGGATACTAGTGATTCAGTCTTGGATACAGGTAATAACAATTATATTCAAACAATAGTGAAGTCGGATTTCAAACCTTACGGTAAAGATTTCATCGGAGGAGAAGCAACCGGAAGATTTAGCAACGGAAAAATCCCGTCAGATATTTTTGGTATAGTCCTATAGTCCTAAATTCTAACATCTACACGCTAACTAATGTGTTGCATGGTTCATTGTGTTTAAGATTTTCATTGATGTTTGATGAATCCCTGAAACGTGCTCGTTTCAATGCTATCAATACTGCCATACTGCCATATACAGCCCTATACTGCCATAACAGTCTAAATATAAACAAAAACACAACCGCAGCTCATGAATTCCACTCAACTATAATCATTAGAAATTCACACTGAGCCGGAAAATAAAAGTAAAAACAATCAGTTATTCAAGTCAGTTCAAGAATAGGATAGAAACCTTTGAAAATGTTGAGAGCGTCCCGCGTACACTACGATCAAGGACAGTTCGAATTTCTTCAATCGGAGAAAGTTTCACAGCTTTTTCCTACCACAATAACACTTAAAATCAATCTCCCACAAAGGAGTCACAAACAAATTTAAATTACAATAACTGATGTAATTTTTATCTAAAAATCGATATTAAATCGTTGAACTATCACTCATTTGTGGTTGTCTCTAATATTAAAAATGCTATTGGTACACTTTACTAAGTTGCACATAACACAATCAATTAGTTTCAGTAGAAAAAAAAAAGTATTGCGGACGCAAGGGTATTGAATTTCTATATACATTATTCTTTTTGAGATTAAATGATATTTTTCAATTCAAAAGTACTCAGACTCTTGCTTTTTTGCGCCAACTAAGAATATCCTTCACATGTGATCAAGTGCCATGATGAAAAGAAGCACTCATTTCTTGAAAAAGAGAGGCAAAAACAAGTAATAGGGGACACAGTTGCTAAAGGCCAAAGCATAGGATCAAACAACTCCTCTTATTATAACCCCTCCATCTCATAGCAAATGCTTTGTAAAATTCTGCACCTTCTTACCAAATGAATTTATAGAACTACTAATATTTAAAAATAAAATACTAGTATTCGGATTACACCATCTATATGTGGTTCCCTTAATTAGTTAATTAGTCACATAACAATATTCTCAATTAATTAGGATATTAATCGAGCTATTCCCTTTCTTATAATAAAGCTACTCATTAAATTCTAAGGTCGATATAATTTCCCTTAAGCCAGAAATCTAATCACCCTCGTGTTCCTATAGGATTTCCCTCAAGTCGAAAGCCTAGGCACTCTCATATACAAAATGAATCCATACGATTTACCTTAAGCCAAAAATCTAGAGACCCTTATCAAAAAATGAATCTGTATAGCTTCCCTCAAGCCAAAAACATAGATTCCTCAATTGCAATGTACTTGTACGATTCCCCTCAAGCCGGAAGTCTAGGTATTCATTGCATATAATGTATCGACACAATTTCCCTCAATCCAGAAATATGGATACTCTCAACATAACACATCCATATTATTTCCCCCAATCCAAAAATATAGAGATGTTATCAACATACAATGTATCAATATAATCTCCCTTAAGCCGAGAATATAGATATCTTTAGATACTATGTACATGTCTGATTTTACTTAAGTTGGAAATCTAGGGGGATGTATAAAGTAGAAACATTCACACTTGCACATTCTTGCTTTACTATAGGATATACCTTCTCAATAGCTCTCTAACATATCCAACAACATCTCGCCTCGAGTTATAGATCTCAAACTACGTTAAGATCACTACCCCTACAATTCTAAACAAGTCGGCTCGCTTCGTGTAAAAGATCTCAAAGATGTGCTTATTGAGGTAGGACTTTCAAAGCAAGGAAAGAAGCAGGTGAGATAATCAATATTACTGATCATACATCTTCAATATTGAGACGTTGTCTTTGAAACTTAAGAGTGGTTTTTAAATTTAAGTGTGATTGAATGGTGTTTGTTGACTTATTACTTGCTAAATACTTACATAATTTATTTATACCATTGACCCCACTTGGTTACATGCAATCAAGAACACATGTTTAATAATCAAACTCTTAAGAGAGTATTGATATTGTCAATCCGAGGAATGGACATTCACGCGACTGTTGTAACTCTGGAGTATAGCCGATACATTATTATCTTTAATTGCTTAACTGCACATCATGCTATGCTATCTATTCTCTGGAGTTTTCGTGCAATGTAGTGATGTCAATTCTCCATTTTATGTAGGATCTTGTTGATATGATATTATCTATTCTCACAGATGAACAAGGTATGATCTCTTATCATATACTATAGACACACAGATGGCTCAACCTTTAGTACTCACTTATTCTATGTTAGATTTTATAACTTTTTGTCTATTTGATTTCTGTGAAAAAATGGAAGCTTATATTTTATACAGAAGTTTTTATACAATGTTTTATTTGTCTTTGAATATCTTCAAATGAGAAAGCTGGCTGGCTCCAAAATGTCTGAGTCAAACATGTTTATACTGTTTGAGTTGCATTTCCAATCTTATTTGAGGCTTGGACTAGTTGGACCTGCTAATTTTAACTTTCTATTCAAACACTGCTTTAGGAGTAGTGGTAACTTCTACTATGACATGGTTTATCGAATATGAAAACTTTGGAATATTTAACTTTTATGCTTCTAGTTCAGTTTTGTGATTTTAATATGTGAAGTTGTGTTTCTTATGTTCCTCCGCTTTCTCTTGTAAACTAAGCAACTTGTTTATTTTTCAGTTTTCAAAATATGTGCTAAGAAGAAGAATGTTCTTGGAAAAGCAGAAGTGATGAAGTTAGTGGATGACACATATAGGTCAGTGTTAGAGACAACATGTTGATGATATTTTCTTCATCTAGTTTTGTTATACTTCAGATTAATGTAATGGCTGAGGTTATATAGATAAACTCAGTTAACACATGATACGGTGTTCTGTTTTTAGGGTTGCTTTAAGTTGACTGTACTGGTGTATACATGCCATAATGCCCTCATTTCATAGTTTTTTTTTCATGATATTTTGTGTTTACTCTTCCCCCAGAAAACTACAGGCATCTGGAGCCACTGATCTAGCATCAAAGGGGCAGGGTGCTTCAGACAGAACTAATGCGAGAATTAAAGGTGAAGTTGATGATTCCTTTCTAGCAGATATGAAGGTTCGCTGTCTCTGTGGGAGTTCAATGGAAACAGATCTACTGATCAAGGTGTAATATTCAATATATTTCTTCTATCCTCATGATACATCAAAGTATATGCTTCTTTACATTTGTATATGATTTCATTGATCATTTCCATTGTTTTCCTTGATGTCATGTGATTTTAGTTAAGAACTCTACTGACAGCTTATATTTGCTAACTATGACATTGTTTACAGTGTGAAGATACAAAATGCCCCGTCTCTCAGCATCTCAACTGCGTTGTTATTCCGGATAGACCTTATAGAACTAAAACTTTTCCCAAAATAGGTCCTTCATTTAGCGAAAAACAACTATCTCTAAGTGAGATCTTATTGGGCATAATATTTTCTCACTAAGCGAGTATACTAGAACTTTCAGGATTCATAACACAGAAGTCACAATCATGAATACATTAAACATGTCAAGGAAGGAAATAATCATATATACACCAAGGTCATACCATCATGGCATTATTCTAATCTCAATGAATGAAATTATTACAATGTATAGGATCTCATTTACATATCAACAGAGAAATTCAAACTTAGCAACCAAACATAAACTTATCACATATCACAAACTGTCATATAAGCATGATATTTAATCATCATAACATAGAGAATTGGACTAGCTTTCTAACACATTCGAGTGCATCTCATTTGGAGTTACGGAACTAAAAATACATTGATTTCAGTGGCAATACAATTTTGTTCGTATCAACAGCTCTCGCTAAGCAAGCAAAATTTCACTAGGCGAGAATGACTATAACTTTTCATGAAAGTTAGTGTTCTAACATCACATTTATCACCCCAATCCACCACCCATCCATCCCTAACCTATACTAACATGCTTGGGGAACAAAAAAACATAAAATCGGTACATGCATACTCAATAATCATACCATTGTCATGAATTTCAGGCATTAGCACAAGACCACACATGAACATACAACCCTAAGCTTCTAACCCCAAGTTCTAACTAAGAACTTACCTTGAAGAGAATATTTTGAGTTGGGTGTTTGAGAGATGAAGAAAATGATGATGACTTATACACTTGATCATTGCCCTTCTTCCAAATCACCAAAGCTTCGTGCCGGCGAGGATGAGGAATCAGAACAAAAACGAGAATAGCTTCGTGCCGGCGAGGGTGAGTTGATGAACGGTGCTGATAAGGTTCGTGCCGGCGAGGGTGAGATGATGAACGGTGCTGAAAAGCTTCGTGCCGGCGAGGGTGAGATGGAGAAGACGATGAACAGGGCTTCGTTCTGATATTTCGTTTTGGGTTTCGTGGGTATTCTGAACTGTGCTGTTCAATATTTCATTTTATTTAATTTTGATATTTGAGCTACCACGGCGCTTTTAGCCTAAAAAGCGCTTTAGTAGCATCAGACCCTATGCCAGCGCTTTTGAAAGCGCTTTCAAAGGCCAATCTTCCACAGCGCTTTTTAAAAAGCGCCTTCATAACCCTATTATTTCGTTTTTATTAATATTTTTATTTGACCTACCACAACGCTTTTAATGTAAAAAGCGCTTTCGTATCCCCCACCTATGCCAGCGCTTTTAAAAAAGCGCCTTCGTAGGTTTCCCTTTTTTTTAATTTTGTTTTTTGTGAAGGCTATGGCAGCGCTTTTTCAATAAGCGCTTTAGTAGAGGCGCTGCAAAAAGCAGTTTTTGGCGTAGTGTACAATTTATACATTTTTTTGTAGTTAATAGATAAGGACTAATGTTGAAGATGATGAACAGCGTCAAGGAATCTCTCTCTCTCTCTCTCTCTCTCTCTCTCTCTCTCTCTCTCACACACACACACACACACACACACACTAATTCACAAGATATTAACAAAGAATTAGATGTAGATGAATGAAGAACACACTCAAAGGTTCTCTCAAGTTTCTGGATAAAATGGATCTTAGATCTTGATGGTTATCATGAGCTTGATCAAAAATGAATCATTACAAGATTGATCAACTCTATTTTTTTGGTTTCCCTAAAAAAAAAATTACACACACAAAGTGTAACAAAAAGGAGATGCAATTTGACATGAATTAACACTCCATAAGTTGTTCTTCAAAAAAGAGAAAGATATAAAGGTGTTAGGAATATACACACTAGAGAATGAAAAACAACACTACGCCAAAATTGACTTTTGGCATCACCAAAAAGACAACGCTTTAATGAGAAAACGCTGTTGTAGGTCTTTTAAAAAATTCGCTAAAAAAAAGCGCTGCTTTTAGAAAGCGCTTTTAAAAAGCGCTGTTAAATGCCCTACCTTAGAAAGCGCTTTAATGAGAAAACGTTGTTGTAGGTCTTTTAAAAAATTCGCTAAAAAAAGTGCTGCTACAGACAACCTTTAGAAAGCACTTTTAAAAAGCGCTGCTAAAGGCCTTAAATTCGCCCCACTTAAGAAAGCGCTTTCTCGTGAAAGCGCTGCTAGATCTTGTATGATAGAAAGCGCTTTTAAAAAGAGCTGGCTTAGGTCAAATTATAAAATTAAAATATAAAATTTCCCCACTTAAGAAAGATAATTCTCGTGAAAGGGCTGCTAGATCTTGTATGATAGAAAGCGCTTTTAAAAAGCGTTGTCTTAGGTCAAATTATAAAATTATATTATAAAATTTTCAGAACCCTATTCATTCATTTCTAATCATTGTCTTCTTCTTCGCGATCGTTTCTTCTCCGATCGATTCTTCTCCGACCGTTCTTAATCGTTTCTTCTCCGACGAAAATGAAAAAGTTGTAACATTGTTCTTGCTGACGAAAACGAAGAAGTTGCTTGACAAAAACGAAGAAGTTGTTGACCGTCGTAGACCTCCGTAGTTCACATACGTCATTCTTGCTGTTGTAAAATTGTTCTTGTTGTACATCGTTGATGTTTTCTACATTGTTGTTGTTATTGTTCTTATTTTCTACATTGTTCTTGTTGTTGTTCTTGCTGTTAAGAAGTTTGTTAAGAAGTTGAAGTTAACGTTTTTGTTTAGCTTAATTAGTATAAAACCATTTGAATGAACTGCTATGATGGATGAGTATTTTATTTTTTTATATTTTCTTAGTGGATTTTTATATTTGTCATTTTATTTTTATTTTTTCTTTATTACAGGTCAATGTCCAGTAATCAAGAAAACTCACAAGATACAAATGCTCCAGATAAGACATCAGAGGGAGAAATTACACGAGGCATCACTATTATGAGAAAAATCATTCTTGATAGAGATAAAGGAGTAAAATATGATGTACATTGGAATGATGATAACCAACTAATCGATCCTAATGGTGCAAAGTTGACAAGCTACATTGGTACACTTGCTTGTATGCACGTTCCAATCACCTTTGATAGATGGACTAATAAAGATTTGGATTCCTACAAATACAAAATTTGGACTGATATACAGGTACCATATAATTTAGCTTTAAAGTATAATGTTTTTGTTATTTTAGTCCCTAACTAAGTAAGGCTTGGGAATGTCTTATATGTATGCTTAATATTTGTTCCCTTAATCAAGATCACATGGTAATATCTTTAAATTACTTATACTAACACACTATAATGTGTATGTTTTTTCGTAGAGGTCTTTTAACATTGAAGATAATCGAAAAAAGTATTGTCTTTAAGTGGCCGGAAAAAGACACAGAGGGTGGAGAACTTTTTTAACAAACAAATTTCGTAAGGATGAGCAAGGAAATCTTGTTAAAGCGGATCATCCAATGAAGTATAGAAACTTCATCGGACCCGAAAAATGGGATGAATTTGTATCCAAACGAATAGAAAATGAGAAATTCAAGAAAGTGAGTGACACAAATTGCGAGAGAGCATTAACACCTACATATCCATACAGAAAAGGGCGTTTGGGATATGCACGCTTACATAAAAAATTGTAAGTATATATAAATGCTACGATCTTATTAATTGTCTCAATGTGTTATAATTGATGATCTTATGATTTGTGTCAATGCATAGTTAGAGGAGACGAAAAGTGACGAAACATCACTCCCGACGCATGTTTTTTGGAAGGAAGCTCGTGTGGGAAAGGATGGAGTTTTTAGGGAAGATGTTCAAATATTTATGATGAATGTGTAAGTATAACATTGTGTCTTTAAGTAAATTAAAAGTTTATTAGTATATACTTAATTTTTTATCTCCAGTAATAATTTTCGATATATATGTAAATGAATTTCGGGAGACTCTATCTCAATCGATAACCACAGATGAGGACCAGGATAATAGGAGCATACTTAGTCGTGCACTAAATATTGTTGAGTATCCTGGTCGGGTGAGGGGTAAAGGACATGGTGTGACTCTATCTTCCTTGTATAAGCATCCAAGGAAAAGAAATCCTAGCAATCAAGAATTGATGCAAACGTTGGAGGAATTAAAGGCGCAAGTCCGTGAATTGCAACAGGATAGAGAGAGATATATGGCGCAAAAGTGCAGTTCAGAGGCGAAAGAAACTAGTGACAAAGCTAGTATCAATTGTCAAAATAAATTTCCCGAGGTAATTATATATGTTATTATGAAATTAAACTAGCACATTTATTTTAATTGACATATATACACATTAACAGTAACATATTTATTATTGGTTTAGGGCATTTCATCTTGTCAGCTATACTTATCGTCACCGACTTATCACTTAGTTGACAAGGGAAAAGTGCATAACACTTTGGGAGATTTACTTCACTATAGGCCGCTCCCTGATGGACATCTGAAAGTATCAGTTGATGTTGCATTAGATCTGGATGCGTTGCTACCGGCATTAGATCAGTTGATGTTGCATTTGTTGCATGGTCGTCGGACCTCATTTTCATAGATGATGGGGTATGTTGAAAACCATTATGAATCTTTTAGTATTCAAGTTTCAATTTTGAACCATTACGTACATTTTTATTACATGTTAGTTTCAGATCTAAAATATGGTTTTAACCAAATTTATTTTTTAAATATTCATATCTAAAATAAAAAAAAAGAGTTAATTTATTTTTCTATAAAATATATTACAAATTAATTTGTTTATAAAAAAAGATTTTCAAAAGAGTTTTTATTTTTTATTTTTGAAAAATAATTTTTTTTAGAAAATAAAAAAAATTACGTTATTATTTAAAAAATGATTTTTCTGTTTTTTTTACAAAAAAAAATCTGAAAATTAAAAAAAAACAATATTTTTAAACTTTTTTTCTAAAAAGTCCGATTTTTTTTCTTGAAAATCTATATTTTTCTGGAAAAAAAGTACAAATTTAATATTTTTTGTTTATTAATTTTCTTTATATTTTTAATTTTCAAAACCGGATATTTAAAAATCGGTTCAAAAGTCCGTAACTAGTTATAAAAAGTAGTTATGATATGAGATTTCTTAAAACCAAAATAATTTATATGGATCGATTATAATCACTAGTTAGGATAAATGGTTATAAATTAATTATAGATTGATTATTATAAAAGTCCAACCATGAGATCCCTATTCACATCTTTCAATTTTCAACAATACTTAAAATACTTTTGTTAAAATTTAACTAAAAAAGAGCACATGAAAAATTTGGTAGTGTAATTAAAAAATTCGACAAGAATAGAGAAATTCGACAATATATTTTTTTTAAAAAAACAGTGGGCAAAAATATTTATTAAATATTTCGAAAAAAATCTGATAATATATTTGAAAAATCTGATTACGAGTCATAGGTTTTTCAAAATATAAGACAGTGTATATGAAAAATCTGGTAAAATTTCATATTTTTTTTTAAAAGATTTAATAGTATATTTGAAAAATCTGATAAAACTCATATATTGGTTGAAAAATCTTACAAAAACTTATAATTTTTTTTGAAAAATCCGATAAAAACTCATAGATTTTTAAAAAATCTGATATTATATTAGAAAAGCCCAATAAAAATTCATAGATTTTTGAAATGTCCGATAGTATATTTGGAAAACCCAATAATTCAAATCTGGTAAAAAAAATTTTACATCGATTATTTTTTATAAAAATATTTGCTAAAAACTCATAAATTGGTTAAAAATCATGTAAGAACTCATATTTCTCAAAAATCCGATAAAAATTCATAGATTCTCCTAAGAATATATTAAAAAGTCATAGATTCTTAAAAAAATCCGATAAAAACTCAAGAAAATATATATTTTTTTAAAATGTGAAAAATCATTAAAAAAAATTATGAAAAAGCCCTGCAACCCATAATTAAGCGTGGGGGTGGCAAATAAAAATATCACACCATAATTAATAAAAGATTCAGTTGGGCCTTAAGCGATCCCATTTGAAATTTAAAAAAAAAGGCTTTAATTGCAAGATTGGGCTTTGAACAATTTGGATTTCTCACCTTTAAAACCTAATTGAGAATTCAAAGAAATTAAAGAAAAATATTACAAAGCTGAGCTCATTAGTTATAAAAAACTTAATCAAACTATAAATATTTTCTATAAAAAAACTTATTCCCATTATTATGATTATTATTTTAAATAATGAATTCCATTTAAAAATATACAATCATTGTCATTTAAATATTTTAAATATAATTGTTTTAAATTGAATGATTTTTTTAATTTTTCAGAAAAGCTAATATATTAATATAGGCCAAAAATATTACTCTATTAACCAAAGTAAACACAAGAGAATAAAAGTTAAAGTTCAACCACAAAAAATTAAAACAAAAAAAATTAGCCTCAAGAAAGAGATATCCCTAACCTACTAAGAGGCTTGAGTCATCAACAATTAAGAACTTAATGAAAAGTTGATTGATACGCTTCTTTCACATAACTCAAACACAATAAATGGAAGACCTATATCGGTCTCCACTCTCCACTTAAAATGAAATAAGATACTTTAAAAGGGATGTTTATCTACTAAAACATTTCAAAGGACATTTTGAGTATCAAACATATTTAGGAAACAATACACCAAAATTGTAATTAAGGATACCTCGGCTAAACAAATCTCCTTTCGTTTGAAGTTTGTTTTGAAAAGTTCGCAAGAAAAATAGAGAGAACTTTAGGGGAATTGATTTGTTCCAAACAAGATCAAGAAGAACACATGTTTCATCAAACGCTTCTTACAAAAATGTAATTGGCATCATGAGTACCATACTCGTCCCATCATTAAGCCTCAAGGCCTACTTATTTGTGACAGTTTTTGCACTACAAATTTATCCAACATAGAACAACAATATATTGATCGTATGTTTGGTTTGATTTTTTGAAGACTTAAAAATAATATTTAGAGGTGTAGAATTGATTCTGAATAATTCTGAGATATTTAGTTAGACAAAAGTAAAATTGATTATGTCTCAATAATTGATTTTACTTGAAACTAGAATTTATAATTATGTCTCCATAATTGATTCTGAATGATTTTTAGACTGAAATTTATTGTTCAACTCAATTTTACATAAATATATTCAAACATAAATCAATTCTACTAAACTGAATTCTCATAAAATCAATTCTAACAAATTCAATTCTATTAGAATCAATTATATCTATTACTAATCCAAACACAAATTTTCTCCCATACAAACGAATTGTGGCCATATGCTTCCTCCATCCACAAACTCATAAATTTTCGATTAACATGAAGTTCAAGCAAGAGTACTATGAAATTGTCTTTAATATCTTTTCAAAAGAGTATTATGAAATCGTCTTTAATATCTTTTCAAAGATTGTTGGGAAAATCAAAGTTTATGTCATATGTTCCAAATTGTCTGTTTTACTTTCTATTCAACAAAATAACTAACCAAGATGATATTGAAATTGAAATTCTCTATAATAAGTCTATAGAATCCAATGGTTTTAAATTTATTAGCAAATTGATTAAAGATTGTGTTTCAATATCATTTACACCTTCTCCTTGTATCTCATTTACATTAACGCGAACAATAGAGTAAATACGACTATGTTAATTGAAATTGTAATTCAAGTTATTGATAATCGATTATGCAATATATGGTAACTGATTACAGCCCCGGAAAAAAAAACTTTTGAGAACAATTTTTTGGTGTCACACTGAAGCGGTAATTGGTTACGCTAAAATGTTAATCGGTTACCAACCCGAGTTTTGGTTTTTTTTCCAGTTGTTTTAGTTGATGCTTTTGTATCCTAATTGTTGTAGATTACTTGTATAAATATCCTTTATGGCATTGTATCTCAATTAATGATAATTTCTCTTCTCACTCTCAATTACTCTCTCTCTCTCTCTCACTTTAATTCTCTTATTTTCTCACTTTTTCTTCTCTACAAACACAAAACCTCCATTGATTCAATTGAATATTCTAACATTTGGCATCAAGAACTCTGGTTCGGATCCATAATCCATTGTGCAAAGATGAATATTATTTCCAATGATAGAGTCCCTGCAAATCTACCAACCCTTGATTTGAAGAATTACGATCAATTGTGTAAGAAAATGAAAGTGCTGTTTGGATATCAAGATGTTCTTGAAGTGGTCAACAATGGAGCTACTCCCCTTATTGCAGAGGCAACAGAGGCACAAAAGGCCGCACACAAGGAAGAAACGAAAAAGGATTACAAGGCGTTGTTCTTGATTCATTCTTGTGTTGATGGTGACAACTTTGAGAAAGTTGGTGATTGCAATTTGGCGAAGCCAGCATGGGAGATTTTGGAAAAGGCTTATGCATATGATGATAAAGCAAAGGTGATGAGGTTATAAACTTACAAGAAACAATTTGAATTGATTAATATGGAGGAGAATGAGACAATCAACGACTACGTAACGCGCATTATATGTTTAGTGAATCAAATGAAGTCTTGTGGAGAAACTTTTTCGGAACAAGATGTTGTGTCGAAAATCTTGCGTTATTTGATACCAAGATTTGACAACATTGTAGTGGCGATAGAAGAGTCGAAGGATCTTCCGACATTGAGCAAAGAGGAGCTTCAAAGCTCTCTTGAGGCTCATGAACAAAGGATGGATGAGAGGAGTAACGACAAAGCAAAGGAGGAGATCACTTTGCCAGCACGGTTCAATGACAAGAACAAGAAGTCGAGAGGAAAATGACCCGCAAAAAACAAAGAGAATTTTCAGTATTTTGGGGGAAAGTATTCACAAAATTCAAAGGGCTCAACATGTCAAAAGAGTGAGACCAGGTGTAAGAATGGTGGTCAAGTCAACTATACCAAGAGAATTGACAAGATTAAAGCGCAATGTTGAAACTGTCAAAAGCTTGGTCATTATGCACGTGATTGCAGTGTTAATTCGAGGAAATCTCTTGGAGATGGGGCTAAATTTTCTGGATAAGAGGTGGATGATGATGTAATACCCCAAATTTTTCCTACCCTTTCATTTTTATCTGGTTTATGTGTTTTACACTTCTCATTTCATCTGCATGCCTTCCATTAGGTCATTTAATAACATCTTACATTCATCAACAACATAAAACTTGGCATTGGGATCAAGGACTTTGCAAATTAGTGTTCTACTTCGGTTTGATATGTACATGTCAAATAAGACTGGTTCATCTAGTTCTTCCTTGAATATTGGACTGTGGAATTAGGGTTTTGGTTCAGTGTTTGCAGATTTCTTCTGCATCAAGATACAAGGTCTTCTCCAGCCAATTTCATCAAGGCTTGGTCTTTGGAGTTAAGGGTCATGGAATTAAGGTTTCACATTGTCAGCATGGTCTCACTTCTCTTGCAAGGTTATTTCAAATGAAAAGATAAAGGTCGAAGATTAGGGTTTTAAAGATGTATTGGGCCTTCTTCTTTTATACCTCAAATCACACTTCTTTTTTAAGAATTTCAAGGCAAGACTTCTAGAGTTTAAGGTTTCTATAAAATATGCTCGCAAAGATGAAAGTAATAATATATCGTAAATAAAATAATATGGTCATTAAGAAAAACTCAACAATTTTTTTGGTAATATCAAGTTTAAGGTTTCTTGATTGTAACTTAAAATAAAAACTCACGTAGTGAAAGAAAAAAATACGATAATGAGGAATCAAAAAACAAATTACAAAAATTAAAAATTATGAAAAAATTATTTAAATAAAAATACAATAGTTTGATATGATACCATATGAGATTATTATTTGTCACCTCTACAGTTAAACCTGATATTTAAGGAGGTTTAAATTAACCAATTTTTTAAATTATCGTATTAATATTTAAATTCGATTCTTAAAAATCAGTTAATTATTAGTTTGATTTTAACAAAATCTATATGTTAGATGTTTTTTTAATATAGTTTTAATCAAATTCATTTTTTAGATATTTTTTAATATGGTTTTAATCAAATTCACTTTTTAAATATTCATATCCAAAATAAAAAAATAATTAATTTATTTTTCTATAAAATATATTACAAATTAATTTGTTTATAAAAAAGATTTTCAAAAGAGTTTTTATTTTTTATTTTTGAAAAATAATTTTTTTTAGAAAATAAAAAAATTACGTTATTATTTAAAAAATGATTTTTTTGTTATTTTTAGAAAAAAAATCTGAATTAAAAAAAAAACAATTTTTTTAAACTTTTTTCTAAAAAGTCCGATTTTTTTCTTCAAAATCTATATTTTTCTGGAGAAAAAAAATACAAATTTAATATTTTGTTTATTAATTTTCTTTATATTTTTAATTTTCAAAACCGGATTTTTATGTTCAAAATCAGTTCAAAAGTCCATAACTAGTTATAAAAAGTAGTTATGATATAAGATTTCTTAAAACCAAAATAATTTATATGGATCGATTATAATCACTAGTTAGGATAAATGGTTATAAATTAATTATAGATTGATTATTATAAAAGTCCAACCATGAGATCCCTATTCACATCTTTCAATTTTCAATAATACTTAAAATACTTTTGTTAAAATTTAACTAAAAAAGAGCACATGAAAAATTCGGTAGTGTAATTAAAAAATTCAACAAGAATAGAGAAATTCGACAATGTATTTTAAAAAAAAAAACAGTGGACAAAAATATTTATTAAATATTTCAAAAAAATCTGATAGTATATTTGAAAAATCTGGTTACGATTCATAGACTTTTTGAAATATAAGATAGTGTATATGAAAAATCTGAAAAAATTTAGATTTTTTTAAAATTTTTTTTGATAATATATTTGACAAATCTGATAAAATTCATATTGGTTGAAAAATCTTACAAAAACTTATAATTTTTTTAAAAAATCCGATAAAAATTCATAGATTTTTAAAAAATCTGATATTATATTAGAAAAGCCCAATAAAAATTGATAGATTTTTGAAATGTCCCATAGTATATTTGGAAAACCCGATAATTCAAATCTGATAAAAAAAATTTTACATCGATTATTTTTTATAAAAATATTTGTTAAAAACTCATAAATTGGTTAAAAATCATGTAAGAACTCATATATTTCTCAAAAATCCGATAGAAATTCATAGATTCTCCTAAGAATATATTAAAAAGTCATAGATCCTTAAAAAAATCCGATAAAAACTCAAGAAAATATTTATTTTTTTAAAATGTGAAAAATCATTAAAAAAAATTATGAAAAAGCCCTGCAACCTATAATTAAGCGTGGGGGTGGCAAATAAAAATATCACACCATAATTAATAGAAGATTCAGTTGGGCCTTAAGCGGCCCATTTGAAATTAAAAAAAAAAGGCTTTAATTGCAAGATTGGGCTTTGAACAATTTGGATTTCTCACCTTTAAAACCTAATTGAGAATTCAAAGAAATTAAAGAAAAATATTACAAAGCTGAGCTCATTAGTTATAAAAAACTTAATCAAAATATAAATATTTTCTATAAAAAAAACTTATTCCCATTATTATGATTATTATTTTAAATAATGAATGCCGTTTAAAAATATATAATCATTGTCATTTAAATATTTTAAATATAATTGTTTTAAATTGAATGATTTTTTTAATTTTTTAGAAAAGCTAATATATTAATATAGGCCAAAAATATTACTCTATTAACCAAAGTAAACACAAGAGAATAAAAGTTAAAGTTCAACCACAAAAAATTAAAACTAAAAAAATTAGCCTCAAGAAAGAGATATCCCTAACCTACTAATAGGCTTGAGCCATCAACAATTAAGAACTTAATGAAAAGTTGATTGATATGCTTCTTTCACATAACTCAAACACAACAATACCTCGGCTAGACAAATCTCCTTTCGTTTGAAGTTTGTTTTGAAAAGTTCGCAAGAAAAATAGAGAACTTTAGGGAAATTGATTTGGTCCAAACAAGATCAAGAAGAACACATGTTTCATCAAACGCTTCTTACAAAAATGTAATTGGCATCATGAGCACCATACTCGTCCCATCATTAAGCCTCAAGGCCTACTTATTTGTGACATTTTTTGCATGACAAATTTATCCAACATAGAGCAACAATATATCGATTGTGTGTTTGGTTTGATTTTTGGAAGACTTAAAAATAATTTTAGAGGTGTTGAATTGATTCTGGATAATTCTGAGATATTTAGTTAAACAAAAGCAGAATTAATTATGTCTCAATAATTGATTCTACTTGAAACTAGAATTTATAATTATGTCTCCATAATTAATTCTGAATGATTTTTACACTAAAATTTATTGTTCAACTCAATTTTACATAAATATATTCAAACATAAATCAATTCTACTAAACTGAATTCTCATAAATCAATTCTAACAAATTCAATTCTATTAGAATCAATTATATCAATTACTAATCCAAACACAAATTTTCTCCCATACAAACGAATTGTGGCCATATGCTTCCTCCATCCACAAATGAATTGTGGCCAATTAAAATTAAATTCAAGCAAGAGTACTATGAAATCGTCTTTAATATCTTTTCAAAGGAGTATTATGAAATCGTCTTTAATATCTTTTCAAAGATTGTTGGGAAAATCAAAGTTTATGTTATATGTTCTAAATTGTCTGTTTTACTTTCTGTTCAACAAAATAACTAACCAAGATGATATTGAAATTGAAATTCTCTACATTAAGTCTATAGAATCCAGTGGTTTTAAATTTATTAGCAAATTGATTAAACATTGTGCTTCAATATCATTTACACCTGCTACTTGTATCTCATTTACATTAACGCGAACAATAGAGTAAATACGACTATGTTAATTGAAATTGTAATTCAAGTTATTGATAATCGGTTATGCAATATATGGTAACTGATTACAGCCCCGGAAAAAAAAACTTTTGAGAACAATTTTTTGGTGTCACACTGAAGCGGTAATTGGTTACGCTAAATATGTTAATCGGTTACCAACCCGAGTTTTGGTTTTTTCCAGTTGTTTTAGTTGATGCTTTTGGATCCTAATTATTGTAGATTACTTGTATAAATATCCTTTATGGCATTGTATCTCAATTAATGATAATTTCTCTTCTCACCCTCAATTACTCTCTCTCTCTCTCTCTCTCTCTCTCTCTCTTTAATTCTCTTATTTTCTCACTTTTTCTTCTCCACAAACACAAAACCTCCATTGATTCAATTGAATGTTCTAACATTTGGCATCAAGAACTCTGGTTCGGATCCACAATCCATTGTGCAAAGATGAATATTATTTCCAATGATAGAGTCCCTGCAAATCTACCAACCCTTGATTCGAAGAATTACGATCAATGGTGTAAGCAAATGAAAGTGTTGTTTGGATATCAAGATGTTCTTGAAGTGGTCAACAATGGAGTTACTCCCCTTATTGCAGAGGCAACAGAGGCACAAAAGGCCGCACACAAGGAAGAAATGAAAAAGGATTACAAGGCGTTGTTCTTGATTCATTCTTGTGTTGATGGTGACAACTTTGAGAAAGTTGGCGATTGAAATTTGGCGAAGCCAACATGGGAGATTTTGGAAAAGGCTTATGCATAGGATGATAAAGCAAAGGTGATGAGGTTATAAACTTACAAGCAACAATTTGAATTGATTAATATGGAGGAGAATGAGACAATCAACGACTACGTAACGCGCATTATATGTTTAGTGAATCAAATGAAGTCTTGTGGAGAAACTTTTTCGGAACCAGATGTTGTGTCAAAAATCTTGCGTTATTTGATACCCTTATAGATGAAGAAGTTTATGTTGACCAACCAATTGAGTTTGTGAAACAAGGAAAAGAAAGAAAGTTGTACAGGCTGCATAAAGCCCTGTATGGACTCAAACAAGCTCCAAGAGCTTTGAATAAGAAGATATATAGTTTTATATGGGAGAAGAAATTTGTGAAGTTCACAACTGAGCATGGAGTATATGTAAGAAGAAGCAAGAGTTAATTGCTTATACTATGTTCCTATGTCGATGGCTTGTTGATAATAGGTAGCTGCAAGAAAAAGACCAAAGACCTCAAAGGTGATCTTAGAAAGGAATTCAAAATGTATAATCTGGGATACATTTAATATTTCCTTGGAATCGAATTCTACAAGAGCAGTAGAGAATTAATGATGCATCAAAGAATACATGCAAGTGAAATACTCAAGATATTTGAGATGGAAGAATGCAACTCGACTTCGACACCTGCTGAACCAAGACTACAACTATCGAAAGGCTCATATGAAGATGAGGTCGACCAAACCCAGTACAGAAGACTTATTGGGTCATTAAGGTACCTTTATCACACAAGGCGTGATCTAGCATACAATGTGGTTAAGGTGAGTAGATTCATGCAGAAGCCAAAGGTATCACATCTAGTAGCGACGAAGAGGATACTAAGGTATCTAAAAGGAAATATTGACTATGGAATTCTATTTCCTCTAGCTGATGAAGGAAAATATTTAATTATTTGGTGACACCGACTCAAGGTGGTGTAGGGATGTTGTGGATCGAAAAATCCACAATTGGCTATATGTTTATGCTAGGTGGTGCACCAGTTGCTTTAAGTTCGAGGAAAGAACCAGTAGTGGCACTATCGTCATGTGAAGCAGAGTACATAACTACTTTTCTTTGTACATGTCAAGCAACATGGATGGTGAACTTAGTCGAAGATATTATAGGGGAGGATCATGGAGAAATTACCATGAAGATCGACAACATGTTACATATAATCCGCGAAGAATTCGATAGCACATGGTAGAAGAAAGCACATCAAATTGAGATTGCACAATCTTCGAGAGCAAGTAGAAAATGGGAAGCTGGACTTGGAACTGTAAAACTAAGAATCAGATTGCATACATCATGACGAAAGAAATGCACGTCGAATAGTTCAACACATTAAGGTCTATGATGAATTTAGATATCTTAGACGCAATGAATTAAGTGGTGTGTTGAGATTGTAATTCTTTGTGTCGAAGCAAAATGTTGCTCGACAATTACAATGGTGTGGAGAAACTAGCCTAGTGTGTGTGTCGTGTTGTATTAGATGTCGAAGTGTCGAATCAGGTTGCTTGACACATTAACTTAACTTAGACCAAAATAGGTATTTTGGGCTTTTGTGTTTTGGGCTTTGGCTTAGGGAGCAAGTTAACCTAAAACTATAGATAAAGGGAGTAACCCCTATTTTTGTAATACAATGAATAATATTAGAGTTTTCATAATAAAGAGCAGAGAGTTTACTTGGCAGAATTCAGAAGTTCTTTTTCTTTGTTCAAATCTTAACTTCTCATCCTTTCCCAATTATCTTTTATTTTCTTCTCCATTGTTAAATTGTTGCGCAAAATCGTCTTTCAACCAAGATTGATTGAATAACTCGAGTTAAGAGTGAAGAACAAGGGATTTCGATTGGTGTGATTTAATCTTATTCATCAATATTAATTCGAATTACTCAAAGTTTTGGATTTAATTACAACATAAACTCCAAATTAAGCATTATGAAAATTAAAAATTTGATAGAATGGGATGAAATGAATTTTATCATTCTTTTCAGCTCTATCCATCATTTATAAATCGAAAAATAAAATAAAATTTCTTACCACTTTACTCCATTCAATTTCACCACGTATCACAGATCCAAATATATTCTATTGAAAGTTTAATCAAATTGAAATTTTCTTTCACCTATCTATCATATAGTATAACAACGACAACAACACTAACACAGAAACCAAAAGTACGAAGGGGTCAAATCAACTTTTGAAAGCCGAAGCTATGGCACTTTGCATGGCCATGGAAAGTGTGATTTCAAAGGGGTGTAGAATGTGTGATGTTTGAATCAGATAACTCTAGTATCATCAAGATGATGTAAGACAAGGATGGCATCATTCTCATATCTAAGATTGGTGGCACTGTGTGGAAGATGAAGAGATACATAGAGAAGATTGAGGAAATGAGGTTTAACCATGTTAATCGAAAAACCAATAATGAAGCACATATACTAGATAGAAAGATAGTGATCAAGAAAATAATGATCACCAAGAACGTAATCATAGATGATATTAAGGAATGAGATTGGACTGAAAAATGTAAACAAGATTCAGTAATAATCTTATGTGAAAACCTAGCCACTGAATTCGAAAGAGAAGAAGTTTGACAAGAAGAAGTCAGAGGTGAAGCAAGCCCAAGAAGACTCCAATGAACAAGACGCATGCCTACTAGGTTGCAGGAATGTATGATCACATCAGATGATATGGTCGATGAGGAAGGTGAGTTGGTACACGATGCTTTATATGCAGATGTCAAACCAGTCAATGCGGTTAAGGCATTTAAGGATTCGAAATGGGTGAAAGCTATGAATGAGGAATTAAAGTCCATCAAAGTCAACAAAACTTGATCACTTGTCAAATTTCCTTAAGGCAAGAAGGCGATTGATGTAAAGTGGGTATACAAGGAGAAATTTAATCACAAAGGGGAAGTAACTAGACATAAGGCTAGACTTGTGGAAAAAGGATTTCTTTAGAAAGAAGGAATAACCTACGATGAAGTTTTTCCACATGTTACTAGAATCGAAACAATCAGGTTTGTTTTTGGTCTAGCAAAAATGAACAATTAGCACATATGTCAGATGGATGTGAAATGTGTATTCTTAATTGGACCTATAGATGAAGAAGTTTATGTTGTACAACCAGTTGGGTTTATGAAACAAGGAAAACAAAGAAAGTTGTACAGGCTGCATAAAGCCATGTATGGACTCAAACAAGCTCCAAGAGCTTTGAATAAGAAGATATATAGTTTTATAAGGGAGAAGGAATTTGTGAAGTTCACAACTGAGCATGGAGTATATGTAATAAAAATCAAGAGTGAATTGCTTATACAATGTCTCTATGTCGATGACTTGTTGATAATAGGTAGCTGCAAGAAAAAGACCAAAGACCTTAAAGGTGATCTTAGCAAGGAATTCAAAATGTATAATCTGGGATACATTTAATGTTTCCTTGGCATCGAATTCTACAAGAGCAGTAGAGAATTAATGATGCTACAAAGAAGACATGCAAGTGTAATACTCAAGAGATTTGAGATGGAAGAATGAAACTCGACTTTGACGCCTGCTGAACCAAGACTACAACTATCGAAAGGATCATATGAAGATGATGTCGACCAAACCCAGTACAAAGGACTTATTGGGTCATTAAGGCACCTTTGTCACACAAGGCATGATCTAGCATACAGTGTGGGTATGGTGAGTAGATTCATGCAGAAGCCAAAGGTATCACATCTAGCAGCGACGAAGAGGATACTTAGGTATCTAAAAGGAACTGACGACTATGGAATTCTATTTCCTATAGTTAATGAAGGAAAATATCTAAATTAGTTGGTTATACCGACTCAAGGTGGTTTAGGGATGCTGAGGATAAAAAAAATCCACAATTGGCTATATGTTTATACTAGGTGGTGCAACAGTTGCTTAAAGTTCAAGGAAAGAACCAGTAGTGGCACTATCGTCATGTGAAGCAGAATACATAACTGCTTTTCTTTGTACATCTCAAGCAACATGGATGGTGAACTTAGTCGAAGAGATTATAGGGGAGGATCATGGAGAAATTACCATGAAGATCGACAACATGTCACATATAATCCGCATTGAACCCGATAGCACATGGTAGATAAAAGCACATCAAATTGAGATTCCACTATCTTTGAGAGCAAGTAGAAAATGGGAAGCTGGACTTGGAACTGTAAAACTAAGAATCAGATTGCATACATCATGAAGAAAGAAATGCACGTCGAAGTGTTCAATACATTAAGGTCTATGATGAATGTAGACATCTTAGACGCAATGAATTAAGTCTTGTGTTGAGATTGTAATTATTTGTGTCGAAGAAACATGTTGCTCGATAGTTACAATGGGGTGTAGAAACTAGCCTAGTGTGTGTGTCGAGTTGTATTAGATGTTGAAGTGTCGAATCAGGTTGCTTGACACATGATTTTTTACTTAGACAAAAATAGGTATTTTGGGCTTTTGTGTTTTGGGCTTTGGCTTAGGGAGAAAGTTAACCTAAAACTATAAATAAAGGGAGTAACCCTTATTTTTGTAATACAATGAATAATATTGCAGTTTGCATAATAAAAAGCAGAGAGTTGACTCGGCAGAATTCCAAAGTTCTTTTTCTTTGTTGAAATCTTAACTTCTCATTCTTTCCCAATTATCTTTTCTTTTCTTCCCCATTGTTAAATTGTTGTGCAAAATCATCTTTCAACCAAGGTTGATTGAATCACTCGAGTTAAGAGTGAAGAACAAGGGATTTCAATTGGTGTGATTTAATCTTATTCATCAATATTGATTCAAATTACTCAAAATTTTGGATTTAATTCCAACATAAACTCCAAATTAAGCATTATGAAAATTAAAAATTTGATAGAATGGGATGAAATGAATTTTATCATTCTTTTCACCTCTATCCATTATTTATAAATTGAAAAATAAAATAAAATTTCTTACCACTTTACTCCATTCAATTTCACCATATATCACCGATCCAAATATATTCTAATGAAAGTTTAATCAAATTGAAATTCTCGTTCATCTATCTATCATATAGTATAAAAACGACAACAACACCAACACAGAAACCAAAAGTATGAAGGGGTCAAATCAAATTTTGAAAGCCGAAGCTATGGCACTTTGCATGGCCATGGAGAGTGTGATTTCAAAGGGGTGTAGAAGGTGTGATGTTTGAATCAGATAACTCTAGTATCATCAAGATGATGTAAGACAAGGATGGCATCATTCTCATATCTAAGATTGGTGGCACTGTGCGGAAGATGAAGAGATACATAGAGAAGATTGAGGAAACGAGGTTTAACCATGTTAATCGAAAAACCAATAATAAAGCACATGTACTAGCTAGAAAGATAGTGTTCAAGAAAATAATGATCACCAGGAACATAATCATAGATGATCTTAAGGAATGAAATTGGAATGAAAATGTAAACAAGATTCAGTAATAATCTTATGTGAAAAACTAGCCACTGAAGTCGAAAGAGAAGAAGTTTGATAAGAAGAAGTCAGAGGTGAAGCAGGCCCAAGAAGACTCCAATGAACAAGACGCATGCCTGCAAGGTTGCAGGAATGTATGATTACATCAGATGATATGGTCGATGACGAAGGTGAGTTGGTACACTATGCTTTATATGCAGATGTCAAACCAGTCAATGCGATTAAGGCATTTAAGGATTCGAAATGGGTGAAAGCTATGAATGAGGAATTAAAGTCCATAAAAGTCAACAAAACTTGATCACTTGTCCAATTTCCTTAAGGCAAGAAGGCGATTGATGTAAAGTGGGTATACAAGGAGAAATTGAATCACAAAGGGGAAGTAACTAGACATAAGGCTAGACTTGTGGCAAAAGGATTTCTTCAGAAAGAAGGAATAACCTACGATGAATTTTTTCCACATTTTACTAAAATCGAAACAATCAGGTTTGTTTTTGGTCTAGCAAAAATGAACAATTAACACATATGTCAGATGGATGTGAAATGTGTATTCTTAATTGGCCCTATAGATGAAGAAGTTTATGTTGCACAACCAGTTGGGTTTATGAAACAAGTAAAAAAAGAAAGTTGTACAGGCTGCATAAAGCCATGTATGGACTCAAACAAGCTCCAAGAGCTTTGAATAAGAAGATATATAGTTTTATAAGGGAGAAGGAATTTGTGAAGTTCACAACTGAGCATGGAGTATATGTAAGAAAAAGCAAGAGTGAATTTCTTATACAATGTCTCTATGTCGATGACTTCTTGATAATAGGTAGCTGCAAGAAAAAGACCAAAGACCTTAAAGGTGATCTTAGCAAGGAATTCAAAATGTATAATCTGGGATGCATTTAATATTTCCTTGGCATTGAATTCTACAAGAGCAGTAGAGAATTAATGATGCATCAAAGAAGACATGCAAGTGAAATACTCAAGAGATTTGAGATGGAAGAATACAACTCGACTTTGACGCCTGCTGAACCAAGACTACAACTATCGAAAGGCTCATATGAAGATGATGTCGACCAAACCCAGTACAAAAGACTTATTGGGTCATTAAGGTACCTTTGTCACACAAGGCATGATCTAGCATACAGTGTGGGTATGGTGAGTAGATTCATACAGAAGCCAAAGGTATCACATCTAGCAGCGACTAAGAGGATACTTAGGTATCTAAAAGGAATGGTCGACTATGGAATTCTATTTCCTATAGCTGATGAAGGAAAATATCTAAATTAGTTGGTTACACCGACTCAAGGTGGTTTAGGGATGCTGAGGATCGAAAAATCTACAATTGGCTATATGTTTATACTAGGTGGGGCAACAGTTTCTTAAAGTTCGAGGAAAGAACCAGTAGTGGCACTGTCGTTATGTGAATTAGAATACATAACTGCTTTTCTTTGTACATCTCAAGCAACATGGATGGTGAACTTAGTCGAAGAGATTATAGGGGAGGATCATGGAGAAATTACCATGATGATCAAAAACATGTCACATATAATCCACGAAGAACCCGATAGCACATGGTAGAAGAAATCACATCAAATTGAGATTCCACTATCTTCGAGAGCAAGTAGAAAATGGGAAGCTGGACTTGGAACTGTAAAACTAAGAACCAGATTGCATACATCATGTCAAAAGAAATGCACGTCGAAGTGTTCAAGACATTAAGGTCTATGATGAATGTAGATATCTTAGACGCAATGAATTAAGTGCTATGTTGAGATTGTAATTATTTATGTCGAAGAAACATGTTGCTCGACAGTTACAATGGTGTGTAGAAACTAGCCTAGTGTATGTGTCGAGTTGTATTAGATGTTGAAGTGTCGAATTAGGTTGCTTGACACGTGATTTTTTACTTAGACCAGAATAGGTATTTTGGGCTTTTGTGTTTTGGGGTTTGGCAAAGGGAGCAAGTTAACCTAAAACTATAAATAAAGGGAGTAACCCCTATTTTTGTAATACAATGAATAATATTGCAGTTTGCATAATAATAAGCAGAGAGTTTACTCGGCAGAATTCCAAAGTTCTTTTTCTTTGTTGAAATCTTAACTTCTCATTCTTTCCCAATTATCTTTTCTTTTCTTCTCCATTATTAAATTGTTGTGCAAAATCATCTTTCTACCAAGGTTGATTGAATCACTCGTGTTAAGAGTGAAGAACAAGGGATTTCGATTGGTGTGATTTAATCTTATTCATCAATATTGATTCAAATTACTCAAAATTTTGGATTTAATTCCAACATAAACTCCAAATTAAGCATTATGAAAATTAAAAATTTGATAGAATGGGATGAAATGAATTTTATCATTCTTTTCACCTCTATCCATTATTTATAAATCGAAAAATAAAATAAAATTTCTTACCACTTTACTCCATTCAATTTCACCATATATCACTGATCCAAATATATTCTAATGAAAGTTTAATCAAATTGAAATTCTCTTTCATCTATCTATCATATAGTATAACAACGACAACAACACCAACACAGAAACCAAAAGTATGAAGGGGTCAAATCAACTTTTGAAAGCCGAAGCTATGGCACTTTGCATGGCCATGAAGAGTGTGATTTCAAAGGGGTGTAGAAGGTGTGATGTTTGAATCAGATAACTCTAGTATCATCAAGAGGATGTAAGACAAGGATGGCATCATTCTCATATCTAAGATTGGTGGCACTGTGCGGAAGATGAAGAGATACATATAGAAGATTGAGGAAACGGGGTTTAACCATGTTAATCGAAAAACCAATAATGAAGCACATGTACTAGCTAGAAAGATAGTGTTCAAGAAGATAATGATCACCAGGAACGTAATCATAGATGATCTTAAGGAATGAGATTGGAATGAAAATGTAAACAAGATTCAGTAATAATCTTATGTGAAAAACTAGCCACTGAAGTCGAAAGAGAAGAAGTTCGACAAGAAGAAGTCAGAGGTGAAGCAGGCCCAAGAAGACTCCAATGAACAAGACACATGCCTGCAAGGTTGCAGGAATGTATGACTACATCAGATGATATGGTCGATGACGAAGGTGAGTTGGTACACTATGCTTTATATGCAGATGTCAAACCAGTCAATGCGATTAAGGCATTTAAGGATTCGAAATGGGTGAAAGCTATGAATGAGGAACTAAAGTCCATAAAAGTCAACAAAACTTGATCACTTGTCCAATTTCCTTAAGGCAAGAAGGCGATTGATGTAAAGTGGGTATACAAGGAGAAATTGAATCACAAAGGTGAAGTAACTCGACATAAGGATAGACTTGTGGCACAATAATTTCTTCAAAATGAAGGAATCAACTTTGATGATGTTTTTACACATGAGACTAGAATCGAAACAATCAGGTTGGTTTTTGGTCTAGAAAAAATGAACAATTAGCACATATGTCAGATGGATGTGAAATGTGTATTCTTAAATGGCCTTATAGATGAAGAAGTTTATGTTGCACAACCAGTTGAGTTTGTGAAACAAGGAAAAGAAAGAAAGTTGTACAGGCTGCATAAAGCCCTGTATGTACTCAAACAAGCTCCAAGAGCTTTGAATAAGAAGATATATAGTTTTATAAGGGAGAAGGAATTTGTGAAGTTAACAACTGAGCATGGAGTATATGTAAGAAGAAGCAAGAGTTAATTGCTTATACTATGTCCCTATGTTGATGGCTTGTTGATAATAGGTAGCTGTAAGAAAAAGACCAAAGACCTTTAAGGTGATATTAGAAAGGAATTCAAAATGTATGATCTGGGATACATTTAATATTTCCTTGGCATCGAATTCTACAAGAGCAATAGAGAATTAATGATGCATCAAAGAAGACATGCAAGTGAAATACTCAAGAGATTTGAGATGGAAGAATGCAACTCGACTTCGACACCTGCTGAACCAAGACTACAACTGTCGAAAGGCTCATATGAAGATGATGTCAACCAAACCCAGTACAGAAGACTTATTGGGTCATTAAGGTACCTTTATCACACAAGGCATGATCTAGCATACAATGTTGTTATGGTGAGTAGATTCATGCAGAAGCCAAAGGTATCACATCTAGTAGCGACGAAGAGGATACTAAGGTATCTAAAAGGAACTGTCGACTATGGAATTCTATTTCCTCTAGCTGATGAAGGAAAATATCTAATTAGTTGGTGACACCGACTCAAGGTGGTGTAGGGATGCTCTGGATCGAAAAATCCACAGTTTTCTATATGTTTATTCTAGGTGGTTCAGTAGTTGCTTTAAGTTCGAGGAAAGAACCAGTAGTGACACTATCGTCATGTGAAGCAGAGTACATAACTGCTTTTCTTTTTACATGTCAAGCAACATGGATGGTGAACTTAGTCGAAGAGATTACAGGGGAGGATCATGGAGAAATTACCATGAAGATTAATAACATGTTCCATATAATCCATGAAGAATCCGATAGCACATGGTAGAAGCAAGCACATCATATTGAGATTTCACTATCTTCGAGAGCAAGTAGAAAATGGGAAGCTGGACTTGGAACATTGTAAAACAAAGAATCAGATTGCATATATCATGACAAAAGAAATGCATGTCGAAGTGTTCAAGACATTAAGGTCTATGATGAATGTAGATAGCTCAGACATAATGAATTAAGTGGTGTGTTGAGATTGTAATTATTTGGGTAGAAGAAACATGTTGCTCGACAGTTACAATGGTGTGTAGAAATTAGCCTAGTGTGTGTGTCGAGTTGTATTAGATGTCGAAGTGTCGAAGCAGGTCGCTTGACACATGATTTTGACTTGGAACAAAATAGGTATTTTGGGCTTTTGTATTTTGGGCTTTAGCTTAGGGAGAAAGTTAACCTAAAACTATAAATAAAGGGAGTAACCCTTATTTTTGTAATACAATGAATAATATTGCAGTTTGCATAATAAAGATCAGAGAGTTTACTCGGCAGAATTCCGAAGTTCTTTTTCTTTGTTCAAATCTTAACTTCTTCTTCTTTCCAAATTATCTTTTCTTTTCTTCTCCATTGTTAAATTATTGTGAAGAATCATCTTGCAACCAAGGTTGATTGAATCACTCGAGTGAAGAGTGAAGAACAAGAGATTTTGATTGGTGTAATTTAATCTTATTCATCAATATTGATTCGAATTACTCAAAATTTTGTGTCTAATTTCAACATACACTCCAAATTAAGCATTATGAAAATTTAAAATTTGATAGAATGAGATGAAATGAATTTTATCATTCTTTTCAGCTATATCCTTTATTTATAAATCGAAAAATGAAATAAATTTTTTTACCACTTTACTCCATTCAATTTCACCATGTATCACCGATCCAAATATATTCTAATGACACTTTAATCAAATTGAAATTCTCTTTCATCTATATATCTATAGTATAATAACCAAAATAACACCAACATAGAAACCAAAAGGATAAAGGGGTCAAATCAACTTTTGAAAGCGGATGCTTTGGCACTTTGCATGGCCATGGAGAGTGTGATTTCAAAGGGGGTGTAGAAGGTGTGATGTTTGAATCAGATAACTCTAGTATCATCAAGATGATGTAAGACAAGGATGGCATCATTTTCATATCTAAGATTGGTGGCACCGTGAGGAAGATGAAGAGATACATAAAGAAGATTGAGGAAATGAGGTTTAGCCATGTTAATTGAAAAAACAATATTGAAGCACATGTATTAGCTAAAATGATAGTGATAAAGGAAATAGTGATAACCAGGAACGTAATCATAGATGATCTTAAGGAATAAGATTGGACTGGAAATTGTAAACAAGATTCAATAATAATCTTATGTGAAAAACTAGCCACTGAAGTCGAAAGAGAATAAGTTCGACAAGAAGAAGTCAGAGGTGAAGTAGGCCCAAGCAGGCCTCAATGAACAAGACACATGCCTGTAAGGTTGCAAGAATGTATGATCACATCAGATGATATGGTCGATAAGGAAGGTGAGTTGGTACACTATGCTTTATATGCAGATGTCAAACCAGTCAATGCAGTTGAGGCATTTAAGGATTCGAAATGGGTGAAAACTATGAATGAGGAATTAAATCCCATTGAAGTCAACAACACTTGATCACTTGTCAATTTTCCTTAAAGCAAAAAGGCGATTGATGTCAAGTGGGTATACAAGGTGAAGTAACTCGACATTGTGGAAAAAGAATTTCTTCAGAAAGAAGGAATCAACTTTGATGAAGTTTTTGCACATGTTACTAGAATCGAAACAATCAGGTTCGTTTTTGGTCTAGAAAAAATGAACAATTAGCACATATGTCAGATGGATGTGAAATGCATATTCTTAAGTGGCCTTATAAATGAAGAAGTTTTTGTTACACAATCAGTTGGGTTTGTGAAACAAGTAAAAGAAAGAAAGTTCTACAGGATGCATAAAACCCTGTATGGACTCAAATAAGTTCCAAGAGCTTTGAATAAGAAGATATATAGTTTTATAAGATAGAAGGAATTTGTGTAGTTCACAACTGAGCATGGAGTATATGTAAGAAGAAGCAAGAGTGAATTGTTTATACTATGTCTCTATGTCGATGACTTGTTGATAACAGGTAGCTGCAAGAAAAAGACCAAAGACCACAAAGGTGATCTTAGCAAGGAATTTAAAATGTATGATCTGGGAAACATTTCATATTTCCTTGGCATCGAATTCTACAAGAGCAGTAGAGAATTAATGATGCATCAAAGAAGTCATGCAAGTGAAATACTCAAGAGATTTATGTGGAAGAATGCAACTCGACTTCGACACATGTTGAACCAAGACTACAACTGTCGAAAGGCTCATATGAAGATGATGTCGACCAAACCCAGTACAAAAAACTTATTGGGTGATTAAGGTACCTTTATCACACAAGGCATGATCTAGCATACGGTGTGGTTATGGTGAGTAGATTAATGCAGAAGTCAAAGGTATCACATCTAGTAGCGACGAAGAGGATACTAAGGTATCTAAAAGGAACTGTCGACTATGGAATTCTATTTCCTATAGCCGATGAAGGAAAATATCTAAATTTGTTGGTTACACCGACTCAAGGTAGTGTAGGGATGCTGAGGATCGAAATATCCACATTTGGCTATATTTTTATGCTAGGTGGTACACCAGTTGCTTTAAGTTCGAGGAAAGAACCAGTAGTGACATTATCGTCATGTAAAGCAGAGTACATGACTGCTTTTCTTTGTACATGTCAAGCAACATGGATGATGAACTTAATCGAAGAGATTATAGGGGAGGATCATGGAGCAATTACCATGAAGATCAACAACATGTTACATATAATCCGTGAAGAATCCGATAGCACATGGTAGAAGCAAGCACATCAAATTGAGATTTCACTATCTTCGAGAGAAAGTAGAAAATGTGAAGCTGGACTTGGAACACTGTAAAACTAAGAATCAGATGCATATATCATGACAAAAGAAAAGCATGTCGAAGTGTTCAAGACATTAAGGTCTATGATGAATGTAGATAGCTTAGACACAATGAATTAAGTGGTGTGTTGAGATTGTAATTTTGTGTCGAAGCAACATGTTGCTCGAAAGTTACAATGGTGTGTAGAAATTAGCCTAGTGTGTGTGTCGAGTTGTATTAGATGTCGAAGTGTCGAAGCAGGTTGCTTGACACATGATTTTGACTTGGAACAAAATAGGTATTTTGGGCTTTAGCTTAGGGAGAAAGTTAACCTAAAACTATAAATAAAGGGAGTAACCCTTATTTTTGTAATACAATGAATAATATTGCAGTTTGCATAATAAATAGCAGAGAGTTTACTCGGCAGAATTCCGAAGTTCTTTTTCTTTGTTCAAATCTTAACTTCTTCTTCTTTCCAAATTATCTTTTCTTTTCTTCTCCATTGTTAAATTATTGTGAAGAATCATCTTGCAACCAAGGTTGATTGAATCACTCGAGTGAAGAGTGAAGAACAAGAGATTTCGATTGGTGTAATTTAATCTTATTCATCAATATTGATTCGAATTACTCAAAATTTTGTGTCTAATTTCAACATACACTCCAAATTAAGCATTATGAAAACTTAAAATTTGATAGAATGAGATGAAATGAATTTTATCATTTTTTTCAGCTATATCCTTTATTTATAAATCGAAAAATGAAATAAAATTTCTTACCACTTTACTCCATTCAATTTCACCATATATCACCGATCCAAATATATTCTAATGACACTTTAATCAAATTGAAATTCTCTTTCATCTATATATCTATAGTATAACAACAAAAATAACACCAACACAGAAACCAAAAGGATAAAGGGGTCAAATCAACTTTTGAAAGCGGATGCTTTGGCACTTTGCATGGCCATGGAGAGTGTGATTTCAAAGGGGGTGTAGAAGGTGTGATGTTTGAATCAGATAACTCTAGTATTATCAAGATGATGTAAGACAAGGATGGCATCATTTTCATATCTAAGATTGGTGGCACCGTGAGGAAGATGAAGAGATACATAAAGAAGATTGAGGAAATGAGGTTTAGCCGTGTTAATCGAAAAAACAATATTGAAGCACATGTATTAGCTAAAATGATAGTGATAAAGGAAATAGTGATAACCAGGAACGTAATCATAGATGATCTTAAGGAATAAGATTGGACTGAAAATTGTAAACAAGATTCAGTAATAATCTTATGTGAAAAACTAGCCACTAAAGTTGAAAGAGAATAAGTTCGACAAGAAGAAGTCAGAGGTGAAGCAGGCCCAAGCAGGCCTCAATGAACAAGACACATGCCTGCAAGGTTGCAAGAATGTATGATCACATCAGATGATATGGTCGATAAGGAAAGTGAGTTGGTACACTATGCTTTATATGCAAATGTCAAACCAGTCAATGCAGTTGAGGCATTTAAGGATTCGAAATGGGTGAAAACTATGAATGAGGAATTAAATCCCATTGAAGTCAACAACACTTGATCACTTGTCAATTTTCCTTAAAGCAAAAAGGCGATTGATGTCAAGTGGGTATAAAAGGTGAAATTGAATCATAAAGGTGAAGTAACTCGACATTGTGGCAAAAGAATTTCTTCAGAAAGAAGGAATCAACTTTGATGAAGTTTTTGCACATGTTACTAGAATCGAAACAATCAGGTTCGTTTTTGGTCTAGCAAAAATGAACAATTAGCACATATGTCAGATGGATGTGAAATGCATATTCTTAAGTGGCCTTATAGATGAAGAAGTTTTTGTTGCACAACCAGTTGGGTTTGTGAAACAAGTAAAAGAAAGAAAGTTCTACAGGATGCATAAAGCCCTGTATGGACTCAAACAAGTTCCAAGAGCTTTGAATAAGAAGATATATAGTTTTATAAGGGAGAAGGAATTTGTGTAGTTCACAACTGAGCATGGAGTATATGAAGAAGAAGCAAGAGTGAATTGTTTATACTATGTCTCTATGTCGATGACTTGTTGATAACAGGTAGCTGCAAGAAAAAGACCAAAGACCACAAAGGTGATCTTAGCAAGGAATTTAAAATGTATGATCTGGGAAACATTTCATATTTCCTTGGCATCGAATTCTACAAGAGCAGTAGAGAATTAATGATGCATCAAAGAAGACATGCAAGTGAAATACTCAAGAGATTTATGTGGAAGAATGCAACTCGACTTCGACACATGTTGAACCAAGACTACAACTGTCGAAAGGCTCATATGAAGATGATGTCGACCAAACCCAGTACAGAAGACTTATTGGGTGATTAAGGTACTTTTATCACACAAGGCATGATCTAGCATACCGTGTGGTTATGGTGAGTAGATTAATGCAGAAGTCAAAGGTATCATATCTAGTAGCGACGAAGAGGATACTAAGGTATCTAAAAGGAACTGTCGACTATGGAATTCTATTTCCTATAGCTGATAAAGGAAAATATCTAAATTAGTTGGTTACACCGACTCAAGGTGGTGTAGGGATGCTGAGGATCGAAAAATCCACATTTGGCTATATTTTTATGCTAGGTGGTGCACTAGTTGCTTTAAGTTCGAGGAAAGAACCAGTAGTGACACTATCGTCATGTAAAGCAGAGTACATGACTGCTTTTCTTTGTACATGTCAAGCAACATGGATGATGAACTTAATCGAAGAGATTATAGGGGAGGATCATGGAGCAATTACCATGAAGATCAATAACACGTTACATATAATCCATGAAGAATCCGATAGCACATGGTAGAAGCAAGCACATCAAATTGAGATTTCACTATCTTCGAGAGCAAGTAGAAAATGGGAACCTGGACTTGGAACACGGTAAAACTAAGAATCATATGCATATATCATGACGAAAGAAATGCATGTCGAAGTGTTCAAGACATTAAGGTCTATGATGAATGTAGATAGCTTAGACGCAATAAATTAAGTGGTGTGTTGAGATTGTAATTCTGTGTCGAAGCAACATGTTGCTCGACAGTTACAATGGTGTGTAGAAATTAGCCTAGTGTGTGTGTCGAGTTGTATTATATGTCGAAGTGTCGAAGCAGGTTGCTTGACACATGATTTTGACTTAGACCAAAATAGGTATTTTGGGCTTTTGTGTTTTGGGCTTTAGTTTAGGGAGCAAGTTAACCTAAAACTATAAATAAAAAGAGTAACCCCTATTTTTGTAATACAATGAATAACATTGCAGTTTGCATAATAAAGAGCAGAGAGTTTACTCGGCAGAATTCCGAAGTTCTTTTTCTTTGTTCAAATCTTAACTTCTTCTTCTTTCCAAATTATCTTTTCTTTTATTCTCCATTGTTAAATTATTGTGAAGAATCATCTTGCAACCAAGGTTGATTGAATCACTCGAGTGAAGAGTGAAGAACAAGAGATTTCGATTGGTGTAATTTAATCTTATTCATCAATATTGATTCGAATTACTCAAAATTTTGTGTCTAATTTCAACATACACTCCAAATTAAGCATTATGAAAATTTAAAATTTGATAGAATGAGATGAAATGAATTTTATCATTCTTTTCAGCTATATCCTTTATTTATAAATCGAAAAATGAAATAAAATTTCTTACCACTTTACTCCATTCAATTTCACCATATATCACCGATCCAAATATATTCTAATGACACTTTAATCAAATTGAAATTCTCTTTCATCTATATATCTATAGTATAACAACGAAAATAACACCAACACAGAAACCAAAAGGATAAAGGGGTCAAATCAACTTTTGAAAGCGGATGCTTTGGCACTTTGCATGGCCATGGAGAGTGTGATTTCAAAGGGGGTGTAGAAGGTGTGATGTTTGAATCAGATAACTCTAGTATCATCAAGATGATGTAAGACAAGGATGGCATCATTTTCATATCTAAGATTGGTGGCACCGTGAGGAAGATGAAGAGATACATAAAGAAGATTGAGGAAATTAGGTTTAGCCATGTTAATCGAAAAAACAATATTGAAGCACATGTATTAGCTAAAATGATAGTGATAAAGGAAATAGTGATAACCAGGAACGTAATCATAGATGATCTTAAGGAATAAGATTGGACTGAAAATTGTAAACAAGATTCAGTAATAATCTTATGTGAAAAACTAGCCACTAAAGTCGAAAGAGAATAAGTTCGACAAGAAGAAGTCAGAGGTGAAGCAGGCCCAAGCAAGCCTCAATGAACAAGACACATGCCTGCAAGGTTGCAAGAATGTATGATCACATCAGATGATATGGTCGATAAGGAAGGTGAGTTGGTACACTATGCTTTATATGCAGATGTCAAACCAGTCATTGCAGTTAAGGCTTTTAAGGATTCGTAATGGGTGAAAACTATGAATGAGGAATTAAATCCCATTGAAGTCAAAACACTTGATCACTTGTCAATTTTCCTTAAAGCAAAAAGGCGATTGATGTTAAGTGGGTATACAAGGTGAAATTGAATCATAAAGGTGAAGTAACTCGACATTGTGGCAAAAGAATTTCTTCAGAAAGAAGGAATCAACTTTGATGAAGTTTTTGCACATGTTACTAGAATCGAAACAATCAGGTTCGTTTTTGGTCTAGCAAAAATGAACAATTAGCACATATGTCAGATGGATGTGAAATGCATATTCTTAAGTGGCCTTATAGATGAAGAAGTTTTTGTTGCACAACCAGTTGGGTTTATGAAACAAGTAAAAGAAAGAAAGTTCTACAGGATGCATAAAGCCCTGTATGGACTCAAACAAGTTCCAAGAGCTTTGAATAAGAAGATATATAGTTTTATAAGGGAGAAGGAATTTGTGTAGTTCACACCTGAGCATGGAGTATATGTAAGAAGAAGCAAGAGTGAATTGTTTATACTATGTCTCTATGTCGATGACTTGTTGATAACAGGTAGCTGCAAGAAAAAGACCAAAGACCACAAAGGTGATCTTAGCAAGGAATTTAAAATGTATGATCTGGGAAACATTTCATATTTCCTTGGCATCGAATTCTACAAGAGCAGTAGTGAATTAATGATGCATCAAAGAAGACATGCAAGTGAAATACTCAAGAGATTTATGTGGAAGAATGCAACTCGACTTCGACACATGTTGAACCAAGACTACAACTGTCGAAAGGCTCATATGAAGATGATGTCGACCAAACCCAGTACAGAAGACTTATTGGGTGATTAAGGTACCTTTATCACACAAGGCATGATCTAGCATACCGTGTGGTTATGGTGAGTAGATTAATGCAGAAGTCAAAGGTATCACATCTAGTAGCGACAAAGAGGATACTAAGGTATCTAAAAGGAACTGTCAACTATGGAATTCTATTTCCTATAGCTGATGAAGGAAAATATCTAAATTAGTTGGTTACACCGACTCAAGGTGGTGTAGGGATGCTGAGGATCGAAAAATCTACATTTGGCTATATTTTTATGCTAGGTGGTGCACTAGTTGCTTTAAGTTCGAGGAAAGAACCAGTAGTGACACTATCGTCATGTAAAGCAGAGTACATGACTGCTTTTCTTTGTACATGTCAAGCAACATGGATGATGAACTTAATCGAAGAGATTATAGGGGAGGATCATGGAGCAATTACCATGAAGATCAACAACATGTTACATATAATCCATGAAGAATCCGATAGCACATGGTAGAAGCAAGCACATCAAATTGAGATTTCACTATCTTCGAGAGCAATTAGAAAATGGGAAGCTGGACTTGGAACACTGTAAAACTAAGAATCAGATGCATATATCATGACGAAAGAAATGCATGTCGAAGTGTTCAAGACATTAAGGTCTATGATGAATGTAGATAGCTTAGACGCAATGAATTAAGTGGTGTGTTGAGATTGTAATTCTGTGTCGAAGCAACATGTTGCTCGACAGTTACAATGGTGTGTAGAAATTAGCCTAGTGTGTGTGTCGAGTTGTATTATATGTCGAAGTGTCGAAGCAGGTTGCTTGACACATGATTTTGACTTAGACCAAAATAGGTATTTTGGGCTTTTGTGTTTTGGGCTTTAGTTTAGGGAGCAAGTTAACCTAAAACTATAAATAAAAAGAGTAACCCCTATTTTTGTAATACAATGAATAACATTGCAGTTTGCATAATAAAGAGCAGAGAGTTTACTCGGCAGAATTCCGAAGTTCTTTTTCTTTGTTCAAATCTTAACTTCTTCTTCTTTCCAAATTATCTTTTCTTTTATTCTCCATTGTTAAATTATTGTGAAGAATCATCTTGCAACCAAGGTTGATTGAATCACTCGAGTGAAGAGTGAAGAACAAGAGATTTCGATTGGTGTAATTTAATCTTATTCATCAATATTGATTCGAATTACTCAAAATTTTGTGTCTAATTTCAACATACACTCCAAATTAAGCATTATGAAAATTTAAAATTTGATAGAATGAGATGAAATGAATTTTATCATTCTTTTCAGCTATATCCTTTATTTATAAATCGAAAAATGAAATAAAATTTCTTACCACTTTACTCCATTCAATTTCACCATATATCACCGATCCAAATATATTCTAATGACACTTTAATCAAATTGAAATTCTCTTTCATCTATATATCTATAGTATAACAACGAAAATAACACCAACACAGAAACCAAAAGGATAAAGGGGTCAAATCAACTTTTGAAAGCGGATGCTTTGGCACTTTGCATGGCCATGGAGAGTGTGATTTCAAAGGGGGTGTAGAAGGTGTGATGTTTGAATCAGATAACTCTAGTATCATCAAGATGATGTAAGACAAGGATGGCATCATTTTCATATCTAAGATTGGTGGCACCGTGAGGAAGATGAAGAGATACATAAAGAAGATTGAGGAAATTAGGTTTAGCCATGTTAATCGAAAAAACAATATTGAAGCACATGTATTAGCTAAAATGATAGTGATAAAGGAAATAGTGATAACCAGGAACGTAATCATAGATGATCTTAAGGAATAAGATTGGACTGAAAATTGTAAACAAGATTCAGTAATAATCTTATGTGAAAAACTAGCCACTAAAGTCGAAAGAGAATAAGTTCGACAAGAAGAAGTCAAAGGTGAAGCAGGCCCAAGCAAGCCTCAATGAACAAGACACATGCCTGCAAGGTTGCAAGAATGTATGATCACATCAGATGATATGGTCGATAAGGAAGGTGAGTTGGTACACTATGCTTTATATGCAGATGTCAAACCATTCAATGCAGTTGAGGCATTTAAGGATTCGAAATGGGTGAAAACTATGAATGAGGAATTAAATCCCATTGAAGTCAAAACACTTGATCACTTGTCAATTTTCCTTAAAGCAAAAAGGCGATTGATGTCAAGTGGGTATACAAGGTGAAATTGAATCATAAAGGTGAAGTAACTCGACATTGTGGCAAAAGAATTTCTTCAGAAAGAAGGAATCAACTTTGATGAAGTTTTTGCACATGTTACTAGAATCGAAAAAATCAGGTTCGTTTTTGGTCTAGCAAAAATGAACAATTAGCACATATGTCAGATGGATGTGAAATGCATATTCTTAAGTGGCCTTATAGATGAAGAAGTTTTTGTTGCACAACCAGTTGGGTTTATGAAACAAGTAAAAGAAAGAAAGTTCTACAGGATGCATAAAGCCCTGTATGGACTCAAACAAGTTCCAAGAGCTTTGAATAAGAAGATATATAGTTTTATAAGGGAGAAGGAATTTGTGTAGTTCACACCTGAGCATGGAGTATATGTAAGAAGAAGCAAGAGTGAATTGTTTATACTATGTCTCTATGTCGATGACTTGTTGATAACAGGTAGCTGCAAGAAAAAGACCAAAGACCACAAAGGTGATCTTAGCAAGGAATTTAAAATGTATGATCTGGGAAACATTTCATATTTCCTTGGCATCGAATTCTACAAGAGCAGTAGTGAATTAATGATGCATCAAAGAAGACATGCAAGTGAAATACTCAAGAGATTTATGTGGAAGAATGCAACTCGACTTCGACACATGTTGAACCAAGACTACAACTGTCGAAAGGCTCATATGAAGATGATGTCGACCAAACCCAGTACAGAAGACTTATTGGGTGATTAAGGTACCTTTATCACACAAGGCATGATCTAGCATACCGTGTGGTTATGGTGAGTAGATTAATGCAGAAGTCAAAGGTATCACATCTAGTAGCGACAAAGAGGATACTAAGGTATCTAAAAGGAACTGTCAACTATGGAATTCTATTTCCTATAGCTGATGAAGGAAAATATCTAAATTAGTTGGTTACACCGACTCAAGGTGGTGTAGGGATGCTGAGGATCGAAAAATCTACATTTGGCTATATTTTTATGCTAGGTGGTGCACTAGTTGCTTTAAGTTCGAGGAAAGAACCAGTAGTGACACTATCGTCATGTAAAGCAGAGTACATGACTGCTTTTCTTTGTACATGTCAAGCAACATGGATGATGAACTTAATCGAAGAGATTATAGGGGAGGATCATGGAGCAATTACCATGAAGATCAACAACATGTTACATATAATCCATGAAGAATCCGATAGCACATGGTAGAAGCAAGCACATCAAATTGAGATTTCACTATCTTCGAGAGCAATTAGAAAATGGGAAGCTGGACTTGGAACACTGTAAAACTAAGAATCAGATGCATATATCATGACGAAAGAAATGCATGTCGAAGTGTTCAAGACATTAAGGTCTATGATGAATGTAGATAGCTTAGACGCAATGAATTAAGTGGTGTGTTGAGATTGTAATTCTGTGTCGAAGCAACATGTTGCTCGACAGTTACAATGGTGTGTAGAAATTAGCCTAGTGTGTGTGTCGAGTTGTATTATATTTCGAAGTGTCGAAGCAGGTTGCTTGACACATGATTTTGACTTAGACCAAAATAGGTATTTTGGGATTTTGTGTTTTGGGCTTTAGTTTAGGGAGCAAGTTAACCTAAAACTATAAATAAAAAGAGTAACCCCTATTTTTGTAATACAATGAATAATATTGCAGTTTGCATAATAAAGAGCAGAGAGTTTACTCGGCAGAATTCCGAAGTTCTTTTTCTTTGTTCAAATCTTAACTTCTTCTTCTTTCCAAATTATCTTTTCTTTTCTTCTCCATTGTTAAATTATTGTGAAGAATCATCTTGCAACCAAGGTTGATTGAATCACTCGAGTGAAGAGTGAAGAACAAGAGATTTCGATTGGTGTAATTTAATCTTATTCATCAATATTGATTCGAATTACTCAAAATTTTGTGTCTAATTTCAACATACACTCCAAATTAAGCATTATGAAAATTTAAAATTTGATAGAATGAGATGAAATGAATTTTATCAATCTTTTCAGCTATATCCTTTATTTATAAATCGAAAAATGAAATAAAATTTCTTACCACTTTACTCCATTCAATTTCACCATATATCACCGATCCAAATATATTCTAATGACACTTTAATCAAATTGAAATTCTCTTTCATCTATATATCTATAGTATAACAACGAAAATAACACCAACACAGAAACCAAAAGGATAAAGGGGTCAAATCAACTTTTGAAAGCGGATGCTTTGGCACTTTGCATGGCCATGGAGAGTGTGATTTCAAAGGGGGTGTAGAAGGTGTGATGTTTGAATCAGATAACTCTAGTATCATCAAGATGATGTAAGACAAGGATGGCATCATTTTCATATCTAAGATTGGTGGCACCGTGAGGAAGATGAAGAGATACATAAAGAAGATTGAGGAAATTAGGTTTAGCCATGTTAATCGAAAAAACAATATTGAAGCACATGTATTAGCTAAAATGATAGTGATAAAGGAAATAGTGATAACCAGGAACGTAATCATAGATGATCTTAAGGAATAAGATTGGACTGAAAATTGTAAACAAGATTCAGTAATAATCTTATGTGAAAAACTAGCCACTAAAGTCGAAAGAGAATAAGTTCGACAAGAAGAAGTCAAAGGTGAAGCAGGCCCAAGCAAGCCTCAATGAACAAGACACATGCCTGCAAGGTTGCAAGAATGTATGATCACATCAGATGATATGGTCGATAAGGAAGGTGAGTTGGTACACTATGCTTTATATGCAGATGTCAAACCATTCAATGCAGTTGAGGCATTTAAGGATTCGAAATGGGTGAAAACTATGAATGAGGAATTAAATCCCATTGAAGTCAACAACACTTGATCACTTGTCAATTTTCCTTAAAGCAAAAAGGCGATTGATGTCAAGTGGGTATACAAGGTGAAATTGAATCACAAAGGTGAAGTAACTCGACATTGTGGCAAAAGAATTTCTTCAGAAAGAAGGAATCATTTTTGATGAAATTTTTGCACATGTTACTAGAATCGAAACAATCAGGTTCGATTTTGGTCTAGCAAAAATGAACAATTAGCACATATGTCAGATGGATGTGAAATGCATATTCTTAAGTGGCCTTATAGATAAAGAAGTTTTTGTTGCACAACCAGTTGGGTTTGTGAAACAAGTAAAAGAAAGAAAGTTCTACAGGATGCATAAAGCCCTGTATGGACTCAAACAAGTTCCAAGAGATTTGAATAAGAAGATATATAGTTTTATAAGGGAGAAGGAATTTGTGTAGTTCACAACTGAGCATGGAGTATATGTAAGAAGAAGCAAGAGTGAATTGTTTATACTATGTCTCTATGTCGATGACTTGTTGATAACAAGTAGCTGCAAGAAAAAGACCAAAGACCACAAAGGTGATCTTAGCAAGGAATTTAAAATGTATGATCTGGGAAACATTTCATATTTCCTTGGCATCGAATTCTACAAGAGAAGTAGAGAATTAATGATGCATCAAAGAAGACATGCAAGTGAAATACTCAAGAGATTTATGTGGAAGAATGCAACTCGACTTCGACACATGTTGAAGCAATACTACAACTGGCGAAAGGCTCATATGAAGATGCTGTCGACCAAACCCAGTACAGAAGACTTATTGGGTCATTAAGGTACCTTTATCACACAAGGCATGATCTAGCATACAGTGTGGTTATGGTGAGTAGATTAATGCAGAAGTCAAAGGTATCACATCTAGTAACGACGAAGAGGATACTAAGGTATCTAAAAGGAACTGTCGACTATGGAATTCTATTTCCTATATCTGATGAAGGAAAATATCTAAATTAGTTGGTTACACCGACTCAAGGTGGTGTAGGGATGCTAAGGATCGAAAAATCCATATTTGGCTATATTTTTATGCTAGGTGGTGCACCAGTTGCTTTAAGTTCTAGGAAAGAACCAGTAGTGACACTATCGTCATGTAAAGCAGAGTACATGACTGCTTTTCTTTGTACATGTCAAGCAACATGGATGATGAACTTAATCAAAGAGATTATAGGGGAGGACCATGGAGCAATTACCATGAAGATCAACAACATGTTACATATAATCCGTGAAGAATCCGATAGCACATGGTAGAAGCAAGCACATCAAATTGAGATTTCACTATCTTCGAGAGCAAGTAGAAAATGGGAAGCTGGACTTGGAACACTGTAAAACTAAGAATCAGATGCATATATCATGACGAAAGAAATGCATGTCGAAGTGTTCAAGACATTAAGGTCTATGATGAATGTAGATAGCTTAGACGCAATGAATTAAGTGGTGTGTTGAGATTGTAATTCTGTGTCGAAGAAACATGTTGCTCGACAGTTACAATGATGTGTAGAAATTAGCCTAGTGTGTGTGTCGAGTTGTATTAGATGTCGAAGTGTCGAAGCAGGTTGCCTGACACATGATTTTGACTTAGACCAAAATAGGTATTTTGGGCTTTTGTGTTTTGGGCTTTGATTTAGGGAGCAAGTTAACCTAAAACTATAAATAAAAAGAGTAACCCCTATTTTTGTAATACAATGAATAATATTGCAGTTTGCATAATAAAGAGCAAAGAGTTTACTCGGCAGAATTCAGAAGTTCTTTTTCTTTGTTCAAATCTTAACTGCTCCTTCTTTCTCAATTATCTTTTCTTTTCTTCTCCATTGTTAAATTTTTGTACAGAATCATCTTGCAACCAAAGTTGATTTAACCACTTGAGTGAAGAGTGAAGAACAAGAAATTTTGATTGGTGTGATTTAATCTTATTTATCAATATTGATTCGAATTACTCAAAAATTTGGGTTTAATTTCAACATACTCTCCAAATTTAAAATTAAGCATTATGAAAATTTAAAATTTGATAGAATAGGATAAAATGAATTTTATCATTCTTTTGAGCTATATCTATTATTTATAAATAAAAAAATAAAATAAAATTTCTTCCCACTTTACTCCATTCAATTTCACCTCAAATATATTCTAATGACACTTTAATTAAATTGAAATTTTCTTTCATCTATCTATCATATAGTATAACAACGACAACAACACCAACACAAAACCCAAAAAGATGAAGGGGTCAAATCATCTTTTGAAAGCGGAAGCTATGGCACTTTGCATGGGCATGGGGAATGTGATTTCAAAGGGGGGTGTAGAAGGTGTGATGTTTGAATCAGATAACTCTAGTATCATGCAAGACAAGAATGGCATCATTCTGATATCTAAGATTGGTGGTACCGTCAGGAATATGAAGAGATACATAGAGAAGATTGAGGAAACGAGGTTTAACCATGTTAATCGAAAAAACAATAATGAAACACATGTATTAGCTAGAATGATAGCTAAGGGAATTTATTGGGATGAATAATTGGCAGATTAGCCCAACCTAGACCCGTTGTTTTGTGTTCGGTTTTGTTTTTTCTTAAGGAAAAAAACACATTTTCTAAAAAAAAAACATGTGTTTAACAACTTTCATTTTATAATATAAAGTAGTTATGAATGTTTATACATAATTTAACGGTACAATATCACAAAATCTACTCTTTCATTGCTCTATCTCCAACCAATGTGGGACTTTAGGATCTTCCTAACATCCCCCCTCACGTCCAACACTCTTTTTCTTTTTTGGGCTTGGTGCGTGGATATTAATGGTGGACGCCCATGGTCTGATCGATAGGCTTTGATTCTAACTTAGAGTTTGACTTAACTTCACCTTATAAAACCGGTTGTAAAGGTGAGGAGCGTCACTCTATATAAACTCTTTCATTGCTCTATCTCCAACCAATATGAGACTTTAGAATCTTTCTAACAATATGGAAACCGTCTCAAATAAAATATTTTTTATAAAATAATAAAAATTAAATAGAAAAATTATAAGTTGCATCTTTGTACCATTATTACCAAAATATCATTTATTTATGGTTTACTTTAATCTCGCATATGAGGTAAAAGAGAATCCAAGCCACTAGATTTACTTCTATCTCTTGAAAAGGCACATAAATATCACAAAGCAAACTAAATAGCAAGGCAAACTAGAAAACAATCCTCTTTTTCCCCATGGTTAAATCAAAATATTAAAAACACAAAACTGCTTTTTCTTTTGCCAAAAAAAGGGAGAAGATTATAAGCACACAAAACACGTGTGAAAACTCAGTCAAATAAAAATGAACATGTGTCAAAAATAAAAATTTGATTGACAAGTATACCTATTATGCTTCTTCTTTTCTTTACGAATAATCCTTTAATGAGTAAATTGCAACGGTTTATAAGGAAAGTTTCCCATTCTTATTAAATAGTAGCACATGGGGCATGTTCTATTGCTAGTTCAAGTTGAAGCATAGCCAAGGACAAGGTCATAATCTCAAGATCAGATGGGACTACACTCAAGAAAAATTAGGCTTATAAAGCAAATCATGCACGACACCTTTGCCATGGTTTTGCTTTGATTTGTATTTATTTGTTACCTTTCATTTTTATTTAATTGTCACTTTGAAAACAAGTTGTGGTTGCTAAATGACCAATCACTAGCTAAGGCTATGTAAAGGACTGTTTTTATTTTTAAATAATGCAATTTTAGAGGATGGTGTAGTTTTTTTTTTATGTAAGTTTATTGTTTGGGTGTTAAGAATTTTTAAAATGAATGAGTTTGATTAAGTATTTTGTCAAAGCTACATCTTAAGAGAATTTGAAACACTATCTAAAAAATTGAATATTTAAAGAATTATAGTTGGTCCCAATAAAATTATCAAAATGAGATTCTGGGTGAGGTTGATTTCTAGGAGGACGGAATTATATTTTGAAACTTTTATGGAGAATATTTATTTTTGTCTAAGAGTTGTTTGATGACTTTATTCTAGATATTCAAATAACTATCTTTCATATGAAGATATAGACAATTTGTGCTAGTATATACTTTGTTGCATCGGTCAATTGTGCCCTCTTTGAGGCAAATTTTGTTACACCAATATCTCCCCTAATAGTTTGGAGCATATTTTGACTTCTATTTGGTGTAGTTGGTGAAATTATGTTTTTTTAGGGAACATAAAATTGCACATGACATCCTTACAACTGGTTCGACAAGTTACACCAAAATCATTATAATTAACTCGTACATGATGATTGAGTAGAAAAATAATAAATAACATAATTAATTAGTAAACTAGTTTGATGCAACCTGCACTGTTTAGAGGATGACTTCTAATCTAAGAAAGAAAATTCATAATTAGTAGATTAGTACAACCAGTCTTACAAGTAACAACAAATAATATATTGTCTATTTAGGTATCCCCCTAAATATAAGAACCCTTTTCACTTTCTCTCAAACACTAACCCAAGTGTTTGAACTTTCAGACACTAAACCCTAGTGGTCAACCTCAATCACAACTATGATTGATGTTGAATCTTACAACTCAACTAGACAAATATATGCCAAGTTATTAAAACATAGTGGTGTACATAAAACAAAGACTCGTTTGAACCCTAAACTCTATAAATCATCAATGTAGGATCCGTGTCTCCAAAGCTAGAAAAGAGATCCTTATATAGCATAATTCTTCTGGACTTTTCTTCATGGATATTTGATTTAATTTCGTATAGAGTGGATGCATAATCAGTTAGATATTATTTGTTCATTAAATCTCTCCAACAAGATATAGTTTGTTTCAATTTAAATTCAAATTTAAATCTCCATTTAAATCTCCATTTAAATTTGAATTAATCTTTGTCCAGCTGTCAAACAAATCACCTTATCATATTGTTAAATCAATAAATATAAAATCTTTAACAAATCTTCTAGAGAACATACTTCAAAATACAACAGTCTGGCCTATTGAGAAAATGCTCAGATGTCGTATCACATGTTGTGACATCGTGTCTAACATGTGTCCCTTCTGCAGTTCCATACAACTTAAGCAAGATAGATCAACTTGAGCATTTTTAATACTTCTCCATGTTATTGTTTTAAAAAATTCAACCAATCCAAAAGACCAAATTACAAAGAACTTAAATTTCCCCCTCTGAAAAATTGTGGAAAACAACTCTTCAAGATATAGAATTTTGTTCAACTCTTCAATATATAGCCCTTTGTTCAGATCAGAATAGGTGACAACCAGTAGGATCACTAGACTTCATCAAAGCATTTAATCGGAAGAAACAACATTCTTCCATATATTAGAGTTAAGCACAACAGCAATAGTATAAGTCAGTAACATCAAGATCAAATTCTTACACATAATCTATTCAGTTATTCCAAACTGAACACACAATCCAATCCATCATGAAATCATTCACAGACTTAGTCATGCATGAACTTAGCACATAATTAGTAGCATACAATCCTAATAACTAACAATTATTAGCATGTAATCATTCACATACTTAGTAATGCATAACACAAACAGTTAGTAGTTAATAATTTAGATATATAAAATATACTAACCCAAGTATACTAACACCCATATATGTTTACACAAATACAAGGCCCATATGTCTTAGTCATGCATAATTCAAACAGTTAGTAGTTAATAATTTGGATATGCAAAATCTACTAACACAAGTATACTAATACTCAGATCTATTTAGACAGATACAAGGGCCGAATGTCTTGTTCGATGCTCCAGCATGGAGCACAACATTAGTACTTCATGATCAATTAGTACTAAAAAATTACCAGGATTACCTCCACACAGCAAATGCACCACTTCTTACCATTCCTCCCCATTTTTGCAAAAAATTGGCAAATGGTTAGTTCTTCAAAGAAGTCAACATGCATAGAGGATAACATGTACAAGGCCAGTCATGCAAGGTTAGTATGATAGTACATACACAACTAAAAGATGAGTAACGTCACAAGAATCAACATAAAAAAATGTACGACATTGCAAGAGGCTATAGAGCCCTTTACAAAAGAACAAGAGTGTCTAACAACTTAAACAAAAGACCAATTGAAACCTAGCCTTTAACAAGCAATAGAAGGCTCCATACATCACCTTCGTAGATTAAATTCCAATGTAAGGTGTCCTCATCTACCTGAATAATTGGAAGCATTAGATTCCATCAACTCTACAACAGTAGCTTCAATCTTCCTTATCTTCTCAAGATTCAGAGTTTTGATCATTATCTTCCTATTTTCAGATGATCCACTAGAGGGTTCAATAATGGTGATGTTATTTGTAACATCTCCAGCTTCCATGGCATTCTTTACCCAAAACTCCAGCATATCTCCAATATCCTTAGGAACTATAATTTCTTTGACAAGAACATTCCCACTTGATTGTGTACACAAATCTTTAAAATGTTGATTCACGTTTTGATGATGAGTGTGAAGGATCATAGAGAGATTTGTAATCTGAGAGTAGTAAAAACAAAGATTTCTGTTTTCTTGCTTGTAACGCCACCTTAGTTGTACAAAACTTGAGATAACAAAATAGTCTGCCTTATTTTTCGTTCCAAATTGGTCTTAGAGGAGAGAAATACTTTTTCTCTTTTGGCACTATACCCTAACATTGATTGTTATAAACCCTTACATATATACATACTTGTCATACCCCAAATTTTCCCTACCAGTTTTACTTTTGTCTGACTTAGACTTCACATTTCATCTACATCATTTTCACTTGTTCATTTGCATATCATGAATTTCATTGAATAAAGACACCTGAGGTCCTAGAGTTTAGTGGTTGTACAATATTAAAGTTTCACTGTGTTTTCAGGAAGCTAGGATTTTTTGCCTCAAGGTCACATTGAGCTTTATCTTCTTCTACAAGTCAATTGCTTATCAAGAGGTTTAAAGGGTGAAACCAAGGAATTCTTCTCATATAGATTAAAATTTTATTTGAGGAGTTTCTTGAGGGACTAAATTTTGAACTAAGATGGCATCTATCATTTTCAAAGTGGTTTGAATTTGTCGTGAAGATTAGAAATTGAAAGAAAACTTGGATTTGGATTGCAAATTGGAAATAATGGAAATTGGTATTTCATACAATGTCTTTTGGTTCACAAGTCACCAATTCCTTACAATACAAGTTACTATATTCAAGATTAAAGTCATTTGGTTATCTTGTAATTATTTTTGGATTCATGCCATGGCCATTTGAAACCATACAAATAAATTTCTCATTATAAGTCCAAACTGCCTAATTATAACAGGCCCAAAACCAGTCCAAGCTATCCAATCAAAACAGGCCCAAAGTTTGCACTAACCAGCCCCATAAAACTGTCCAAACTAATGTTGTCCATTCTGCTAGAAAAACCCAACCATGTTGTCCATTATGCAATACAGTTCCATAAACCTGCATCACATTGCAAAACAAATAAAATGGTCCAAGCAAACAGTCCAAAAAACTGCAAAGAAAATCTGCTAAAACTGTCAAAGTTGCTGCCAACAAATGCCAAAAATTACACAAAATAGAAGTCACTCAAATTTGTAATGGAAAAGGAGGGAAACAACATGTCAAAATTGTTTGAAATCTCACCAACCTTTCCCTCCAATTTCCACCTCTCAGCTGATATACAAACAATAGACAACAAAGAAAAATGAGGAGAGATACAAGAGTGATATTGAAAAAAGATAAGAGCCATATGGAGGGAATATAGTTTTTGTAAAAAGAAAGAGAGAAAAACACTGTGAGAAAGAGAGAAAAACAACAACAACAAAAAAATAGTAGCAAACAAAAGGATCTTCATTCACAAAAATAAAACCTCAATCCAATGTTCAACCTTGCAAGCTTTTCCCTAAACCAACTATACAAACATTTCATATGCATCACAGAGAGATCATTTAAAATACAAAAACAGCTTTTGTGATACCATCCTCACCACTTTCCAAACACAAAAACAAAACTTCAACCCCCTGTACAACCTTGCAGCTCTCAATACAAAAGCAAGGATAGGAGCAACTTCCAGAAGGATCACTGAAGCCACTCTGATCATCACAACCTCTTAAAAGGTGTTAAAACTCATAACACAAATTTCAGTTTCAAGATAAGTCTTCTTGACTTTGAGCTTTTCATTTCAAGCATCATTAGCAATTCATTTTTGAAGATAAATGTAGATATCATACCCTTGAAGCTAACCACATGTTTACTTTTCATTTTTATCAATTATATGTTGAGAAGTGACTTCTACATGTAGCAGAGCAATGTTAGAACCATAAAACAACAGTATAACTCGACACATGTCTCTATGATTTGACACATATCAGGCACAAAACAAGTTATGTGTCAACACAAAGCGCGTATGTATCGATACAAAAGGGGTATGAGTCGATACAACCCTTTATGTGTCGAGTCATACTGTGTTATTTTTTATTTCCAAGGGCAAGGAAGCTGTAAAAGTTAACACAAAGCATAAATGTGTCGACACAAACAAGAAATGAGTCGACACATACCATTATGTATCGACTCATACTGTGTTATTTTTGATTTCGTGAAACAAGCATTGTTATGTATCGATGTATAAATGCATTTGTCTATCCATAATACGTAAAAAAACAATTTTTCTTTCTTTTTGCACTATATTTATATTTGTACTATGTTTTTTTCATTGCTTTTCATTTATTCAATATGGTTGTAATGATTTAATTAGGTTTTTTTATTTCATTCCCATTTATAAACTTGTACCCCACCCCCATATAATTGTAATAGCTTAGGATTTATTTTTGTATGTTTTAATTATTGCTTAATTATGCATATGTCATTTAATTTGAACACATGGCCTCCTCTTGGGCTCATCCTCAATGAAAAGGTATACACTTACAAATGCACACTTGCACACATTTCTTAGCTTGGTCCTAGGCTTTCTTAAGGTAACAACTATTCGATCGATTATTTCGATTGGTCGTTTAGAATACTAGTGCCGCACTAGTCCCACTTTCTAGGAGCATGCATGTAGCCACCTTGTATGGGATTTTGATTTCCATCTTGTACATTGAAGCAACTTCTCTCCCCTTGGTTCACATACCAAGAATCTTCTTAAAGGGTCTCATAGTTGAGTTTGTACATGACCATTCTCACGAGGTTAATAAAGTCTTGCCCTTGGTTAACCATAACCCGAATCAACCATTTTGGTCCATATACCAAGTGTTTCCATGCATAAAAGGGTCTCATGGTTGTGGGTAAGAGAACCTACTCTCACGAGATTAATCAAGTGAACCCCTTAGTTAATCATAACACGATTCAATTGCCATACACCAAGCATTCCATTGACACCTTTCATGATACTACTCATTTTGTCGTCACTTTTTCCATGGCCACCATGCATGATCACTCTTCACAAACAATTTCTACTTTTATTTTATGTTTATATCATGTTCCCTTAGGATGATAATTTCCTCTTCTTTAAGATGCGAACTAATTAGACCTTAGGTTGGAACCTATGTATGACAACATTAGGATAGACTTTCCCCTTTGACTTTTCTTTTGTAATTAAGATTAAAACTTATCATTCACAAATCAAAAATCCAAAAACATTTAATCATTATTCGAATTCATTTAGAACTCACAAAAACACTTAACCAATCAAAACTTCCCCTAAAGGGCATGTTACCTCTTTTCTACCGTGATACAGGCCGTGCCTATTGCTAGAATGCGTGCGTTAATGTCACCCACTAAAAAACACCAACAAATCAACATTTTCTAGAAGAACTATGATGTTCTGATTCCTTCACTTGATACGTAGGTAAACGGTTGCGAAACCCTCACGAACACACTAATAAAAAACCATTTATTTTCCCTTAAACAAGTATAGTTATAAATAAACACACCCTTAGAAGCAAATAAACAAAATGGATCCCGTTGAATACAACGGAAGTGAGGGGTGCTAATACCTTCCCCTCGCATAACCGACTCCCTTACCCTTTCTCTTGGTCACAAGACCATCTTATCAATCCTCTTGTGGTTTTCTCGACATTTCCCCTTACTTCGGGATAAATAAAGTTCGGTGGCGGCTCTGTGTTTTTTTCCGGTAGCTTAAATACCAAGGGCACACCTCAATTATTTAAATTGATTTTCATCCAACACTTAAGTGAAAGATTTTCTTAGATTTTATCAGCCCAATGAAATCATCATCTTCATTATTTTGGTGAGTCAGAGATTGTGTGTCCTTTAAAATCATTCTTGTAATATCAAGCTTCTCAATGAACTTTATTTTGATGAAGAGAAACCATAATGGAAAGAAGGAATAGATATTGATAAAGCTAAACCATCATTGGATAAAATTATTTGATTCAAGCTCTTGGAAAATTTCATAAGGTATAATAACAATTCTTACTATGAACTTAAGTCTTAGATGCTCAATGATCAAAAGAAGTGTTTAAAACTTGTCCAAAATTTTTCTCAAGTTTTCTAAGAAAAAAAATACATTTTTACTTCTGTGCAATCGATTTACATGTTGGTGCAATCGATTGCATGACTCACATTTTCAGCTGTTTTGCTTCTGTTTCTTAGTGCAATCGATTTACACAAGAGTGCAATCGATTGCTCTCTGGTTAAAAATGCTTTTGTTTTAAAGTGCAATTAATTTTCATGTTAGTGAAATCGATTTCTCACTGAAAATATTTGAATTTTCTGGCTGTTAGAACCCGTGCAATCTATTTGCATCAAGGGTACAACCGATTGCTTGCTGAACATTTTTGAAAAACAACAGCTTTGAACATACCTTTTCTTAACACCACTTCATGGAATCTTTTCATTTAATCTTGGCAATTGTTCATGATTAATTTACAGAAACTTATGTTGTTTCAAAGGGGTGCTATGAACATATAAATACTGATATTTCAAAATAAAAAATAACCTCTTCCAATCAATATTTTTCTGAATTTTCAAATATTCAACTCAAGCCTTTTTCACTTTTATTCAAAAAGTTTTATGCATATTTTCATATCTTGTATAACAGAAAACTTTGAGAATTCTAAGTCTTGAGTCATTGTATATCATTTTTATTGGAATAGAAGATCAATTTATTAATAAAATCACTCAAAGTTATTATTACTCTACAAACTCACTCAATCAAAATATTGTTGTACACTTTCTTATTTTTCAGGATTGTTGAAAATAAGATTAGTGGGTTTTGTACTCTTGTTTTCCAGGATTGTTGGAAACAAGTAAGGTCACCTTGAGAGGACTGTTCTCACTGTTGACATAGTAAAAATCCAAGAGGGTTGTTCTTGGTCCAAGAGGATTGTTCTTGGTTTTGGTAGTTCTTGTTTAAGTTTTCCAACTATAAGGAATTCTCTTTCATGTTGAAAGGGGACTGGAGTAATCTCGGACTGTGAGGGGAACCAGGATATCTCGCTTGTGTCTCTTTATTTTTTTGCACTTTACTCTTTCATAAATTCACCATAAACCTGAAAAATAATATACATCATCACTAAAACCAGAAAAATTTTAAATTACCTAATTCACCCCCCCCCCTCTTAGGTGCACTTCGTACTTACAATTGGTATCAGAGAAGATTATAGGTAACCTATTCCTAGAGATCCAGAATGGCTTCCGCATATCAAAATCCTATTTTCAGAGATGGTGGTAGTAACAACAAGCCTCCTCTATTATGTGGTGAATATTTTGACTTGTGGAAATTATGCATGAAGGCACATCTAGAAGCACAAGGATAAGAAATATGGGATGCTGTCGAAAATGGTCCATTTATTCCTATAACAGTGATCAACGGTGGTGGTTCATCAAAGCCTAAAACTTCATGGGATGAAGATGATAAAAAAGGTCCTCTATGATAAAAAGGAAATCAATCTTCTTTAAGGTACACTTAGCATGGATGAATTATTTCGTGTGTCGGCATGCAAAACAATGAAAGAAATATGGGATACCTTGGTACAAACTCATGAAGGAATCGTTGAAGTTAAACGATAAAGATTAAATACTTTAAGTCAAGAATATGAGTTATTTCGAATGAAGCCCGGAGAATCCATCCTTGACTTGCATAAAAGATTCGTGCACTTGACAAATCATCTAAGTGCCCTTGGTAAGACTTTAACTAATGATGAACTAAATTTGAAAGTGCTTAGATCTTTAACTAGGGAATGGCAACCAAAAGTAACGACAATTTCTGAAAAGAAAAGTCTTTCTACAATGATGTCCGCAACGTTGTTTGGAAAACTTCAAGAATATGAAACGGAACTCGGAAGACTTGAAAAGCATGAAAATCAAGAGAAGAAATCCAAGAATATTTATTTAAAGATTGATTCAAAGGAAGTTGAAAAGAAAGAAAATCTGGAAGAAGATGAAAATTGCATGCTTCTTGTTAAAAGGCTTGGTAAGTTCTTTAGTAGAAATGACAAATCATTTTCTCATGCAAAAAGAAAGAAACAATTCAAGAAAAAGGAAGCTTCCACATCAACACAAGAAGTCACATGTTATGAATGTGGTAAGCAAGATCATATAAAGGCGGATTGTCCGAAACTCTCCAAGAAAGGTGGCTACAAAGGAAAAAAGGAAGTTAAGAACAAAAAGGCCTATGCTGCGTGGGAGGATAATGAGATAAGTTCTTCGTCCGATTCTGATAGTGATGAAAGTTCAAATCTAGCATTAATGGCCTCACACCATTCCGATAGTGAAGATGACGAGGTTAGTAATGAATTTTATCTTTTTGATAATGATGCACAAGGTGCTATAGATGAACTAATAAATGAATGCAAAGTTCTGTACAAAACTATTTAATCTCAAAAGAAACAAATTTCATCTTTAGAAGATAAATGTGAATCTATGGAAAAAGATCTCAAAGATGAAAAACAAAAATTTAGTGAGCAAAAGCAGAATTTTGTATGCAAAAATTGTGAATCACTCTCTTTCTAAATTGTCCAATTAAAAAGAGTTACTGAGAGATATGGAAAAGGTCAAATTGGATTGGAAGGTGTTCTTAGCCAACAAAGATATTCCAATGATAAAAGTGGACTTGGATATTCAAAGTTTTCAAAACCAAGTTCTAATAAAACTATCTTTGTTAAGGCTAGTGATCAATCATCCAAAGAGAAAGTGAACAAACCTAAAGTGGTTCATAATTATCCTAAAAATAAAAATTTCCTAAGAAGAAATCTTATCCTTCTAGATATAGAAGTAACTTTGAACCTACTTGTTTTTATTGTGGTATTAAAGGCTACACATCTAATGCTTGCTATGTTAGAAATTTAGTGTGGCAAGTGGGAATTATGTGTGGGTAAAGAAAGGTACTAATTATGAAGGACCCAAAGCAACTTGGGTACCTAACAAAACCTAATTTTTTTGTAGGTATGCTTGAAGACCACATGCAATCTATGGTATCTTGATAGTGGTTGTTCAAAGCATATGACGGGAGACTTAAACCAATTTTCAAATCTAGTGCTAAAGGCCAAGGGTTTTGTCACTTATGAAGACAACAATAAGGGAAGAATTCTTGGAAAAGGCAAAGTTGGTGCTCCATCTTTCACATCCATTGAAGATGTTATTTATGTTGAAGGACTAAAGCACAATCTTCTTACTATTAGCCAACTTTGTGACAAAGGCTTTAAGATCAAGTTCACCAAAAGATGAATTCTTGATAGAAAACGAAGTAACACATGAGGTTATACTTAAAGTTAAAAGAATTAATAATATATTTATGATTTCCATTGATGATCCATCTTTTAAGGTAAAATGTCTCATGGCGAACAACGATGATTCATGGCTTTGACAAAAAAGAATTACCCATATTTACATGGAACACTTGAATAAATTAATCAAGCATGATCTTGTCATTGGGTTGCCTAAGAGAAATTTTGTCAAAGATAGACTTTGTGATGCATGTCAAAAAGGGAAACAAACAAAATCAAAATCTAAGAATGTGGTGTCTACTACAAGGCCACTACAATTGTTGCATATGGACTTATTTGGTCCATCAAGAACAAGAAGTTTCAGAGGTAATGTATATGCCTTGGTTATTGTTGATGATTTCTATAGATATACTTGGACATTCTTTTTAGTGCATAAAAGTGATGCATTCAAGGCTTTTAAGAAGTATGCTAAGAAAATTCAAAATTAGAAGTCCTTAACAATTGCCTCCATAAGAAATTATCATGGCGGAGAATTTCAAAATGCTCTCTTTGAAGAATTTTATGGAGAACATGGAATATCTCACAACTTCTCGGCACCAAAGACTCCTAAAAAAATAGAGTGGTGGAAAGAAAGAATAGATCTCTTGTAGAACTTGCAAGAATAATGCTTAGCGATTCAAATCTTCCAAAATATTTTTGGGCGAATGCGATAAGCACAACATGTTTTGTTAGCAATAGAGTTAACATAAGACCAATCTTGAAGAACACTCCGTATGAACTTTTCAAAGGGAGGAAACCAAACATTGTTTCTTTCACATTTTCGGTTGCAAATGCTTTGTCTTAAACAATGACAAAGATAACCTTGGTAAGTTTGATGAAAAATCTGATGAAGGTATTTTTCTTGGCTACTCTATTACTAGTAAGACATATAGAATATATAACAAAAGAATTTTAACAATTGAAGAATCAATGCATGTATCTTTTGATGAATCTAACCCCTCCAATGAGGATAATGTTGTTTGTAATGATGATGATGATGAAATATTAGAAGTTCCTCAAGAAAATACTTCCAAAGATGTCAATAAGGATCAACCGATTCAACAAGAAGAAGTATCTAAACAAGAATCAAATATCAATGATCTACCAAAGGAATGGAGAACTCATAGAGATCATCCTATCAATAAAGTAATTGGTGATATAAGTCAAGGTGTGACAACAAGATTAAATCTTAAAGATGCTTGTATAAACATGGCGTTTGTTTCTCAAATTGAACCTTCCAAATTTGATGAAGCCTTAGGCGATGACCAATGGATTATTGCTATGCAAGAAGAGTTAAACCAATTTGAAAGGAATCAAGTTTGGGAACTTGTCCCTAGGCCAAGCAATAAACACATCATTGGACCAAGATGGGTGTTTAAGAACAAACTTGACGACAATAGTATAATTTTTTGGAATAAATCAAGGTTGGTAGCACAAAGCTACAATCAAGAAGAAGGAATCGATTTTGAAGAAACTTTCACTCTGGTTGCAAGTTTAGAAGTTATTCGTCTTTTACTTGCTTATGCTTGTTCATTAAATTTTTATCTTTTCCAAATGGATTTCAAGAGCACATTCTTAAATGGATATATCAATGAAGAAGTCTATGTTAAGAAACCCCTGGAATTCGAAGATTTCAAGAATCCATCTCATGTATTTAAATTGAGAAAAGCTCTCTATGGTTTGAAATAAGCACCAAGGGCATGGTACGATCGACTAAGTAATTTCTCATGCGGAAAAGGCATTGAAAAGGTAAAGTTGACAAGGCTTTGTTTATAAATAAAATCAAAGGTAAGACTTTTCTAGTTGAAGTCTATGTTGACGATATCATCTTCGGTTCATCAAATAATGAAATATATGAAGAATTCTCAGCAATAATGCAAGGAGAATTTGAGATGTCCATGATGTGTAAAATGAATTATTTTCTTGGATTTCAAATCAAGAAATTAAAGGATGGCATCTTCATCAACCAATCCGAGTATTGCAAGGAATTGTTGAAAAGATTTGACATGGATAATTGTAAAGCTATGACTACTCCAATGGGTTTCGGTACATATGTTGATCAAGATGAATCAGGTGTCTATATTGGTATTACAAAATATCGAGGTATGATTGGATCTTTATTGTATTTGACGGTAAACCGTACTGACATAATGTTTAGTGTGTGTCTCTATGCTCGATTTCAAGAAAATCCAAAGGAATCACATCTTATGGCGGTAAAATAGACCATGAAGTATCTCAAAGGAACAACAAATGTTGGATTATGCTATCCTAAAGGTAGTGTTTTCAATTTAGTTGGTTACTCTGACGCGAATTATGCAGGTTGTAAAAATGATAGAAAAAGCACAAGTGGTACTTGTCACATCCTTGGAAATGCATTAGTATCATGGGCTTGCAAGAAATAAGCATGTGTTGCTCATAGCACCGCCGAAGTAGAATATGTTGCAGCAGGTAGTAGCTGTGCACAAATATTATGGCTCAAGCAACAACTTCTTGACTACAGACTCGATCTAGAATGCATTCCTCTATGGTGTGACAAAACAAGTGCGATAAATATTACAAAGAATCCGGTCAAGTACTCAAGAGCCAAAAACATCGACATACGACATCATTTTCTTCGTGATCATGTGATTCAAGGAAATGTCGAAGTCACATTTGTAGATACTCATAATCAACTTGCCGATATCTTCACAAAACCTTTGGCAAGAGAACCATTTTACAAAATTCAATGAGAACTTGGTATTTTGGATGAACATGACGTCTAAGGTGCATTCTATCCTTTATTAATGCTTTCAAAGTGGTATTCATGTTTATATGTGAAAAATTCATGTCTATATGTTGCCTTAAGATGTTATGTATATTAAGATTTGTTTAAATTCAAGAAAAATGTGTTTTCGGTCATTTTTGGTTGATGCAATCGATTACACCATTATGTAAATCGATTGCTCACTGTATGTTTTTATTCTATGACCATTATGTTTCAGTGAAAATCGATTTCACCGTAGTGCAAATCGATTGCACGTTGTTTGTTTCAGTTTTCTATTGTTTCTATGTTTTGTTATATTTAATGAATATTATTGGTTAAGCTTTCAATATTATTATATGTATTTTGTCCATTATTTATGCATCTTTCCCTTCTTTTTGATAATGTCAAAGGGGGGGAAGGATGTTACACTTTATGCTTGTGTATTTCCTTGTCTTAAACTTTTAAGGTACAAAGAATCCTTCAAGATGAGCAAATCCAAATGATTACAAAGCTTCTCATACAAAGGGGAAGTTATACATCTTAGAGGGAGAAGTCTCTTTCCAGAAATAATAAAGCTTCAAGAAAGATTGTTTGTCATCATCAAAAAGGGGGTGAATGTAATATCAAGCTTCTCAATGAACTTTATTTTGATGAAGACAAACCATAATGACAAGAAGGCAAAGATATTGATCAAGCTAAAGCATCATTTGATAAAATTCTTTGATTCAAGCTCTTGGAAAATTTCATAAGGTATAATAACAATTCTTACTATGAACTTAAGTATTAGATGCTCAATGATAAAAAGAAGTGTTTAAAACTTATCCAAACTTTTTATCAAGTTTTCTAAGCAAAAAATCCATTTTTACTTCTGTGCAATCGATTTACATGTTGGTGCAATCGATTGCATGACTCACATTTTCAGCTGTTTTGCTTATGTTTCTTAGTGCAATCGATTTACACAAGAGTGCAATCGATTGACCTCTGGTTAAAATGCTTCTATTTTAAAGTGAAATTGATTTGAATGTTTGTGAAATCGATTGCTCACTGAAAATATTTGAATTTTATGGCTGTTAGAACCCGTGCAATCTATTTGCATCAAGGGTGCAATCGATTGCTTGCTGAATGTTTTTGAAAAACAGCAGCTTTGAACATGCCTTTTCATAACACCACTTCATGGAATCTTTTCATTTAATCTTGGCAATTGTTCATGATTAATTTACAGAAACTTATGTGGTTTCAAAGGGGGTGCTATGAACATATAAATACTGAAATTTCAAAATAAAAAATAACCTCTTCCAATCAATATTTTTCTGAATTTTCAAATATTCAACTCAAGCCTTTTTCACTTTCATTCAAAAAGTTTTATGCATATTTTCATATCTTGTATAACAGAAAACTTTGAGCAATCTAAGTCTTGAGTCATTGTATATCATTGTTATTGGAAGAGAAGATCAAGTTACTGATAAAATCACTCAAAGTGATTATTGCTCTACAAACTCACTCAATTAAAATATTGTTGTACACTTTCTTATTTTTCAGGATTGTTGAAAATAAGATTAGTGGTTTTTGTACTCTTGCTTTCCAGGATTGTTGGAAACAAGTAAGGTCACCTTGAGAGGATTGTACTCACTATTGACATAGTGAAAATCCAAGAGAAGTTTTCTTGGTTTTGGTAGTTCTTGTTTAAGTTTTCCAACTATAAGGAAATCTCTTTCATATTGAAAGGGGGCTGGAGTAATCTCGGATTGTGAGGGGAACCAGGATATCTCGCTTATGTCTCTTTATTTTTCTGCACTTTACTCTTTCATAAACTCACCATAAACTAGAAAAATAATATCCATCATCACTAAAACCAGAAAAATTTTAAAGTACCTAATTCACCCCCCTCTTAGGCGTACTCCGTACTTACAAATCTATCACAACTACAGAAAAACCATTTAACAACGGTTGGAAAACACATATAATAACGTGGTTTCAAGCGTTGTTGTGTATAGTGTGATTGTATATGCGACACTTACAATCACGATCCAGTAACTATTATGGTAAAATGTCTATCGTAACGGCTAACGTAAACAACCGTTGTAATAATTATAGTGGCATGGGTTTGATACCCATCTACAACCAAAACTAAAGCGCATAAAAATATCATTTCACCATGGTTAAATGTTTCAACCGTTGTGGTTTATGTAAGAGTTTATTATAAAATATGGTATTACTTGTTTTCCCCTTCCCCTCATTAACCATATACAACCATTCAAATATATTTTTTAGACAATAATTAGAAAAATTAAGTTATTCTTGAAAAACAACTTAAAATTTCCAATATTTTTCAAATTGCAAGCATCCTGTAAATCATGATTTCCTCTTTTAGCCTATAGGATTTGATTCAATCCCAAATTCTTCAAAGCAATATTGATAAATGGATGCTAGTCCGAGTCTTTCACATAAAATTTGATTTCCTCTTCTTTTCTACTTTATATTTCAAACACCAAGATTTGTGTGGAAGATCCAGACTGACACCCATTTATCAATATTGTTTTGAAGAATTTGCGACATTGAATGAAATTCTATACGCTAAAGAGGGAATTATGATTTACAAGATGCATGCAATTCGAAAAAACATTGGATCGTCTAAGTTATTTTCAAGAACAATTTAATTTTGTAAATTAATATCTCAAAAATCTTTTTAAATGAATGCAATTTCAATGAGGGGTTAGTGAAACAAAAAAACTCATATTATATAACAAATTCACTAGCAACATTTATCAACAAAAACATAAAATTAATTTACATAGATTGGGAGAACTGAACAACTAACAAATCTTGAAGCTTTAAGTGATAAGTAAAGAATCATAAACACTTGCTAGATGCACATGAAAAATAATTTATCAACTCATACTATACGCTTGCTTCCACCATCAACATCACCATATGAGGTTCATCTAGTTTGTGAAGGTCTGAAGAAAAAATATAAGGTGGATGAAGTTAACACAATAGCTTCATACTTCTTATATTTCTTTTCATACCTTCTAAAACTAGATGAAGTTTGCTTCTGTTGTTGTTTCTTCATTCATTTTTCTTGAGTCCTACAAACATCATGAAAATTATCAACATGTGAAACCCAAACTTATTTTTCAACAACACAACACGCAACAAAAACATAGAATAACATACAATAACAAAAGATCCATAAACTATCTAACAATAAGAAATTCATAGGAAAACCAAGTGAAATATAATAACAACATACCTGAAAACGAGAGAATAAGGAAAAAGAAGAATACTTTTATGTAAGAAGAATAAGATTTATGGCTATATTGTAGAATAGGAATGCTATGGATGAAGAAGAAGAGAAAAAATGAGTTCTAGGGTTTTACTGTGATAGATACATTGCTACTGTCAAAGAGTGAGGGTTAATTCTCTTATATATAAATTGACTCATAATGGTTGAATTTTCTAACCGTGGTCGTAACCCTTTATTTTATATATAAAAGTAAATAAAATAGAAAATGCATGCCTTAATGTTAAACGAATAATATATTTAAGGGCACTGAGTGGATTCTATAACTACGATTATGGCTGCAACAGTTATTATATGTTAACAATTTTTAATAAAAAAATAAAATAAAATGTTAGCACTGTGGGTTTAGATATGTCACCACGGTGTTGGTAGAACCGTTGTGAATTAGGCGTTGTTGTTTGCGCGTTTTGTAGTAGTGTATACTCCTTGTTATTGGCTGTACAAATGCTTTCATTCCCTTCTTCACCTAGTGTCTTCGTATCTTAAAAATGCATGATTATGGTTATTAACAATACCATTATCAACTATAACAACACTAACCTCAACATCTTCATGAACATGATATTCATTCTCCTTATGGGTTTAAGGTGTTAGAACAAGATTTTAATCTGTGTTCAAATCTCTAGTTTTGATGATAACAATACATATATTTTATATGGAACATTTTTTGTTATCTGATAGTTTCTCAAGTGTGTAGATATAAAACTATATATGATTTCGGACAAATCGTAAATATCATCAGAATCATTTTGCCACTCATCAGAAGATTTATTCACCCGCTTCTAAATAAACACCAGCAGTTCTGATGAATGTTTAATGTTTGCTAGAAAAAGATATCTAAGTGGTGATTAGATATCAAGCTTATGCTTCAAATATCAGATATCAAGCTAATGCTAAAAAGATCAGAAATCAAGATCAGAAATCAAGATATTATGCTACTCAGATAAGCTTTTGCTTCCAGCTCAGATATCAAGAATTCTTTGTCAGATAAGTTGTTGCTTTATGTCTGAAGACAAGGTTCTTATTCTGAAGACTCTGATACTTTTGGGGACATTACAATGAAACATTTTCTGGATTATTTTTAATTTCTTATCAGAAATACTCCATCAGAAGATTAAGAACAAAGGCGTGATCTCTTCTGCATTCTCTTCTCTACTTCAAATCAGAAGTATCTCATCAGAAGAAAAGATCAAAAACTTGCACAAGAAGAATATAGTACAACAGTATAAGACCTATTCCACTATGGTGAAGACTATGTTGTACAACCAAAGGAATTTGTCTCTCAAGATTTGATGCTACAATTGTAGCAGCTGGAAAATGAAAGGGACGTTTTGTACTATTTAATGGTCTACTTTCTTAGCCTATATAAAGGGATCTATCTCATTGAAGAAAAGAAAGGAACTAGAATGAAAAACAATAAAAGATAATAAATATTGAAACAATAAAAGCTATTGTTCAAATAAATTCAAGAGAGAAAATATTGAAGTGAAATTAAAAACACAAAGAGTTGTTGCTCAGATTTGTGTTAACTTCTACTCTCCATAACACAAGAGTTATTGTTCGTTATTGTGTTATTATCTTTGATGTATATACAAGATTTGTTGCTCATATTTGTGTGTAAACATTTGTTCTTCATTGTAGTGTTAAATCTGCGTTTTAGAAGCACTATTATAAACATTGTTTGATTATAAATCTTTCAAGAGGTTTTTTCCTCAAGTGACTAAGTTGTAGTGTTTTTATAAACTCTTAGACGTTTTTTGTAATCTTTAAAGATTAGTGGAATAAGTCCTTTTCTAAGGGAAAATTACCTTGGCGGGTAGACAAGAGTAGCCTATTCTAAGGTGAACTTGTATAAATGATTGTGTCATTTTTTCGTTTCTAGCTTGTCTATCATTGATTGTTTATGAGAAGCATTTCTAAAGAAATTTTGTTTGGAAACCCAATTCAAACCCCCTTTCTTGTGTTTTTCTCAATCTTCAATTGGTATCATTGCATGGTTCTGTTATTGGTTGTTCAATCATACACTTAACCGTGTAGAGAGATCAAGTGTGAGAAAAACTTCTATGGCTATTGCTCATTCAAATGAAAGAGATAGTTACAATGCTAAAACTCCTGTTTTTAATGGAGAGAAATTTAATTACTGGATTGGTAGACTAGAAATTTTCTTTCTAGGCTATGATATAGATCTCTAGGATATTGTTACAAATGGCTATGAAGCACCTATTAGTGTGATTCGTATTCCCATTCCCAGAAACAAAATGAATGGTGCATAAAAGTTAGATCTCAAGAGTAACCATAAAGCCAGAACTATTGTTCTCAATGCTATTTCCTACAATAAATATGAAAATATCACTAATAGAGAAACAACAAAAGGATATTCTGGATTCACTAAGAATTACACATGAAGGCAATGCTCAAGTCAAGGTAACTAAGGCTCTAGTCTTAATTCAAAAATATGAGGCTTTTAAGATGGAAGAAGAAGAAATAGTTGAGACTGTGTTCTCAAGGCTTCAAACCTTAGTAGCATGAATTAAAGTTTTGGACAAAGGTTACTCCATAATTGATCATGTCGAGAAGATCATCATAAGTATTCCTAATAAATGGAGACCAATGGTTACTACAATGAAGTTGGATAAGGATATGAACAACATAACTCTTGGAGAGTTAATCATTTCTCTTAAGAGTAATGAAATATAATTAGAGGAATTTGAGCCCTAGAAAGAGGTAAATCTGTTGCTCTAAGGTCAAGATAAGAAAGAACCAAGTCAGAAAAGTACAAAGCCTTTCAAGCTGAAGAAGTAGAAGATTATGATGATGAGGTTTCTAATAATGAAGATGAATTATCCCTTGTGTCTAGAAGAGTCAAGCAACTCTGGAAGAAAAGACAAAACAAATTCAGAGGATCCTGAAATAGAGGAGAACGTCTAGAAACATATGAAATAGGAAGAGCAAGCAAGGAAGTAACATGTTACGAGTGCAAGGAGCTAGGACACTACAAAAATGAATGTCCAACGTTTAAAAAGGAAAGCACTGTTGTACCCCAAAATTTTCCCTCCCATATTCTTCAATATTTATCAAGAATCATACTCAGATGGTTTAAGATTTCTCAAGGGATTGCACAGTCAAACATCCTCCTAAGCCAACTGAAATTAGGGTTTTGGTTCCTTCAATGAATTTAGGGTTTTCAATGGCTCAATCAAGTCCCATAGGCCCATATACATTCTCAAGCACCTACATACCAAGTTTCAAGATTCATAATGCCAGTTTGCACAGTCAAAAGCCCTATTTACTCTACAGTCAACTGCAGGGGTAAAATGGTCATTTTGTAGTCAAAAGTCAAAATTTTTGGTAAACATCTTATTTTGAGCTCACAATCATCATTTGATCAAGTCTTGATCATGATTCCACAAGCATGGCTCAAAAATCATCAAAGATGCAAAAGTTACTATTTTTGGACAGTAGAAAAGTCAACTGTATATTGACCAAGGCATAACTTTTTCATGGTTCATCAGAAAAATCCCATCCAATGCTCATTTTGAAGGGGATGACATTTCCTACAACTCATATTCACATTCCAAGTCCAAGAAATGCTCTCACAAAAAGTTATCAATTTCTACATTATAGGTCAATTTCAAAAGTCAACAAAAATGCACTTTAAGTCAAAGACCATAAATTGAGATTGGTAAATCTAAATGACATGGGACCAAAGGAATTGGTTAGAGGACTTCAATACCTTTCCAAAATGTCAAAGAACATGTTCATATGATCATAATTGAGCAAGATATGCATTGGAGAAGTTGGGAAATTTTTGTGAATTTGCAAAAGTCAACTTTGCTCAAAACACTTTGTTTTTGCTAATGGGCCTCAAATTTCTTCTTGAAACTTTGTCCAAGGCTTATGCACGACCCATTAATCCTACTTGAATTATTTTCTTATTTTTTATTAATTAATTGAATTTTTAATCAATATTAATTCATTTAATTCATTTAATTGTAGGAAAATATCAAGATATGGTTTTGCAATCTTTTCATGAAGCAAATATGACCTACATGTGCTGGAGATTTCGTGTACACATCAAGGGGACAAGGATCTCTCAATTTGGAAAGATTTTTCAATCAAAAATATGCAAAAAGATATGATTGAAAATCAAATATACAAACCATAATTCCATGGATCTTTGGTCAAAGATTTAACCTAAATCCATTCTATTATAAGTACTGAAGCTAAACCTAATGCCTCACACGTGAGAAGCTGCTACAAAAAGCCATAACCAATTCCAAAAAATTCAAGAAAATTTGAAAACAGTTTTCCACATTCCAAGCCAATTCAAAGCATTATAGTGTTTCCAATACATTGCTGGAGGTGTAAGGAACATATTGCAATCGAAACTAAGCCTTAAAGCTATCAAAACCACCAAGAACAATCCCACGGTTTGTCAATCTTTTTCAGAATCGTAACTCTAAATTTATGCATCATTAACATGATTTTCTGTGTGTTTTGTGTTGCTAGCAATCATACAAAGCTTTTGGCATAGGTTAATCGCATTATAACACGCAAAATCATAAGTTGCCATTGGAGGATTTTAGGGTTCTTGAGGTTTCGAATTGGGGCTTTACAGCCCAGGAAAAATTAGGCTTCATGAGACCTATGGTTGAGATCGCTGCATCCAGACGAACCTAAAGCTACCCTCACGAACAATTTATATTTAGCCTAGGCCTAATCGCTATTATTCGTGGATGCATGTTGTGGGGGTTAAAAAATCCCACTATCTGTTTTTTTTTGCAGGTGAACGAAGAAGATGATGTGCTGTTGATGTATCATTGGTCAATTCAAAAAGATGGCGTGTGTTTTGTTTGTTCTTCAGGATGTTATTTGTTTTTATATATTATAATTAATTATCACTATATTAACAAAGCATGCAGCGTGGTGTGGTGGTTGGTGATCTGTCTGGTTATCATTGGGACCTGGGTTCGATTCCCAGGTCCCCTAAACCTTTGTTTCTATTTTTTCTTCTATGTTCACATGCAGGCTTCATGAAAGGCTCCACCATATACCTCCAGCGCTCAACATGCCAAGTGGCTACAGGCATGCATCCAAAGGCCAAGAGATGATAACCACCATGATCCTCAGTTAACGCTTGTACAGTTGATTACAAAAGTCAACCGTGGCTTGATTCTTAATGGGCCAGGAATTGCTAATCCACCTCCATATTGGGTCCAACACCCCCCTGGTTAAATATTTTTTTTCTTTTATTTTTCTTTTACTAATTTCTAACTATTATTATTATTATTTATTTAACTAACATAATTAATATTATTTTCATAATAAATTCAGACAATTAATATTATGTAAATATTTTTATTAATTATTATTATTATTCTTATTTATTAATTTTAATTATTTTGTAAATAAATACTAACCAAATTGATTTAGTTTAATTAGGTTAATCTTGACTATTTTTCATAATAAGTAATATAAATTAGACTTAGGTTTTTATTAACTTTTGACTTTTTATTTTCTTTTTCTTTTTATTTTCATCAAAAACATAAAAAACATAAAAAATACTTTTTTCTTTTAATTAATTAATTAATTAGTTATTAGGTTTAATATTTAATTAAATGTAAAAAAGGATAAATTTCATTCTTTTCTCAAAAAGGGTCAAAACCCTAAGGACGTCCTGATTCAATTTCTTTCGCGCATATTTATTTTTAATTCCGATTTTGATTATATTTTTGTATCTGCTCCAAGAATGTAATAGATAATTAGGGCTTTATCGCTTTCTTTATTTTCTCGCATTTATTTTTAAGGGTTATGTTTTTGGCGATGTAAATACCCGACGCCTTGTAATAGCGTAGATTCACTTTCCGCACTTTATTTTCCGCACTTATTAATTGTTAATTATGCATGACAAGACTTGTATGAAAAATAAAATCAACCCATAGCTCACAATGATGCATGTTCAAAGATAATTCATAAACTGAAACTTGACACACATGCACATGCAACTCCTAGGGTACGCCTCACTTGGTTGCCTCGAGGTGGTCATCAAGTATAGGGTGTTTTAGAGGTCGCCCTCCTGTCTAAAGATCCAGTTGCCTCGGAAAAAAAGGATCTAGGACATTAGGGTTACCGCTAAGGCGTCCTACTATTGCTTTGGTGACCACACATGTCCCTATAATCGAATTGACCCGAATAACTCCAACGACGGTGCTACCTACTTCTCAATAGTGGGATAGTACTGTCTAAAGGACATTTACACAGCTTAATTCCTTAGAGTAGGTAGATTTCTCCTGGGTACTTGCTCTTTCAAAAACAAACAAAATACTTTTCGCTCTCACACTTTCAAAAAGTTTTCAAACAAATACTTCATACACTCTTGAGGACTGATACAAGAGTTACCTAGAAGTTTTTCAAACTAAACTTTTTTCAAAAACCACGAACACTTGAAAAGCAAACAATTTTTGAAAACATAGTGAGTAAGTACCTAAGAGCCCGTGGATAACCACAGATAGAAAGGGTGCTAATACCTTCCCTTTCTATAATCTACCTCCCGAACCGAGAAACATCTCGAAAAGGAATTTTGCTGTGCTTTTGTCCTTTCCATGTTGCAGAACATAAAAGACGGTGGCGACTGTTGCTTACCGCGACATTTTGCGAACCGACTTAAAAAATAGTCAATTCTATTTCCACCGATCACAGAACTGGCGACTCTGCTGGGGACATTATATAAAAGTGAGGTGTACCTTAGGATTATACCACTCTTGTTTTCAATTGCTTGATTTGTTTGCTTTAATATTGTGGGCCTGTCTTGGAGTTTCATAGATCCTAACCCGGATCTGGGGGATACCTTTTAGAAGTAGCAACAAACTGTGAGGGAACTGTGCGGGGTATACCGACACGGTTGAAGCAGTTGCTACGTTGATGTGGCACTTTGGTGAGTACCGGTAACCCTTGAGTCAAGTCAAGGAGAGTACGGGGCCGCTGCGTGGTGTCGTGAAGCATCAACTGACCTTAGGAACCTTACTTGACCATCCTGGCCTCTTTAGGGGTAGTGAGATGACCGACTTTGGTGCAGTCCGAAGTTGGTAGATACTCGATACTACACTCATTGAGGGTTGTTTTCTTGGAATATTTTGATCGCCAGTTTGGTGGCTAAATCAAAACAATGAACATAGAAAACAACCCAATGATATTGAGCTCCTTAGAACCCGGTTACTTTTGATAGGACAGGTTTTGAGCCCACCAACTTCAAGAGGGTAGTACCTAAACTTCATGCTGGCCCAAACTCTAAGGGCTGTCTGGTGTGACTTGTGTGCCTTATCATGTTTGCTTTTTGTGAATACTTGTGGTGTGTCTTTATCATAACATCATAACATCATAAAGCATCATATGCATTTACTAACTACTTCAAGGGTTCGAATCTTCGTCTTTGTGCTTGTTTTGTAGGACATGGAATCTCTCCGTAGAAAGACAATTCAGATCAACCTTGTAAGGGTCCCTCCTCATCTTAAGGAGCTTACATCCAGTATTCCCGAGAACTCTTCCTTCAGTGAAAGGCATGGTAGACTCATCAGCTTGGTCAATACCAACATTGAAGAGGATATGGTGAAAGTGTTGTTCCAGTTCTTTGACCCCTTGCACCACTGTTTTACTTTCCCGGATTATCAATTAGTACCTACTTTGGAAGAGTTTTCTCAACTTCTGAAGGTTCCTATCCTTAGTCAACTACCCTACAACGGTACGAAAAGGGAACCAAAAATTGAAGAGGTTGCTAAAGCATTACGTCTGCAACCATCTGACATCAAGGGGCATTGGGAAATCAGAAGTGGTATCAAAGGATTCTTGGAAAAGTTCCTGTTTGAGAAAGCACAAGAATGTTGGAATTCCCTTGACCTACAAGCCTTTGAAGAAGTTGTGGCACTCCTTGTCTATGGGTTGGTGTTGTTCCCGAATCCGGATCAGCTTATAGATATCAATGCTTTCAAGATTTTCATGTCCAGGAATCCTATACCTACGTTGCTCGGGGACATCCTCCACTCATGTTACACTCGAACCATGAGAAAAAGAGGTGTTCTCATGTGCTGCACTCCTCTCCTGGCAAGGTGGTTTATTTCGCACCTTCCACAGTCAGTTTTGAAGAACGAGCGGGGTTTGAGATGGTCACAACGATTAATGACTCTTACATATGCTGATATACATCGGTGTTCTCGGTCCAGAGAAAACGTCACTATTATTGATCGTTGCAGAGAGTTTCCTAATGTTCCTTTACTTGGAATTAGAGGGGGCATTACTTACAACCCATGTCTGGCTTTGAGACAGTTTGGATATGCTCGGAGGGATGGCTCTCATGACATGTTGATTCCTGACATAGTTTTTAACTTCGACAATGATGCACAAGGACTTTGCCAGAGATTCATCAGAGCTTGGAGGATGCCCAACAAGGTAGATAGTAAGACACTGGGGCACAAGAACTCCATCCCCCTTGAGCCTTATCTCAAGTGGGTACGAGCCCGCTCCCAGAAGCTTGTGATGCCATATCCTCATATTCTCCCCGTGATCAAAGAGCCTGTTTTGGAAGGAGAGGTGCCATACACCATTCAACATCCTGACATGCCAACATCTTGGGAAAGAAATGTAAAAAAGCTGGATCTAACTCAAGGAAGAACGAAATTCTCTTGAAACCAGTCTACATGCCAGTGAGAAGAAGGTCTTGGAGCTCACCCGCCTACTGCACGAGGAAAAGACTCTCAATACTTATATCGCTCCAAAGAGGATGCGCAGTGTCTTTTAGGATTAAGTATTTTGTAATATTTCGCCCATGAGGCATTGATGTACTGAACAAATTATTTCTTAATATAACGTGTGTTCCTTTTTGTTTACAACGAATTTGAACTTTCGAACCGTTGAATGCATTGCATAAATAGCATATCATGCATCACGTGCATAACAGGTACTCTTTTTTACAGGTCACTTATTCTTCTCCGCTGTTTATTTCAGCAATCATCATGAATTCTGAACCTACTACTGAACAAGCCATCAAGGCCCTCCAGGCCCAGAACGCCCAGTTCCAAGAGCTGGTCATGAGCTTAGCCCAAGGTCAACAGGAGTTGAAGACTCTGCTTTTAAAGAAGAAGAAGAAGAGGACTGTTTTATTCAACACTGGACGGAGGTTTGGGAATGCATTGCAAAATGAGGCTGATCTGGCTACTTCCTCTGTGGGGAAGGACATCCCCCAAGAGATAAGGGTTCCTAGTCCCGTGGTCTCCGACAACGAGACAGATTACAATGATGAACAGTACCCTCCTGCTGAGGACAGGTACAAACAGCTGGAGGACCGGTTAAGTGCTATGGAAATTCAACATGTGCCTGGGTTGGATTTTGGAGATCTAGGTTTATCTTCTGGGGTGGTGATCCCACACAAGTTTAAGGCACCTGCCTTTGCAAAGTACGACAGAGCTTCCTGTCCTAAGCTGCATCTCAGATCATATGTAAGGAAGATCCAACCTTACACTGCTGACAAGAATCTATGGATCCATTTCTTCCAGGATAGTCTTTCAAGGACTCAACTCGAATGGTTCTATCAGCTAGATGGAGCCAGTATTCATAACTGGGAGGACTTGGCTACTGCATTCTATAAGCAGTATCAGTATAATTCCGATCTCGCTCCTACGCGTACCCAACTCCAGGGTATGTCGCTAGGGACGGGTGAAGGATTCAAGGAGTATGCGCAAAAGTGGAGAGACCTGGCTGGAAGGGTGCAGCCACCTTTGACTGACCGAGATCTCGTTGATATGTTCCTGGGGACCCTGTCTGGTCCGTTCTTCAACCATCTGATTGGGAATTCTTCTCCTAGGTTTACAGATCTGATCTTAACTGGTGAGAGGATAAAAGCTGGTATCAAGTCTGGGAAGATACAGAAGGGTGACTCCTCGAACACTGAGAAGAAACCATTCAAGAAAGAATCTAGTGCTGTCTATGGTTCAAGAGGGCAGAATAGGTCCGAACACCGCCAAGTTGTCAACGCGGTGGTTATTTCAAAACCGGCCAGTGATCCTCAACATCGCAACCAACAAAGGGAAGAGAGACCTAGAAGGCAATTCACTCCCCTCAGCATGACCTTGTCCCAGATATTGCCACAGTTGCTGAAGATCAATTTGGTAACTTTAAGGGACCCTCCTAAGAATCCCAACAAGACACCTTCAAGGTATAACCCCAACGTTCGCTGCGCTTATCATTCTGGAAGCCCGGGGCATGCTACAGATGATTGTTGGACTTTGAGGAACAAGGTTCAGGACTTAATCGATCCAAAGGAGGTCGAGTTCGAAGCGCCCGAGACTCCCAATGGGATCACTGCTCCCTTGCCAAAACATGGCTAGGATTGAAAAAACTTTTGTTCATTCGAATGTTCAAGTTGTATTTTTCTTTGATTGTTCAAACATTTTTTTCATGTCAAACGTTGTTATTTCATTAATGCATTACATGTGTCTGTTTTGAAGTAATTATGTTCACTATGCTTAAAACTGCTTTCATTTTTTGATGTTCAACTCTCGAAATTTTTTTAAAACCTTTTGAGGGAGGATGACGAAAACGATACCACGATCTTTACAGTATGCTTTTGAACATACCCCACTGATGAGATACAGGCATTGTTTCAATTCCTAAACACTGGAGTTATAAGGAAGATAATCCCTCGTCAACCCCTTCGAGCCAAAGAAGTAGGAGTTTTTTTTTCTTTTCACAAAAATTAAAACCCTTAATCATAACCTGGGGCAGGGTAGTCTTCTCAGTTGATCCAGGTGCACAATGAATGGCATCAAAGGAGTCCTTCCAAAGCAAAAGACAATGATGGTTCCGAATAATCATAAAGGCAGGCAGTCATTATCTCTCAGAAATAAAAACCCAATAAGTCAAAACCTATGAAGGAGACTTACAAACTGGGGCATCCCGCTGACTGTAAATACAAAAAGAAACAGTTCAGGCAAAAAACAGGGATAATAAAATCAAAATAGAAAGAGGTCCTACAGACTCTCAACAAAAAAAAATGATGATGACTGCCTGTTCAAAATAAATTGTCAATATCCGAACCATCACTGGTATATCAGAGCAAAGATTCAAACAAGATATAATGCACGATTAGCTGAGTTTAGGATCGAAGAATATCACGAAGAACGGGTGGGTACAAATAAAATTTGAGCCTTTATCTTTTGTTTCTTAAACCGTGAACCAGGCCACGTTATAACCCTTAAAAGTCCTAGCTGAAGCGTGGGTTAGTTCGAAAGCATACTGTTACCAAAGGTATCCTGACTCCTGTAGGGCTTGCTGTAAAATCTTGAGTTGACATCACATTTTACAAAATTTGCTTGTTTTAGTGAAAAATGCATTTTCAAAAACTTCAAAACAGACATAAGTTTTGCATTCTGAAAATAACATTGTTTGCATATGATTATTTGTTCGTACAGCAGAGAAATTCGCACGGTGAATATCCAGTGAACAAAAATCTTCTCAACAAAAGGGTCATCTCAAGTGAAAGAAACACTTCCAACCAAGGGGCAGGCATGATCCTGGTCTATCATCTGGGGCAGTTAAGTCAAGATTCAAAGAATCTCTCAAAGTGCCAAAGAGCCAGGGGAAGATCTCCATCTGAATCAACTGGGGCATTGGACATGAATTCCAGCGACAAATCTGGCACAATCAAACATCTTCTGGTAGTAGGGCAACACCAACACTACCGACAGTGACAACTCCCTGCGCTTTGAGAACATGGACATAGTCGAAAAAATACTACGCATAATCAAAAGACCCGCTAGGTCGACTGGCCTAGGCAAAAATAAGGGCTTCCCGACGAACCAAAAGGGTTCGGGCAAAAATAAGGGATGAAAATGAAAAAAATTTTTACACCCGGCAGTTCGAAAACCTGAAAGGCGGCTTGGGCAAAAATGGGTATCCCGGTGGGCTGAAAACCCAAAAGGGCGATCTAGGCAAAAGTTAGGGATCACAGCGTATGACTATGTCCCGTCATCTCGTCACTTGCCTACCAGAAGAAGATTTGTCAATCAGCAGTTATCAAGCTCCTCATAGGCCTTCTTCTCCCGCAGGAACTGGGGCAATAAGAATTGTCCGAACTATACAAGCTGCTCTGTCCTCCAGGTACAAGGTAGATTCAGCTGAAGAATTAACCAAGATGCCTCCACTCCCCGGGAGTAAGACAAATCAGCAGTATTCTCTCCCAAGCAGAGTTGGCCTCCCATCAGCCCTAAAAAGGCACAATATTCTCCAGCAAGTCAGTGATACTCTCCCCAAGCAGAATTAGTCTACTGGCAGCCTTAAGGAAGTTGGGTACCCCCAGAAAATCTCAATATTCCCCAGCGGAGTATACAGATGTTTCTAAGCAAGCATCCCCGGCAGTCTTAATCTTCCTCAACAGAAATATAAGATTGTTCCCCGGCGGAATGCCAGACACCCCAGTGGAGTCATTCCCTAGTGCAGTCTCAAAAGTCTCCCCAGGAGAGTTGAATCATTATCCCTAGTAGATTCTGGAAGCTTATCCCCAATAGATTCTGGAAGCTTATCACCTGCAGAGTACATACATCTCTCGAGCCATATTCAGAGGTTATTCCCCACCAGGGTCTAACTGGGTTATCCTCAACTAATTACCACGGAAAGATCATCCTCGGCGAAGTTCTTCCTATCCTCCAGCGGAGTTCATCAAATTCCCCAACATAACTTATCAATGGAATCCCCAGCGGAGTTCTCATTAACATCTCAGCGAAGCATCCCTTCCCACAGAGTATTTCCCCGCAGAGTAATCTTTTCAACAAGTTTATTCCCCAACGGAGTCATCTTCTCCTACCGGTTTATTCTTGCAATCATCATCCTCAGCGGAAACGAAGAACTCTACTCTTCGACATCAGCCCAGGATTTAACAAACTCCCAGCATTCGTCAAGGATTTATTTTCTCAGACGAAAATATATTCATAAACATCACATTGTCATACATCATGATACATGCATATACACATCATATCATATAATCTCATTTATGTTGAGAACATCATTGCTTGATCCATATCATGCATTGCATATGACTGACCTTTATCTTTCAGGAAAGATGCAGTCAAAGTCTCAAAACCAGTCAAAGAAGACAAATCCAGTCAAAGAAGACAAATCCAGTCAAAGAAGACAAATCCAGTTAAATCAAGTTGTTCTGACGCTAATCCAGTTAAAGAAGACAAATCCAGTTAAATCAATTCCTAAAAACTCGTCATTAAAGACAACTCGTCATTGAAGACAACTCGTCATTAAAGACAACTCGTCATTGAAGACAACTCGTCATTGAAGATAACCCGTCATTGAAGACAACCCGTCATTAAAGACAACCCGTCATTAAAGACAACCTGTCATTAAAGACAACCAGTCAGTGAAGACAACCTGTCAATAAAGACAACCTGTCCATGAAGATAACCCGTTAAAGGAGACGACTCGTCAAAGAAGACAAAACCTGGTTCAGTTAAATTGATCCCTAAAGATTTTTCTGAGATAACCTGTCAGTAGAGACAACCCCTCAACCCTTTTGAAGCTCCAGATTCGATACCTGTATCTAGCCAGGGCATATCTGCATGAAGAGTTTGAAGTTCTAGATTCGATACCTGTATCTAGTCAGGGCATATCTGTGAGCGATTGATTATGGATTCGATACCTGTATCTAGCCAGGGCATATCTATGGACGACTAATTCAGATTCGATACCTGTATCCAGCCAGGGCATATCTGTGGACGACTAATTCAGATTCGATACCTGTATCTAGCCAAGGCATATCTGTGGGCGACAAATTCCAAATTCGATACCTGTATCTAGCCAGGGCATATCTGTAGACGACAAATTCCAGATTCGATACCTGTATCTAGCCAGGGCATATCTGAGGACGACTAATCCAGATTCGATACCTGTATCTAGCCATGGCATATATGCGGACGACTAATTCAGATTCGATACCTGTATCCAGCCAGGGCATATCTGCAGACGACCAATTCCAGATTCGATACCTGTATCCAGCCAGGGCATATCTGTAGACGACCAATTCCAGATTCGATACCTGTATCCAGCCAGGGCATATCTGCAGACGACCAATTCCGGATTCGATACCTGTATCTAGCCAGGGCTTATCTGTGAGCGATTGATTGTAGATTTGATACCTGTATCTAGCCAGGGCATATCTGCATGAAGAGTTTGAAGATCAACACCTGTAACAGGCCAGGAAATTATCTTTCTTTCTCAGGTATGCAAGTTCTCGCTAAGGAATCTCTTACGCGATCGACACCCCCTGATGGCATCTGTAAGCCCATCTCCACAACTATCCATTACACTTCCAAATGGCATCTATAAGCCCATTCCCGACAAGATTCTGTCACATCTCCAGATGGCATATATAAGCCCATCCTCTTATCCACCATCTCTCCAAATGGCATCTATAAGCCCATTCCCGACATCATATTGCTGATACTCCACTATGCGAGTGCAAATTTCTAGGCACTCTAGTGTTCAATCATCTTCCACCTTCGGATCACGAAAGGCACGCAAGCCAATCTACATCCTCAGGTCTAAGAAGATTGAACAGGGGCAACTGTTGTACCCCAAAATTTTCCCTCCTATATTCTTCAATATTTATCAAGAATCATACTCAGATGGAATTTTTTATATTAATAACCATGTATTAAAAAAATATTTCGCAAATAACTGGGTTTCGGAAAAAATTACGTAAATAACTGGGAGAGAAGCTTTTCTTCTCGGATGCGCTTCAGTTGTGATATGCCGGTTCAGAATGTTGCTGACGGCGACAATGCAAATGTTGTTGAAGTTTGGATGCTTCCTGAATGCGAAGGTGATATAGATTCAAGAATTTTGGTATGCTAGTGAACTCGTATGGGAAATTGGATTAAACTGCGTTGAAGAGATGCCGTCATGCAAAAATCCCTTTCTGTCTCATACAGTTCGCGGCGCCAACTAGTGGTCGCGGCACAAACTGCATATTTTTGCTGTCATCGTAGTGCGCGCTGGCCTTCACGGCGCGTACTGTGTGGTTTTGTGGAAAATGGCTAAATTATGTTTTGATCTCTAATGGTCGGAAAGTGGAACTGAACCTTAGTTGATTACCTTGAGGAATATTTTGGATACTATTAGTGTAGTAATTGGACTAATCTTATATGGTAGCATGCCACTAAAGTCAATGTATGTTGTTATGTTCGAAGAATTGTGTTGAAAACTTGGTGTGCGAGTTATTTTGGATGGTTGTAATTTACACTAATTCATCAAGTATCATGAAGTTGTTGAAGGCGACGTTGATTGGAAGAGTGCAAAGGTCATTGAGTCGCTGTTGTTGCGAACCGGCGAGAGTATGGACTCATGAATCTGTATCGGTCAAGTTGAAAATGTGGGTAGGTGTTTTGACGGTGAATTTAAGACAATTGAGAATAAAGTCTATTCCAAAGAAAATGATAAGTTGAAGGGATTAACTCGTCGGATTGTATGTCTTTAGTATAGTTGGATTAATATCAGATGATTTTCGTAGTTGGATAAAAAGAAAGGATGTGGGTGAATTTTGGAAGAAAGAGAGAAAGATGGAACTGATGTTCGTCAATCTCAAATTCAAATTTTTGTAATTTTGGAGCAGCTGTTAGTAAAAGTGGTATAACTTTTTACTCGTGATTCCGATCAAAGCGGTTATTGACTTTTTGGAAAGCTTACGAAATTCCATATAGTTTGCATATAAGATTTGTCTTCGGAAAGTTCGTGAAGAAGGAGAAAAATGCATTTTAATATTTGGGTCTGATGCTGAATTTTGGAAAATTCTGCATGCGGGAATTATGAACCAGTCCCATTGCAAAGATGATAACTTTTTACTCGTAACTTGGATTTGAGCGATTCATGAAGTTATAGAATCTACAAGTAATTACCTTCATTATAGAATATAATTTTATGCTTGGGAGGCATGTATCGAAGGAAATAATTGTGTTGGACGTTGGGTGTTTCTTGTTAAAAAATTGAAAGAGTGAAGAAGGATGTAAAGTATGGATAAAGAAATTTTATTCCGATGTTGCCGTAAGATGTGTTGTAGTAGGTTGTTGTATGACGTTAGTGTCGTATTTTCGGATAACTTTGGGATCCGTATCTTGTGTTTGGATTGTTGGATTGATGTTCTGTTTGAACCTGCAAGGAGATAAAAGTATATTTCCTTTATATGAAAATGTTTCCAAGTGTGGTAGAAGTATTCTCATAGGAAGAGACTTTGAAGTCGGTTGAGGAATTATAAACTTTTTGGACATGGGTGGTTGTTATTGCAGTTGTTGAGACGAGCTCAATCGAAAAATGTTGTTTGGAAATGAGTTGAGAGACTTGTTGTTCTGCATGGAAGGATGCGAAAGTGTCAGAGGTGGATCTTATGATGATTGGTAATTGTTGGATTATGATGTTGTGAAAGATTTGAGAAAAAGTTCGGAAGGAACACTATTATAGTTTGGTAACGATGGTTTATGCTCCGTTATGGTTTTCGTCTATCTATTGGAAAATTGAGGAACTGATCACCCTTAATCTATTGTTGATAGTAGACGGAATCATAGTTGATGGATAGATGTGTTGTGTCGACTAGTATAGTGCATTCTGAAGAATATGTTGTTATTCTTGTTTCTTGTTGCTATTTAAAAGAAGTGAAATTATAAGTTTGTTTATTAAAGTGCGAGTTTGGTTGGAAGAAGATGAGTCATCCTGTTGGAATTAATTGGACCCATGTACTGTATGTGGTTGTAATGTGGTTATGTTTTTAAGACGATTTTGAGGATTATGTTACTAAAAAGATGATAAAGTCGTAGTTATGTTTTATGACAATTGGGAATTCATGGAAGTATATGAATGTTTCATCCAAGAGTGGCAATTGGAGTAAACTTGGTAGAGTTGATACTTTATAAGTAATCAGAGTTGCGCATCTGAAGCGTGATGTGCCAGAGTATGTTGGTCTATTATAAATGTCAGTTGATTTAATAAGGATATTAATGTGGTTGTTGGTTTATGGAGAGTTGTATATATAATTTTTGGATTAAGACCCGTAAGCAGATGTTATGAGGATTTTGTTTTCGTTGTTGTGATGTCAGTGTTGATTACTAAAAGGAATGGTAATATTTCAGATTGTGTTAAAGGTGATTTGGTCGGTTATGTGGATGTCACTATAAGAGTGATATGACGAGAGTAATCAAGTTGTAAGTATTTGGTTGATAATTGGAATTCGTATATTAAGGAATGAATTGGCGCGCGAGTTTGTATTAAGAATGTTGTCAAGATGATAATATGATGGTTGTATGTTCAAGTATAAGTAGTTTGCGGATGTTATTACTTCATAAGCGATGTATCAAGATGGTGTTGAGGGTGTCGATGAGCTAATATCGGGTATATCGTTATGATTAGTTGTGTATGTTTTGGTGTCGATATGGTCGCTAAGTTGACCATGTAATATTGTTAAGACGAAAAGACGACGCTGTGTGCCTGAGTGCAACAGTTGTTGGTTGATAATACGTTGAGTGTTTGGTATGTCCAGAATTGGTGTTGAGAGTGGTTGTGTCGATTGGATTTTCGAGGACGAAAATATCCTAAGTGGGGGAGAGTTGTAACACCCCAGTTCTATTTATTTGGAATTATCTTAATAAGAGTTATTTTATTTGAAACCAATAAAATTATTTTATTTGGGTTAATATAAAATAAAAGGATTATTATTTATTTTATAAATAATTGTAGAAAAAAATAAGGATTATTGGGCTATGATGTTGTTGGTAAAAGAGGGGGTGCAAGTGAAGTAAAATGTTATTTGGGACTTATATGTCACTTTTGCTCACTTTCACGTAAAACTGAGATTTTGGGATTTTGGAACTCAGAACGTGTAAAGAAGAGAAAGGAGAAGAAGGAGAAGATTGATCGAGGAAGTTGCAGGAGCTGCAGATTATCCAAGGTAAGGGGTTGATCATTCTTTTACTATGAATAAGTTGTGATATATATTCTATATGAGTTAGGGATTTGTAGGGATGATGGATTCTTGATGCCATGGTTGTTGTGATGATGAAACATGAATGGAATTGATTGGGTTTTGATGTGGTATTGATCCTATTGTATGCTTTAGATCATTGCTATATGATAGGAATTCGATTTTGATGGTTTTAGGATGTTTGGGGATGATTAGGAATGAGTTGGGGTGATTTTGGGAAGCTTAAAAACGTGAAATATGGTGTTGCAGAGTCATCAACACGGGCCGTGTTGCACAACACGGGCACCCGTGTTGATCTTCTGTGTGATGCTCGGGTAGGTTTTTCCCAAAAATCGTTTCGGCCATAACTTTTGAACCGTAACTCCGATTTAGGCGCCGTTTGATGCGTTGGAAAGCTAGTGAAATTTTCTATATAATTATGAGGAATTAAGTAGCTTTAAGAGCTTATTTTAATAAGTGATTATTGGAGAAAGTGTTTATGTTTATAAGTGAATTTGGTTGTTATGTATTTTAGTGAGGTGTTTGGAGATATTTGGGATTGGAGCTCTGAAGAACGACGGACAATCGCTCAAGAGTTCGAAGCTGCAATTTGATAAGGTAAGGGGGGCTACTACTCGATTTACTTTTGCTTATGGGTTTAGGTACGGTTGATTTTGGATAATCGTAGGGAGAACCCCAATTTTTAGATGTTCTTAGGGATCAACAACCTTAGGGTTGAACCTTGTTAGAAAAGGTTTAGGTTCCCAAATTTTATGAATCAATTAAGGATTTTAGGTTCCTATGGTGGATTTGGAGTATATTTGCATGATCGAGAGTTTCCCTTAGGTAATTCTAGGGATAACCTCAATGTTGTTAGGATTTCCCTAAAGGACGGGTAATATGTAACTTAAGGTCAATTTTATAAACTTGTTGTTGATGAAAGAATTGTTGATAAAATAGGATGTTTTGAGACGAAAATTCTGAGTTGTGTATGATTTGAAAAATAAGACCTTAAGTGAAGTAATGCTGTCCTTAAGATTGGAAATTGACTAACGTAGAAAGGAATTGTGTTTTCAATCGATGTGTTGCTTTGAGTTATGCAAAATGGATATTGTTATGTACGGATTGATCCTGTTTTGATGTGCAGTGTTTGACATGTTTTGAATATGCTGTTTATTTATTTCCTAGTGTTGATTGATGCTTGTATCGAATAACGTTTGTATGTTATGATACCAACACTACATGGATGTTATTGTCATGCTTTTAGATGATGTTATCAAGCATGAATTATGATATAACTTGATATGATTGGTTGATGTTTAATAGTATGCTGAGTGGTTACATACTATCCATATCCTGTTATGATTGATATTGTTGATGTTGCATGATATGTTTTCTTGATGTTAATAGTATGCTGAGTGTTACATACTTTACATATCATGTTGCATTTGTTAATTCCCATTGTGTGGAATTAACATGGTGGCCAATATACGTGTCCGCGATTTAATGGAACGTTGAGGTGGTAGCTGTGTCCGCGATATAATGGAACGGTGAGTTATCCGTGACCCGAGATTTAATGGGGCGGTAAAGTGGTACCACATGCATGGGTGTGTTGCATTACCTTGAATATAACATGAATGGATGATTTTTCCAATGTTGTATTTGATTGTTTGTATGCACGTATGGTTGCTAAACTGTTGACGATGTTTGATGTTAATTGCAAATATGAAAATTAATATATTATGGGTATATGAATTGTAAAGGTTTTTGTAAACTATGAAATATGATAATTGTTGGGTGATGCTTATGGTTTCCTGAATTGATTGTTGTGAACGTATAATCAAATGTATAATTGAGATGCTCACCCTTACTGTTGAATATTTCAGATTGAGGAGCTTCGTTCAGGTGCTTGGCGAAGGCTTGTCGTTTCTAGTTTACTTTCGCTTTAGTATTGTCCGGGTCATGCTCTGATAGTTGTAACTCCGGGAACGTTTGTTTGTCGAGCTGTTTTAGTCAGACTCGTTTAATTCCTTATGTTTTGTTATAATATGATGTTGACATTTTCCAGGTGTTAATCCCTGATGATTTTGAAAATATTATAACATTGATTTTATTAATTAAATTATTCCGCTGTGTAAACATGTATGAGTTACTACTACGTTATGCATGACAGGAATTTGTTTTATTAAAAGAGAATTGTAGCATCCTCGATTATACATGTACTCTGAAATTATGATTTTAATAATTGCGAAAATTTATTCGGGGTTTTTAGAGGGTGTTACAGGAGGCGCCATCTCACTTGGCGCCTAGGGCAAAACTAGGGAAAAATGCTGTTTTATAAATAATTCGTCCGTTTCTTTGAAATTTCTCACACTTTCTCGCACTGTATTTTTATTTTGTACTCCGTTATTTGCGTAATGACGTCGCCTATGATTTTTAGCAGAGATGGTTACGTTATATTCTCCGCCACGAAACCTGCGATGAAAATGAAATTCTGGCACATTCACTCCATGGAGCGTCTGAAGCGGGAGTTGATGCGGTGGCTAGATGGAGACATCGCGGAGGGGGAAAAAATTCAAAGGATCCAGCGAAAACGAACAACAACCTCGCATGCGACAGGAAGACCTAATGTGTGGTTGGAGGAAGTCAAAATAGACAGTGATGTAATGCTGATGATGCATGGGTCAGATGAAATTGTGTTAACAGTTGTAATTTCCTAGATTGAATATCGTTAATCATTGTTGTACGCGAAAACCCTAATTTAATTTCCTATATTGAATTTCTTAAATTGTGTTAACAGTTTTATTAATGGAAAAACCTAATGTTTACAACACAAATATTGAAAAGATTTATTGTATTACAAAATTTATGTGGTCGAGCCAGACGCCCGATTCGGACAGTTTTTGCGATTGTGTTCGACCTGACGGCATAAACCACACTTTCTTTCCAACCTGTCAAGATCGTCCATTTCTGTTGTGATGCGCCTGCTTTTGGGACGACCCTTCTTGTTCCTTCTCATTTGGTCATTGTGCCAAACTATATCGCCGTTGTATTCAGGCCAATAGTCCGGTTTTGCCACCAAAGGAAAGTTGTTGTTGTAAACAGTGAGCAACGTTTCAGATTTATAAACGTTTGAGAGCAGTTGAAGCGCGTCTTGATGGGTATGAGCACAAGCAGCAATGACATGAGAGCAAGGCATACGAAATGCTTGAAACCTGCCACAATCGCACCATTGAGAAGGTAAAATGACCCTGTATTCTTGTCTTGCCAGACCTTCATTGTGGTCGATTGTCTCTTTCACAATGAAGTTGTGGCTGTGTCGGTCAAACCGTGTAACCATGTGAGTGTTGGCTTTAGCACTTTCAGCCTTAATGTATTTCATACAACTTTCACTCCATAGTTGTCCTGATTGCAAGACCGCATACCACATTTCACCTCTTTTGGCAAATAACGCAGCCATCCTAAAATATGTGGATTTCACCAAGGCAGTGATTGAGAGGTTTCGTATGCCCTTGAATACCCCATTCATTGATTCAATAAGATTTGTTGTCATATGCCCCCATCTTTGGCCATTGTCGTATGACCTAGTCCACTTTTCGACCGGTATATTGTCGATCCACGTATCGGCTTCTGGGTTAGACAAACGGATCTCGTTGCGGTAATATTTGAATGTGGGTTGTGTCAGTGCGTATCCCGCATTCATCACCCTTTCCTCAATGTTTTGTCCTTGACCTCCCTCGAGAAATTCTGGACGATATGCCTGATGCAATAGACATGCGTAGAAGGAGGGTCATGCCAACCATTTGCTGGATTATTATAGGCACTTTCAATGGAGGCATGTCTTTCCGAGATCAAACAGAGATCTTGTTGAGGAGCCACGTGTGTACGAAGATTTTTCAGGAAAAAGCTCCAAGCACCACCGGTCTCCCCCTTGACAAGGGCAAACGCAACGGGGAAAATGTTATTGTTGCCATCTTGTGCAACTGCCATCAATAGCGTGCCTTTGTACTTCCCATACAACCAAGTCCCGTCAATTTGTAGAATTGGTTTGCATGATGCAAACCCTGTGATGCATGGTTGAAATGCCCAAAACACGCGACTGAATATTCCGTTGCCATGCAGTAGACTACCATCTTGGGCGTACGCTGGCAATGTTTCCAGAACATAAACACTACCTAGAGAATATGTCTTTAGTGCATTTAGGTAGCGGGGAAGTTCTCGGTATGACTCCTCCCAGTTTCCGTACACCCTTTCAATCGCCTTAGTCTTTGCTAACCACGCCTTACGGTAAGACGGAGTGTAGTTAAAAACCGTGGTGATGTGGGAGATGATTGTTTTCACCTTCAAAGAAGGGTCGTTGCTGACCAGGGGTAGGATTTCTTGACAGATTAGATCATGGTTGAGTTTTCAGTGGTCTTGTGATTGAGTGGAACTTACACAAGTATGGGTAGTCATGGAACCTATGACCCAGCAGTCACCCCTTAATCTGTATGATGCGGTCAGCTTGAACATACAGTCAGGGTGGACACACTTGATCTTGTACCTTTCCGGGTTTACACGATCCACCTTATAATCAACCGAGTTGAGCATGTGAAATTTTTTGATGGCCCTGATACATTCCTCTCTGTTACGAAACTTGTCCTTCTCTTTTAAATTTTCATCCGACTGCATAAACGGTTGGAAAAACAAGTCAGTAGAAGGTTCATCTCCGCCCATGTTGAAGTTTGTCATGTGCGTATGTGGTGTGTAGAGTTTGTCAGTAGGAATACTTGGGATGCCATCATCGTCAGAATCGTCGTTCACCATTTCATCAAACTCTAACTCGTTATCTTCTTCTTCATCGTCAACTGCATCTACCTCATCTTGTTCATTCTCCAAAGGATCAACGTCCTGTGTCACCGGAGGCTCTACCTCCTGTGTCACCGGAGGCTCTTGAAGCAAAACGTACAACTCAATAGAGTCGTTTCCAGAATAGACATGGCTGGAAATCATGTTTTGGAGATCCTCGTCATCTTGAACTTCAATCTTATAAAAAATTACTTGGTTGTTTCCAAAAAAAACTGGACTCTGATAAAAAATCTGGGATACTGGGCCTCGTTCAAGTTTGGCCTCCAATCTTTTCTTGAAGTACGAGAAATTTGCTTTCCCATTTAAGAGAAATCGAACGTTGTCGGTGTTTCTAAACAAAAACCCAACTGTGGGACACATGTATGTCTCACCGTTGAAATGTGCTTTGACAACAAATTATGGTGAAGAGGCCATTGTGTAGAATTGTTTTAAGGTTTGAAGGTTGGAATGTTTGAGGTTTATTGTATGAAGGTATGAATGGTGGAATGTTTGAAGGTTTGATGACTGATTCGAAGGTTGGAAGATTTTACAGATTATGTGAATGAAGGTTTGATGACTGATTCGAATGTTATGTAAGGCAAAAAATTTCAATTAAGTAAGGGATGCAACCCCCCAAGGCTGCCAATAATATTACATGCAATAATGAAACCCCATAGCCTGCCACCTATCCTGGCCCTATTCTGCATGCAACAAAGAAAGGAATCCCAAAGGCTGTCACGTAGCCTGAGCCTATGCTGTAAGAAGTGACACCTCTTATTCGCCAAATGGGGTGGCGACACCATTCATTTTTGTACTCTTTCGCCAAGTGAGATGGCGCCTCCCTTACTGTCCAATCGTGATACATGCATGGGCTTATGAAGCCACCTAGCCTGCCACCTATCCTGGCCCTATTCTGCACACATAAATGTTTTGTGTAAGACTCTACCCATCAACTCCAATGGCCTTGCATGCAACAAAGAAAGGAATCCCAAAGGCTGTCACGTAGCCTGAGCCAATGCTGTAAGAAGTGACACCTCTTATTCGCCAAATGGGGTGGAGACACCATTCATTTTTGTACTCTTTCTCTAAGTGAGATGGCGCCTCCCTTACTGTCCAATCGTGATACATGCATGGGCTTATGAAGCCACCTAGCCTGCCACCTATCCTGGCCCTATTCTGCACACATAAATGTTTTATGTAAGACTCTACCCATCAGCTCCAATGGCCTTGCATGCAACAAAGAAAGGAATCCCAAAGGCTGTCACGTAGCCTGAGCCTATGCTGTAAGAAGTGACACCTCTTATTCGCCAAATGGGGTGGCGACACCATTCATTTTTGTACTCTTTCGCCAAGTGAGATGGCGCCTCCCTTACTGTCCAATCGTGATACATGCATGGGCTTATGAAGCCACCTAGCCTGCCACCTATCCTGGCCCTATTCTGCACACATAAATGTTTTGTGTAAGACTCTACCCATCAACTCCAATGGCCTTGCATTCAACAAAGAAAGGAATCCCAAAGGCTGTCACGTAGCCTGAGCCAATGCTGTAAGAAGTGACACCTCTTATTCGCCAAATGGGGTGGCGACACCATTCATTTTTGTACTCTTTCGCCAAGTGAGATGGCGCCTCCCTTACTGTCCAATCGTGATACATGCATGGGCTTATGAAGCCACCTAGCCTGCCACCTATCCTGGCCCTATTCTGCACACATAAATGTTTTGTGTAAGACTCTACCCATCAACTCCAATGGCCTTGCATGCAACAAAGAAAGGAATCCCAAAGGCTGTCACGTAGCCTGAGCCTATGCTGTAAGAAGTGACACCTCTTATTTGCCAAATGGGGTGGCGACACCATTCATTTTTGTACTCTTTCGCCAAGTGAGATGGCGCCTCCCTTACTGTCTAATCGTGATACATGCATGGGCTTATGAAGCCACCTAGCCTGCCACCTATCCTGGCCCTATTCTGCACACATAAATGTTTTGTGTAAAACTCTACCCATCAACTCCAATGGCCTTGCATGCAACAAAGAAAGGAATCCCAAAGGCTGTCACGTAGCCTGAGCCAATGCTGTAAGAAGTGACACCTCTTATTCGCCAAATGGGGTGGCGACACCATTCATTTTTGTACTCTTTCGCCAAATGAGATGGCGCCTCCCTTACTGTCCAATCGTGATACATGCATGGGCTTATGAAGCCACCTAGCCTGCCACCTATCCTGGCCCTATTCTGCATACATAAATGTTTTGTGTAAGACTCCACCCATCAACTCCAATGTCCTTGCATGCAACAAAGAAAGGAATCCCAAAGGCTGTCACGTAGCCTGAGCCTATGCTGTAAGAAGTGACACCTCTTATTCGCCAAATGGGGTGGCGACACCATTCATTTTTGTACTCTTTCGCCAAGTGAGATGGCGCCTCCCTTACTGTCCAATCGTGATACATGCATGGGCTGCCACCTAGCCTGCAAGAGTGACACCTTACATTTTTTGTAAATGCATGCATGCATATGTGTAACACCCTAAGCATGCAAATGTGACACTTCGCAGGCATGCAAGCACAAGCAACCACTACATCAAACTTATTTGCCTATAAATACATACCTTATGAAACATCTCTCACACCCACACAACTCTCACTCTCTGCTACGAAATATTTCTTAAGTCTATCATACTCTCTATTTCTTCCTAAGTCTTTCATACTCTCAAGCATTCTGAACAATGGCTCTTCTAACAATGGGCGATACTCACAGAGGCACAAGGGAAAACATTGCTGCATTTGTAAGTCTCTTCTTTGGTTATACATTTTTCATACTTCAAATAACGTGTTGTTCATCTTAATTAATCTTACACTTGTTTAATTATGATCTCATGATACAAAAAGATTCAGAATCCGTTCGCACAACTACCTGGCTCCCGACCCATTTATCGTCCCTTATCTGGAATATGCAGGTTTTGGACATGTGATAAAGATTTCCAACTGCACCATTGACTCAAAATTCATTCTTGCAATGTTGGAGAGGTGGAGACCGGAGACCCATACATTTCACCTACCAATAGGTGAATGTACCATCACTCTCGAGGATGTGTACATGCTACTGGGCCTCCCTATCGACGGTAAGGCGGTGAACGGGTCAGTTCAACAACCCAACTCACAGTGTGAAGAACTGTTGGGTAGGGATATGGTAGAAGGTGGTGGAGCAAGAGGGCAGAGAATACTACTCACTGACCTGAAACGGAATTATGCAAGTATGGAATTAAATGAAAATTCCTCAGAGAATGACCGAGTAGTAAAAGCCTGAACGTATCTTATGATACTTTTTGGTACATTTTTATTTCCCGAAAGTACGGGAAATAGTGTAAATTTCATGTACTTACATTTACTAACAAATTTTGAAAAAACTAGAAAATATAGTTGGGGTTTGTTTACCGTGGGAATTGGTAAACAACCGCTGATCTTCCAAAAGGTTACTTATTTGGTGACTCGCAGGATCGATCAGATTGATCCTAAGACATGGTTGATTTTGGGGTTTTGACTAAGTTTGATAATGGTTAAATGACAAGAAAATAAAGAAGCTTTATGTAAATTGCATGAAGAAGAAAACTTGATAGAATAAAGGAAGGCTTGAAATGAAGGCTTTCGACTGGAAAAGTAAATGAAAAGCAATAAAGTTCTGGAAAATAAATGACTTTGATTAATTAAAGTGGTGTTTCACACATACATTCTCAACAATTCTTTCTCTCACGCTGGGTACTCGAATCTATATGAGTGACTTGTATATAATTGCGAACACACGCGAAAAACTGCGTGAACTACTATATTTATACTAAACACATCCCAAGTAACCGTCGGGCAGTTACGCTGCTTCGAGATGACTCCACTTGGCACGTTCACAGCGTTCGACGCTCCAGATCCTGGCACGTTGCACTTGATAACCGCTGGGAACCGTTTTCCCTCCAAACGTTTGAATCTCAAACCGTTCCACTCTGAGCAATCGAACACCTTCGTCGAGAAGCACCTTCGACGTCGAAGGCAACAAGATTCCAACTTGGAAGAAATTCTCTAAGTACATTGCCATCTTATGACGAGCATTTCGACAGAACCAGCTGGTCGAAACCATCCTTCAGCTTTAATGGCTTATATTAATAAAAACAAGGGTGTCGAATTTAGGAGCCAACAAATTGCCCCCCAAGAATGCCTTATTTCGACTCTGAAAAGAAAAAGGCATTCTTTGAAATTCCCTTCGACACCTGTCTTTCATTCTTAGCCACAAATTAACCTGTGCACTTTTTGTCTTCTACCAACCACTGACAATCCCAAGAAAAATCCATCATTTCATCCGTACCTAAGACGTCACCTCAGTACGGCGTTTAGCGTGCCCAATGTCTTTTCACAAATTGTCATCATGACAATTTCCCAAAAACGAGGGCGCACGCTGCACCTTTTCATTTCTGCAGAACGGCCATGTCAACAGGGGGACGCCACGTGTCCCACTATCTTCTGCAACATTAAATGGCCTCGAATTTGGGGATTTCCCAACCACTATAAATAGCGCCAAGTACCCATTGTGGGATTTTTTCACGCTATCCTGCATTCAAACTTCCTTGTTGAACACAAAATCTCTGCAAACTTGCAAACACTTTGTTCTTCACTTCATCTTCAACCTTAACTCAACAATGGCCTCTGGTTCCTCCAACGCTCCTAGTTCTAACATTCCTTCCAGAAATGCTAAACCCAAGATCTTCTCAACTGTCCCTATAGTTACCCCTACAGGCCAACGAAGGGTTCCTGAACCCCTAGAAACTGCTGAGCGTGAAGCTTATTCACACCAACTAATGATTCCAGTTGGATACTCCAACCAAATCTTCGCCATGTCTGGCCCGTTATCCCCATGCATCGGTGAAGCCATGAAGATTAAGAGCTTCTTTCTAGTGCTTGAAAAGCTCAAACCTGTTGGGTGCTCTAAAAAAGATGCAGAGGACAACGAAGATCCCGCTAAGGAGAAGATAGATCTTCGCTTCTTCAATAGGGGTGTTAGGGCTTTCAGGTCTAGCCCTAGCCTCACACCTGACTACAGCGCTTGGCTGGAGAAGATGGAAAAAAGCCAGACTTCGATCTAGAAGAACTTGGGGATATACGACCTAGTCATGCTGTCGAAGACGGGCCTCAACTACTCCCCTGAGATGCTGATAGCCTCCTTGCTTTTCTGGGATTACACTCATTTCACTTTCCACCTTCCTTGTGGAATGCTAACACCCACGCTTTTCGACGTGGCTGCCATCACTGGCCTTCGACCCACTGGGGATTATTTCGACCCAGAGGAAATGTCGGAGGATCAGATTGGATTCTCAGCTACTAAACCCACCTACACCACCTATATCAACCATTACCATGATAGGTCGACAGCCACTGTGTCGGATGTAGAGCATATCGCGTTTCTAGCCCTTTGGCTGTCACGCTTTGTGTTCTGTACAAAGTCTTTACAGGTGACAAAGAAGATGGTCACCTTCGCCACCCAGCTTCACCATGGCCAAAATATTTGTTTGGCAGAACTAATCTTGGCGAATCTGTACGAGTCGATCAGCAGTGGAGAGACTCTGTTAAAGATCATCGAAAACAGAGCCAGTCTGTTGCTTGCAGGACCTTTTTGGCTACTTCAGCTGTGGCTCAATGCCACTTTCGAGTCTTTCTTACCTCAGAAGACTCAAATAAATGAGCAAGCTCCTGAGATAGAAAATAAGCGTATCGAAGGCGCCAGATTAGCTCTACTGACCCCGACTGAAGATGGGATGGAGCTTCAACAGACTTTTGCAAACTTCGTCTTGATGTTTGCAAGAAGAAAAGAATTTGCTTCGACCATGGCTCCCTTTGCTCGACGAAAGGTTGATCCAGAATGGTTCACCAGGCCCCATCCCAAGTCGTCAGGTGACCCTCAGGTCGAAGAACACACAATAATGTGGGAAGCATTTCTCACACCTAGAATAATGCCACTGCGCTTTAAAAGCTCCAAGACTCACTTGAGCTTGATCGCGTATCAACCAAACTTGGTCTCTCGACAGTTTGGTATCATTCAATCACTTCCTTCTCCTATTTTTCCTAGGGAGAAATCCATGTTATATTTTTGCAATGACTATACTGAAGATGCTGCCACCAAGCATATTGGCAGGTATGCCGGTCGAACAGTACTTTCACTGTTCGATTATCAACTTAACTTCCTCTGCTCACCATCCTTCGAAGACTGGTGGAGGAGTTACTATGCTGAAGAGTTCTTCGACGAGAAAGACTTTGTGGATGAACTTCAGAAGTCTTTCGTTCTAGTCCTAGACAAAATAAAGAAATGTAAGTTCACTCTTCAAATTATTTTGTCTTTCCATTTCGACTGGTAGCCTGTTAATTATAACTTGTCTTCTTTCAGTTGTTCGAAAGCCTGCAGCCAAGAAAGCTGCAGAAGGCCATCAGGGAGGAGGTCCCTTGACAAAACCTCCAGCACCGGCGAAAACTACAGCACCGGCGAAAACTACAACAAGCCATCAGGGGGAAGGTCCTTCGAAAAAACCTTCAGCACCGGTAACCAGACTTTTATTACTTTCTTCTGGTTTTAACATTCTGACTTTCGATGTAGCGTTCTAAATCGAACTCCAATTGGTTTTTAGGCACCTTCACCCAAGAAACTACCTGCACTGACGGTCGAATCTGGGAGTGACGAAGAAGACGACTCTCCCCCCGCTCCTCTAAAACGGAGAAAACTGAAGAAAGATGCTCCTTCTCTTGAGACTCGACCCACAATCAGAATAAAGGTTGCAGGGAGAAAACCCAGGCCACCTCCAGTGATTATCGAAGAGCCAACGGAGGAGGAGCTAAATGGTTTGCTCAATAAACCTGTCGAAAGTGATAATTCCAGCCCTGGGGCTGAAGTTCCTCTGCAGGTAGTTTCTCTGACCATTTTTAACTCAGGTGTCGATACTCACGTTCGATTATGTCTCTTTCTAAACTAGAAGATTCTTCCTCTTCTATTTTCAGGAAACCACTGAAAGTTCAGCACCAAAGACTTCTGAAACACTAGACTCTGCTGAACTCAGTAGGCCACAAGAGAAGGAATTGGCGAATGATGAGGCCAATGCTGAAACAGAAGAACAACAACCAAAGGAGATTCAAGTGGTCGATCTGTCAGAGGAACAACATGACGAAGGGGATCACGCTGATGCTGGCACTGCTGAACTTCAAGTCGAAGATATTCATGTCGATGCAAATGCTACTCAACAGCTTCAACCCCAAGACAACTCTGCTGCAAAGGTTACCACCTCGACAAAGCATAAGTCCAAAGAAGACTTAGCACTCTTGAAGCAAACTGATCCCATTGGCTATCTGAATGCCATTATCGAGAGCAGGGGAAGTTCATCTGATCTTAGTCAGGAGGCTTCTACTCAATCGGGGAAGTCCACTGAGACTTCTCCTCTCGATGAGGCTTTGATGAAGGTCAAGGCTCAGTTCTTCAAGAAAGATTTGATGAAAGCTTTGGAGGGGGACCCTACTGCTCCGTCGTGTTTGGGAGCTGTTTTGAATGCAGTCGACTTGCTCGCTGTGACTCCAGAGGTTTCGAGCTTTATCATGGAGTTATACTCCATTGTTGATCAAGTCTCAGCAGACTATCGTCGACAGAGGGGCTTCAACAGCCAACTCGAAGCGTTACATGGCAAAAGTTCTTCTGCCTAGACTGCTATAGCAGAGACGACTTCTCGAATTGCAGAGTTGTTGAAGCAAAAGGCATCTAAGCAAGAAGAAATTGATGCCATAGATCGAGACAATGCCTCCATAAAGGCGCAAATCGAAGAGCTGGAGGCCAAGATGAATGACAATACTAAGCGCAAGGAGGAGCTTCTCTCGACTGTTTAAGACACCGAGAGTCAAGCTGAAGTTACGCGAGGCCTAGAGTTTGCTGAGAAAGCCCAAGCCTTCGATGACCAAATTGCCAAGCTTGCCCAGGCGAATGCCTTATGCAACAAAAGACTGGAGTTGCAGCAGGCCAAGTACCTTCGACTCAAATATTCTATCCCCTTCTGATTGACTCAGCCCTTTAACCATGTATTGTAATATGTATTTGACAATGTCGCCATTTTGGCTAATTTATAAAATTTTCCATTTTCGCTTATTTATGGTTAATTTAGTCATTACTTGCTGTTTATTTTGATCTCTTGGAGCATGGGTTTATACTTTTTCAAATATTTGCCATTTACTCTCAAGAGCCTTTTATCTTCACCTAACTCTTCGACTTCATAAGCTCCACCAGAAAAAGTTTGGATAATTCTGAATGGTCCTTCCCATTTGGGTGACCATTTTCCCATGCTTCGATCCCTTCGATCCATGGGAAGAATCACCTTCCAAACTAATTCTCCAGGCGAGAATGCCTTAGGTTTCACTTTTTTATTGTAAGAGTCTTCTACTCTTTTCTTCTGAATCCTTAGTAGGTCGAGAGCGCGCAGTCTTTCTTCGTCTAAATCTACTATTTCGTCTAACATCATATCCCAATAAACTTCAGAGGGGATATCATGGTGTCTCTGAACCCTTGCAGATTGAAGACAAATTTCCGCTGGAAACACTGCGTCATGACCAAAAGTTAGCCTATATGGAGTTGTACCTATGGCTTCTTTTGGGGACGTTCGACAGGCCTACAAGATCTGGTCTAACGTCTTATGCCAATTTTTTGGCTTCTTCCCAACATGCTTTTTTATCAAGCCAATCACTATTTTGTTCGCTTCTTCGACTTGACCGTTTGCCTGTGCATAATAAGGCGTTGATGTTAGGAGTTTAAAGCCTATTTCCTGAGCGAATTCCTGCATCTTTCGACCGGTGAAAACTGATCCTTGATCAGTAGTTATAGTTTCAGGGATTCCAAATCTAAAGATAATGTTCTTTTGAATAAATTCAATGACATTTTCTTGGTCTACATTGACTAAAGGAATAGCTTCGATCCACTTAGTAAAATAATCAATGCCTACCAATATATACTTCTGGCTCTTTGATGATGCTGGTCGAATCTCTCCAATAAGGTCCAACGCCCATCCTCTAAAGGGCCAAGGTTTCACTATCGAGTGAAGTTCGCTTGCTGGTACATGCTGGATGCCTGTAAAGACTTGACATTCTTGGCAACCCTTGGCGAACTCGACACAATCTTTCAACATGGTGGGCCAGTATAGTCCTTGTCGAAACAACAACCATTTCATCTTATGGCCTACTTGGTGAGCCCCACATGCTCCAGCGTGCGTAGTCGAAAGGGCTATGTATGCTTCAGTTTCACTTAAGCACTTTAGCAATACCCCTTCAGGCGTCTTTTTAAATAACTCATTACACATGAGTACGTAACTCAACGCCCTATATTTTGTTTTTCGTTCTGTCGAAGATGTTGGATTTTGTAGATAATCCACAATGGGTTTCCTCCAATCTTGCTCTGACAAATTGTCTATGAACGAAATTTCGAAGTTCCTTTGATCAGCATACCCTAGTCTTGTCGATTCCAAGTCTGTTGGTGACAGACAAGTTGCTTTTATCTTTTCTCGAACTTCGATTGCTCTTTGTAATCTCGTTTTTGAAATTTTGTACCTAGATGCAATTTGTGCCAAATCATTGGCTATTTGATTTTCCAATCTGGGTATGTGTCGAATGTTGACCATTTCGAATTTTTTCAATAAACGATTTGCTATCACAAAGTACATAATGAGATTTTCTCTTATGCACTTATATTCTTTTGTGACTTGCTTAATGACTAACTCTGAGTCTCCCATTATTTCGACTCGAGTTGCCCCCAATTCCAACAATATCTCAAGGCCAGTAATTAGAGCTTCGTACTCAGCCTCATTGTTCGAACAAATACCTGATATCTTGTACTTGAATGTTGTTGGAATTTTTTCTGGAGAAATAATCAAGACTCCTACTCCTGTTCCATCTTTATGGCTGGAACCATCGAAGTAGAGTTTCCAAGGCTCTATCTCCATATAATTAATACTCTCAACTTGAATTGAGTGGTCGACTATAAAGTCTGCCACCACTTGTCCTTTCACTGCCTTAAGAGGCATAAAGGTCAAGGAGTATTCAGTTAATGCTAGCGCCCACTTGCCAATTCGACTGTGCAGGATGGGTTTCAACAACATGTACTTGAAAACATCAAAACGAGACGAAACATACACATCAACTGGTTTTATATATTATTTGAGCTTTGTACAAGAGAAATACAGACATAGACACAATTTTTCAACTTCGCTATATCTAGTTTCTGCATCATTCAAAACTCTACTAAGATAGTAAATGGGTCTTTCGACTCCATTTTCATCTTCTTGGGCTAACATGCTACCCAAAGTTTTATCGGATGCAGCTATGTACAATCTCATACTCCTGTTGCTGCAAGGAGGCACCAAAATAGGTGGCTTTGTGAGATACCCTTTGATTTTGTCGAAGGCTTCTTGTTGCTCTTGCCCCCAGTCGAACCTTTCCTTATTCAGGCGAAGTAAGGGTGAAAAGGCTTGAGCTTTCCCACTTAGGTTAGATATGAATCTCCTCAGGAAATTTATCTTGCCCAGCAGAGATTGCAATTCCTTTTTGTTCACTGGCTCTTTCGCTTCCAGAATTGCCTTCGTCTTGTTCTGATTGATTTCGATTCCTTTCTTGTGGACGACGAAGCCCAAGAAATCTCCAGCTTTTACACAGAATGCACACTTCAAAGGGTTCATCTTCAGACCATGTTCTCTCATTCTTTCGAATGATTGTCGAAGGTGGTCTATATGGTTCTTCCTGGAAACAGATTTTATAACAATGTCATCAATATATACTTGCATAAAAGTGTTAATAAAATCATGGAAGATAGAATTCATTGCTCGCTGATATGTTGCCCCAGCGTTCTTTAGGCCAAAAGGCATCACTACCCATTCGTAAGTGCCTAAAGCCCCAGGGCATCGAAAAGCTGTTTTCGACACATCTTCTTCAGCAATGAATATTTGATTATATCCTGAATAACCATCGAGCATACTCAGGTACTCGTAGCCAGCGGCAGAATCGACTAGCATTTCCGCCACAGGCATAGGATATTCATCTTTGGGTGTAGCAGCATTCAAATCTCTGAAATCTATGCACACCCTCAATGTACCATTTTTCTTAATCACTGGCACAATGTTTGCAATCCATTCGACATACCTCGTAACGCGTATGAATTTGCACTTCAGCAGTCTTCCGACTTCCGTTTTGATCTTCGACAGTATTTCTGGAGCGAAGCGTCTTGGACTTTGCTTGATTGGCTTCTTCCCAGGTTTGATTGGCAACTGAAGTTCTACCAATCCTCTGTCGAGACCAGGCATCTCGTCGTAATCCCATGCAAAACAGTCCTTGAACTCTTTTAACAAATGGATTACTTCCAACCTGAGTTCTGGGTCACTTTTTGCGCTAATGTAAGTTGGTTTTTTCTCTAACCCTTCGCCCAAGTTGATTTCTTCTAAAGGATCCTGCGCTAGCATCTTGATGTTATTCGCTAAAGGGTCCTTTTCGAATCCCAAAGGCTCATCGTCGTAGATGGCGTCGAGCCTTTGTTCCTGCATCCCTTCTGGCATGATATCAGGAGGTTCTGGATCGAAGTCCTTTCCAGGACCTGCAGAAGGTAACTCTTGATCATTGGCCTGTGTGGCCATATATTTTACTTCGGCTTCGAGAGCCGTTATCATCTTTGTTTCGGCTACGTAAGCCGAAATTCGCTGCAATGATTGTGACTCAGTCATTGTCACTGAATTCACTTCCCCAACCAGTTGGTTGGATATCAATTAACCCACTAAAGTCAATGTGGGACAAGTCTTCTCTGTCCCATTGAAAACCATGCTCAGGGTGCAGGTATAGGAAACAAAAAGTATTTGGCGTTGGCGCCAAGTCGAAGTCAGGTGTTGGGCATGGCCCGATGTGCGCCAAGTTCTTGTCAAAGTCTGCCAGCCCTAGGTGATTTACTTCGCCCAGGTAATAGCTTTGATCCGCTTCTATGTTTTCGACCATTCCATCAGGACGCCATAGTAGCAACCTCTGGTGCATTGATGATGGTACAACGCCAACACCATGAATCCATTCACGGCCCAACAAAAGATTATAGTTAGGTTTGGCCGATATGACCATAAACATAGTTGGTCGAAGGATAGACCCCACCTTGATGTCCAGTTGGATCACACCCATAGTGGTCCCTATGCCGCCTTCATAATTCGACAGGACCATGTTGTGAGGCTTGATGTTCTCATCACTTTTGCCTATTTTTCTTAGCATAAAGTGAGGGATGATGTTGATGGTTGCCCCACAATCTACCAAGATCTTATTTACTGTGGTTTCTTCGAGTTTAGCCCTTATAAATAAAGGCTTAAGGTGATTTTTCAACGCCTCTGTAGGAGGTTCGAAGAACCCATTCTGCTCTTCAGTAGCGCCATTATCCATGACGAAATAGCACACTGGCCTATGCTTGGCCATTTCTTGCTCCACTTCCCAATCGCTTGTTTCGACCTCCACCTGGCGGTTGAACTCTCTTGGCAAAACTGAGACTATGTTCACCATGATATCTAAGGTGTCATCAGACTCAGAGCCATCTTCGTTGTCAACTTCACCCTGATTAGGCCAGACTAGCCTATTGGTTACTGGTTGTCTTTCCAGGGGCTTCCTCTGCTTTCTCTGAGGAACATTTGAACTGGATTCTGCCTTTGGTTCATTAGCAGCTTCCCTCTCAGCTTTTCGTCGCCTCTGGTATCTCCTCCATTGAGATCGAGACATGGGATTTTTCCCTTTGTAGTTGCTTGACACCTGGGTCACTTTAGGGGTAGCAACCCGAGGTTCTTTCTTATGTGTTAAAGATGAACCTCTTGGCACTTCGAAGGAGTGCCATCTTTCCTCGCTTGGTCTCTTTCGACCAGATGTTTTGTACCATGTATCTACTGGCACATTAGTCGGAGGCCTGAAAGTCAGTGGCCTCTTTTCTTGATTTGAACTCCTTTGGGGGGTTCTTCTGGGGTCATGTCGAGTATCAACACTTTCCCTTTTTCTGTTTGCTGCTCTTACACCTTGAATATGTTCAGCAGCTTTTTTGTCGAAGATCGAACTGCATCTAGGACACAGCATCACTTCTGACTTCTTTTTCTGGCATCTTTGCAGGATATCTGCCAGATTTTCATTTTCCCGAGGGAAAGCAGTTTTGTTGGCTTGTTCTTGCCTCATGGCCTCCTCTGATGCTTTTGGTTCAGAGTCTTCGACCATGTTGACATTCATGGTGTCTTTGTTGGCAAGAGTCAACTGCTTCATCTGAATCTCCAAGTCCTCTGTCTGGCCTTGAACTGCAGCCAAGTGAGAACTGGGTTTTGTTCCAGATTTTTGGGCTCCAACTGTCTCCAGCTTTGGGCTTTCTACCTCCTTTTGGACCGCTTCAATTGTCTTTCTGGATAGATTCCCAGAAAAACTGCCAAAGATTGGCATGTTGACATGGTCCTTTGTGACTTCGACCATTGTGATTCCTGGCCTCTTCGACTGGCTTCTGGATGCCTCGATCACGTTCACCTCTGAAGGTTCAGCATAATGGGCTTCATCCTGCAAAGGGTTGGAGTCCACAGTCATGGGGGTCTTGTCAGCAAACTTCAACCTCCCTTCTTTGATAGCGTCTTGCACAAGATTCCTGAAAAGAAAACATTGAGACGTTTTATGGCCCAGAAAATTATGATATTTACAAAAGCCTCTTTTCTTTCTTTGATCAAGAGGAGGCACTTTTACCCCTGGGGGTACTATCATTTGGCCATCTTTTACAAGTAAGTCAAAGATTTTATCACATTTTGTAATATCAAAACTATAAGTCTTTTTGGGGAACCTATCGTTGGTCCTTTCTGGACCAGTGGGATTTTTCCCACTTGAGGGGACTAACAGTTTGCAAGAGTATGGTGGCCCTTGTTTTAGTTCCGCTAAATCGACCTCACCTTCTTCGACGGTTATAGTTTCGTCGAAGGTTTCTGGATCTTCGTCATCCATCTCGACATACGCTATCCTCTCTCTTTTATGAGTTTTCGTTGCCTTGGCTTTTTCAGCTTTAAGGCGTTATACCTGTCGAACTCTATCGGCCAATTGGGCCATGTCTCTCAGGTATTGAGTGTCTAACTTCTTCCTAATGGAATAATCTAAGCCGCCTGCGGATATTTCGACTAACTCATGTTCTGGCACTTGCGTAAAGCATCTTGCTTTGAGCAACCTAAACCTATTTAGATATTCGTCTATAGGTTCAGTGAAACGTCTCTTTACACTGGCCAATTCTTTCAGGCTTATCTTGGTTTGTCCCATGTAGAATTGCTCGTGGAACAATCTCTCCAACTGGGTCCAGTGATGGATCGAATTGGGGGGGAGAGTTGTAAACCAAGTAAAAGCGTTCTTTGTTAAAGAACATGGGAAGTACTTAATCCTCAGGTTTTCGTTGTTTGAAATATCTCCTGCTTCGATCAAGTATCTCGCCACATGTTCGACGGTAGATTCTGTCGTGTCCCCTGAGAATTTAGTGAACTTAGGGACTTTACATCTGGGAGGTAAGTCTGTTTGTAACACGTATTCTGACAGTGGGGATGTGAAGTTGGGCCTACGAAAGCCCATGTTCATCCCATTCTGCGTCATGATTCTTTCGATCATGGCTGCCAGATTATTTTCCAAACCCATGTTTTGGTATTGGATGTGCTGAACCACTTCGTCAGCATTTTGGTTTCTGTTAACTAACCTTACCTCTGGGGCTATAACCCTAGGTTCTTCGACAGGCTGCTCCAATCGTGCCCTAAGGTTTTCTTCGACAGGCTGCTGGACTTGGTTAATAGTGGTTTCTTCCTCTAAGAGTATACCTTGGTTTCCCCTTATTTGCGCCCTTTGGGGCTGTCGAATAGGTTGGGGTACTCCAAAGAAATAAGCCAAACGCGTCATTTGCGCTGTCATCTGCTGATTCGATTGGGTGGTGTTTTGTATCAGAGGATTCAGCACTGTACTTAAAGTTTGTGCCAACATTTGAACCATATCATGGTTGCTTTCGTCCATTTGTTGCCTCAAGACTGCTGTCGAGGCATTTGTAAGGCCATGTGCTACTTGGGACGTTCCTCCTAAGAGTTGGGTCCTATTTCTATTTACCATACCTACTCCAGAACCTTGGAGTGGCGAAGAGACACTCACTAAAGGGTCTGAAAAAGTGGACGCAGCGTTCGTCAGGCTAGCCAATTCAGAAGTTGGCATGACATAGAGTGGTTCTCGATTTTGACCGCCTGTCATAAATCCTGGGGGAACATAAGGCCTGGTGCCTAGATTTCCCCTTGGTGGGGGAGTTCCCAAAGGCACTCTGGGGCCAGTGAACGGAGGTAATGGCCCCGTCGTTGTGACCGTTACTGCTGGTGTTGAACCAACAGTTATCGCTTCACTTACGGTTGGGATAACCGTTGTTCCCACATTCGTTTGTGGGATTTCGTTATTATTTGGCGGATTCGCCATCGCTTCTCTTCTTCTGGCAGTATTGGTATTGTTAGTGTATATTCTACCACTTCTCAATAACATGCAATACTTCTCGAAAAGGATGATATTCTGTGTAAAAAGGTTAAACTTCAAAATCAACACAATGTCCCACTGGGTGTGCCAATTTGTTTACCGTGGGAATTGGTAAACAACCGCTGATCTTCCAAAAGGTTACTTATTTGGTGACTCGCAGGATCGATCAGATTGATCCTAAGACATGGTTGATTTTGGGGTTTTGACTAAGTTTGATAATGGTTAAATGACAAGAAAATAAAGAAGCTTTATTTAAATTGCATGAAGAAGAAAACTTGATAGAATAAAGGAAGGCTTGAAATGAAGGCTTTCGACTGGAAAAGTAAATGAAAAGCAATAAAGTTCTGGAAAATAAATGACTTTGATTAATTAAAGTGGTGTTTCACACATACATTCTCAACAATTCTTTCTCTCACGCTGGGTACTCGAATCTATATGAGTGACTTGTATATAATTGTGAACACACGCGAAAAACTGCGTGAACTACTAATATTTATACTAAACACATCCCAAGTAACCGTCGGGCAGTTACGCTGCTTCGAGATGACTCCACTTGGCACGTTCACAGCGTTCGACGCTCCAGATCTTGGCACGTTGCACTTGATAACCGCTGGGAACCGTTTTCCCTCCAAACGTTTGAATCTCAAACCGTTCCACTCTGAGCAATCGAACACCTTCGTCGAGAAGCACCTTCGACGTCGAAGGCAACAAGATTCCAACTTGGAAGAAATTCTCTAAGTACATTGCCATCTTCTGACGAGCATTTCGACAGAACCAGCTGGTCGAAACCATCCTTCAGCTTTAATGGCTTATATTAATAAAAACAAGGGTGTCGAATTTAGGAGCCAACAGGGTTCTGCAGTATTAGCCCACCTGTACAGTTCCTTGTGCAAAAACACAGTCAAGGAAAAATGTACATTTTATGGGTGCGCATTTTTACTACAAGCCTGGGGTTGGTGGAGGATGGAGTCCTTAAACCCCATCAACAACAACACTTTTGGTTTCCCGTACGCAACAAAGTAAGTCATTAAGTTATAGCATTTATAACTATTCTGCTCTTTCCAAAATATATGCTAAAAATAACATGTTTCTCATTTCCTTTAGGTACTGCGTGAGGGGTATGGATTACGGCAAGAATCCAAGATTCAATGTCGCACTCTACCGGAATCTGTTGGATCACTTAGGCCCAGATGACGTACGTCGTAGCTTTTAACTTTTGTTCATTTTAATTATTTATACATTACTTTTGCGCTAACCTGATTTAAATTTTATCGCAGTTCGTCTGGAGACCATATTTGGGTTTGGGCCATTCTCCAAACCCAGAGGATGCAGCAACTTGGACTGCAAAGACTGCACTCATTCGGTTCAACATTATGGAGATGCACCACAGCGACCGTGTGAAGATGCAGTTCGGAATGCATCAAGAGATACCAAGTGATCCAACAGATTTGTCCCCCTGGCATCTAAAAAGGGTCGACGCCCAGTGGGGTCTTACCAACTGGAAAGACTTTGCTCCGGAATGGTGTAAAATGTGGCAAAGGCGTCACCGCTACATCTTGCAATCCCCGGTTTTCCTTACTCAAGGTAACATGCGACACATTGATCAATATATGTCGTGGTACAGGTCGGTTAGTAACCCAGAAATGCACGTGTCTCATCCGAGGTACTTGGTTGACCCACGCACACAATGGGCACAACCCTCAATTCCCCATCAACAAACCCAAAATCCATCAACCTCAAACCAACCCCCAAGAAGAAACAGACCAACAAACACACAACCACATTCCCCACCACAACACAACTACAATCAAATGCCATACTACCAACCACAATCACCGCCAAACTACCAATACCCGGATATGCCTCAAACCCAACCACAATACCAACCCCAATACCAGCACACCCACATACCCCAGACACAATTTCAGTCTTCCACATATCCCAATATGGCGCCCTCAACATCCAGCCTTAGCCCTGATATGGGAATGTTAGAAGATTATGACCAAGCCGACCAAACCTACCATCAACCACCATATCACCAAACAACCCAACATCCACAATACCAAACACCCCAAGATCCATTTCCTTTCTACCCCCCATACTCAGATGACCAATGCTACCGACCAACCATGGAACCCCACCCACCGCCAACACGACCAAAATTTGAGGGTATGGGTAACCGACTGTACCAGAGCGGATCTTCGAGATATGGAGATCTTACTGATTTTATGGATTCGGATCGCATTAACTTCGCTGGGCCATCGACCTTGCCGCAGCAGGAAACGCGACGACACCCAGCAAGAAAAAGGCGAGGACGGGGATGCGGAACCGGGGGTCATTACCGGGTTCCGGGGGATCACTGATGTATCTTTTTTTTTCCCAGTATTTTTTGTATCCATTTTTTTTACTGTTCTTTTAATGTAAAACAGTTGAATGTAATTATTGTTTTTAAATAAAAAATCCATTTTGTTGATCTCTGTCTAATAGGCAACGCACAGGAAAGAAAATAAAAAAAAAATTTTTTTGCCCTAATTTTGTACATAGGCGCCATCTCACTTGGCTTAGGGCATGCCCTAAGCACTTAGGCGCCAAGTGAGATGGCGCCTCCCTTAAAAAAGGAGGTGCATGCGCCAATTTAGATGGCTCCTCCTTTGTGGAGCCATCTCAAACATGGTTATTTGCATAATTTTTTTCGAAACCCGGTTATTTACGAAATATTTTTTTAATACATGGTTATTAATAAAAAAAATTCTACTCAGATGGTTCAAGATTTCTCAAGGGATTGCACAGTCAAACATCCTCCTAAGCCAGCTGAAATTAGGGTTTTGGTTCCTTCAATGAATTTAGGGTTTTCAATGGCTCAATCAAGTCCCATAGGCCCATATACATTCTCAAGCACCTACATACCAAGTTTCAAGATTCATAATGCCAGTTTGCACAGTCAAAAGCCCTATTTGCTCTACAGTCAACTACAGGGGTAAAATAGTCATTTTGCAGTCAAAAGTCAAAATTTTTGGTCAACATCTTATTTTGAGATCACAATCATCATTTGATCAAGTCTTGATCATGATTCCACAAGCATGGCTCAAAAATCATCAAAGATGCAAAAGTTACTATTTTTGGACAGTAGAAAAGTCAACTGTATATTGACCAAGGCATAACTTTTTCATGGTTCATCAGAAAAATCCCATCCAATGCTCATTTTGAAGGGGATGACATTTCTTACAACTCATCTTCACATTCCAAGTCCAAGAAATGCTCTCACAAAAAGTTATCAATTTCTACATTATAGGTCAATTTCAAAAGTCAACAAAAATGCACTTTAAGTCAAAGACCATAACTTGAGATTGGTAAATCCAAATGACATGGGACCAAAGGCATTGGTTATAGGACTTCAATACATTTCCAAAATGTCCAAGAACATGTTCATATGATCAAAATTGAGCAAGATATGCATTGGAGAAGTTAGGAAATTTTTGTGAATTTGCAAAAGTCAACTTTGCTCAAAACACTTTGTTTTTGCTAATGGGCCTCAAATTTCTTATTGAAACTTTGTCCAAGGATTATGCACGACCCATTAAGCCTACTTGAATTATTTTCTTATTTTTTATTAATTAATTGAATTTTTAATCAATATTAATTCATTTAATTCATTTAATTGTAGGAAAATATCAAGATATGGTTTTGCAATCTTTTCATGAAGCAAATATGACCTACATGTGCTGGAGATTTCGTGTACACATCAAGGGGACAAGGATCTCTCAATTTGTCAAGATTTTTCAATCAAAAATATGCCAAAAGATATGATTGAAAATCAAATATACAAACCATAATTCCATGGATCTTTGGTCAAAGATTTAACCTAAATCCATTCTATTATAAGTACTGAAGCTAAACCTAATGCCTCACACGTGAGAAGCTGCTGCAAAAAGCCATAACCAATTCCAAAAAATTCAAGAAAATTTGAAAACAGTTTTCCACATTCCAAGCCAATTCAAAGCATTATAGTGTTTCCAATACATTGCTGGAGGTGTAAGGAACATATTGAAATCGAAACTAAGCCTTAAAGCTATCAAAACCACCAAGAACAGTCCCACAGTTTGTCAATCTTTTTCAGAATCGTAACTCTAAATTTATGCATCATTAACATGATTTTCTGTGTGTTTTGTGTTGCTAGCAATCATACAAAGCTTTTGGCATAGGTTAATCGCATTATAACACGCAGAATCATAAGTTGCCATTGGAGGATTTTAGGGTTCTTGAGGTTTCGAATTGGGGCTTTACAGCCCAGGAAAAATTAGGCTTCATGAGACCTATGGTTGAGATCGCTGCATCCAGACGAACCTAAAGCTACCCTCGCGAACAATTTATATTTATCCTAGGCCTAATCGCTATTATTCGTGGATGCATGTTGTGGGGGTTAAAAACCCCCGCTATCTGTTTTGTTTTTTTTGCAGGTGAACGAAGAAGATGATGTGCTGTTGATGTATCATTGGTCAATTCAAAAAGATGGCGTGTGTTTTGTTTGTTCTTCAGGATGTTATTTGTTTTTATATATTATAATTAATTATCACTATATTAACAAAGCATGCAGCGTGGTGTGGTGGTTGGTGATCTGTCTGGTTATCATTGGGACCTGGGTTCGATTCCCAGGTCCCCTAAACCTTTGTTTCTATTTTTTCTTCTATGTTCACATGCAGGCTTCATGAAAGGTTCCACCATATACCTCCAGCGCTCAACATGCCAAGTGGCTACAGGCATGCATCCAAAGGCCAAGAGATGATAACTACCATGATCCTCAGTCAACGCTTGTACAACTGATTACAAAAGTCAACCGTGGCTTGATTCTTAATGGGCCAGGAATTGCTAATCCACCTCCATATTGGGTCCAACACCCCCCTGGTTAAATATTTTTTTTCTTTTACTAATTTCTAACTATTATTATTATTTATTTAACTAACATAATTAATATTATTTTCATAATAAATTCAGACAATTAATATTATGTAAATATTTTTATTAATTATTATTATTATTCTTATTTATTAATTTTAATTATTTTGTAAATAAATACTAACCAAATTGATTTAGTTTAATTAGGTTAATCTTGACTATTTTTCATAATAAGTAAAATAAATTAGACTTAGGTTTTTATTAACTTTTGACTTTTTATTTTCTTTTTCTTTTTATTTTCATCAAAAACATAAAAAACATAAAAAATACTTTTTTCTTTTAATTAATTAATTAATTAGTTATTAGGTTTAATATTTAATTAAATGCAAAAAAGGATAAATTTCATTCTTTTCTCAAAAAGGGTCAAAACCCTAAGGACGTCCCAATTCAATTTCTTTCGCGCATATTTATTTTTAATTCCTATTTTGATTATATTTTTGTATCTGCTCCAAGAATGTAATAGATAATTAGGGCTTTATCGCTTTCTTTATTTTCTCGCATTTATTTTTAAGGGTTATGTTTTTGGCGATGTAAATACCCGACGCCTTGTAATAGCGTAGATTCACTTTCCGCACTTTATTTTCCGCACTTATTAATTGTTAATTATGCATGACAAGACTTGTATGAAAAATAAAATCAACCCGTAGCTCACAATGATGCATGTTCAAAGATAATTCATAAACTGAAACTTGACACACATGCACATGCCACTCCTAGGGTACGCCTCACTTGGTTGCCTCGAGGTGGTCATCAAGTATAAGGTGTTTTAGAGGTCGCCCTCCTGTCTAAAGATCCAGTTGCCTCGGAAAAAAAGGATCTAGGACATTAGGGTTACCGCTAAGGCGTCCTACTATTGCTTTGGTGACCACACATGTCCCTATAATCGAATTGACCCGAATAACTCCAACGACGGTGCTACCTACTTCTCAATAGTGGGATAGTACTGTCTAAAAGACATTTACACAGCTTAATTCTTTAGAGTAGGTAGATTTCTCCCGAGTACTTGCTCTTTCAAAAACAAACAAAATACTTTTCGCTCTCACACTTTCAAAAAATTTTCAAACAAATACTTCATACACTCTTGAGGACTGATACAAGAGTTACCTAGAAGTTTTTCAAACTAAACTTTTTTCAAAAACCACGAACACTTGAAAAGCAAACAATTTTTGAAAACATAGTGAGTAAGTACCTAAGAGCCTGTGGATAACCACATATAGAAAGGGTGCTAATACCTCCCCTTTCTATAATCTACCTCCCGAACCGAGAAACATCTCGAAAAGGAATTTTGCTGTGCTTTTGTCCTTTCCATGTTGGAGAACATAAAAGACGGTGGCGACTCTTGCTTACCGCGACATTTCGCAAACCAGCTTAAAAAACAGTCAGTTCTATTTCCACCGATCACAAGCACCAGAAAAGAAGCTTCAAGAAAAGTAGTTTTAATGGCAAGAAGAAAGGTCTCATGGGATGAATCAGACTCTGAAGGATCATAATCTGAAGAAGAGCATGCCAAGATAGAGATCATGGCTACTACGTCAGAAGGAAAAACATCAGAAATTGAGTCTGACTCAAAAGAGGTAGTTTTTGAACTTTCTCCTGCTGATTTAGAACTATGTTTATCAAAATATTTGAGTAGGTATCAGAAACTTCAAGAAAAAATCAAGAACCTTCATAAAGTTCATGAATATGAAATTGAAGAATATGGTAATCTAGAGAAAGAAGTTTCTGAACAAAAAGGAGACAATTTTATTTTAGAAAAAGAAAATGCTTTCCTGAATAAGAAATGTTTAAAACTTGAAGAAACTCTTTCTAAAACACCTTCATCTTCTAAAACCGTCTTATACAAATATGATAAGGAATTTCAGAAATTCTTGAACAATAACATAAGAAGAAGCAAAATGGTTTCTATGATCTATGGTGTTAGTTATAATGGAAAAACAGGAATTGGTTATGTTTTTGATAATGATAATCAGAACTCATCTGAATAAAACCAACCTATATCTCCCTTTTCCTATCTCTACCCTTCTGCAAACACACAAAAATTCAATGTTGCACAAAAATCCAAGTTTATTAGAAACTATGGGAAAACAAATTCTAAAGGACCCAAAAGATTATGAGTACCAAAAGATAAAATAGTGTATGGTGTGGATATCTTATGCAACAGAGTTGAAACACCATTCATAGTACATGGACTCTGGATGCTCACGTCACATGACGGGAAGAAAGCTTATGTTCTAAAGCCTAGAACTCAAAGATGCTGGGTACTTTGGCTATGGAGGAGGCCAGAAAAAATAAGAGGATTTAGAACAGTTGGTTCTGGAAGAAAATACTATAATTTCTGAAGAAGTAAATTCAAATAAAAGGATGATACATCAGATGTATATGATGTCCATCAGTCCAGAAAAGACAAAGGCAAAGACAAGTCTTATCTGAAGATTTCATTTTTGAAGATATAACTGAACCTGTCAGAACAAGATCCACATTTAAGCAATCTAAGGAAACGCTTCTGAGATTAGTGTCTGGGATATAACCGACTTCTCATAAAGAAGTACTTCAAGATAATGAATGGATTATAGTAAATACATAAAAAGCTAAATCAATTATAAAGAAATGATATTTATAATATAATGCTCTAGTCTTAAGGGACTCATGCTTTTAGAATCAAATAGGTCTTCAGAAACAAAGTAAGTTAGAAAGGTGATGTGTTTAAAAATAAATCATGTCAAGTTAGAATCTCTTACCTTCTAATCTTAACTGTTTCTATTAATGTAGTCTCTCCTTGATACTTCTATAAGTTAGAAGATATCTTGATCATAAACCTTTTTAAGTCAGAAACCTTTGGTATTCATGGCTCTGATAAATATCGACTATTGTCTTTTCACTTGTGATTCACTTTAGAATCTTGTCATTTTTAGTCATAAATACGCCGTTTGAATGGCACCTCTAGCGATGGGACTTGTGATACGGTGGGAGAACCGACTTGAGGGTTCGCATTTGTGTTTGCAAATGTTTCGGTTTAGCAAGAGTCGCCATCGACTTTTTATTTATCCAAAGGAAAGGTCAAAAAGCACATGAAAGACCTTTGAGATGTTTTCTTGGGTTTGGGGGGTAGATTATGAAAAGGGAAGGTTCTAGCACCCTTTTCATCCATAGTTTTCCATGGGCTCTTAGTTACTTGTTTTAGATCACTTGCTTTTGCTTTTCAATTGTTTGAAATGGTGCTTTGTGTGTGGTTTTGAATGTATTTTGAAAAGAGGCCTTTTGTCTAGGCAACCTTTGTAATGATTCTTGTTTGAATGTGTACAAAGGTGTTTGTCTTTTGAAAAATGTTTCAATGTTTGAAAGTTTGTTTTGGGAAATGTTTTGAAACTGTGTTGTGATGTGTTTTTGAAATTAGCAAGGATGTTTGCAAGTTTGATCAAGTAACTAGGAGTTGTCTACCCTACTCAAAGATCTTTCCTACACTTTTTTAACCCTTTTACATTGTTGTTTTACCATTTCATTTGGTAAAAAACCTTGTGTTTGGATGTTAAACGGGACAGGCGCGGGTCATCGTATGACCATGATAGCAATTGTGCCAAGCATCTTAGCAAGTTTTTGTTTGAGGGACTAGATCATTTTGTATAGGCAACCAAGATAGCGTCATCGAGGGACTCTGATCTTTTGTTTTTGTTTTGTTTTGCCAAGATACCTAGCATGCATACCATGGCCATGTTTTTTTAAGGCAACAAGTGGATGAAACCCTAGGGGTGCTTGTGTGCATTGTGTTGTCATTTTCATGCATTTTTTTCTTGTATTAGTCAAACTATTTGTTTGATTTTGGATTCTTGCATACAAACCCTAATCTTTCTATCACGGCATATTTGAAAGCAATAAAGTGCGTAAAAGTAAATCTAATACTATTATAACATTGATATGGGGAAGGGGATACAAGTTTGAATAGGGTGGTATTTGCAAGAAAAATAAAACCCTAAATCAACTATTACAACCATATTGAATTCAATGTACAAATGATAAATTGTCAAATATTCAAATGTGCAATTAAATATAAATATGCAAAATGTTTTTTTGTATGTAAAAATAAATTATTTAATGTATTAAAAATGAGAAAAGAAAAATGATTATTTTTATTAAGGGTGGAAACCCTAATTTGTTTTAAGAAAATATATATATATATATATATATATATATATATATATATATATATATATATATATATATATATATATATATATATATATATATATATATATATATATATATATATATATATATATATATATATATATATATATATATATATATATATATATATATATATATATATATATATATATATATATATATATATATATATATTAAAATTATTTATTTATGTACAAGAAAAATAAAATAAAATATATACAAAATGTTGAAAATAAAAATATGTGAGAAATATATTTTTTAAGTAGATAAATAATAAAAATAAAAATATAATATTTTTTGTATTGTTTATGAATTTATTTTAAGAAAATAAAAGTATATATTATTTAATAACTATTTCTATGTCCAAAAAAAAATAAAAAAATAAAAAAAATGTGAAAATTCAAGAAAATATTTTTGGTGATTTTTTTTATTTAGAAAAAAATAATAAAAGTCAGAAATGAAAATAGAAGTGAAAAATATAAAAAAATAAAATCAATGGGCCAAGGGGTGCAGAAAGCAAGCAAAGAGGTGCAAATAGCCAAAAGGACCAGGCCCAGCCCAACTCAACTTCATCTCTAACCTTGAGAAACAGAAAAACGCGCGCTTGATGTTCAAACCTGGAAATCCTGCATACGTGCTCAAAAACAAAAACTTCCAACATGAAAGTTATAGCCCTTGATCACACGATTCTAACCATGTAAAAAACTTAATCTAACTCTCAAAGACCAGAGAGAATTTCTCTGACCCTAATTTCTAACCTGGTTTTTTCAGAAAGTTCATCATTTAAATTCTCCCAGCTCAGTTAACTTAAATGAATTCTATGCATATGTACAACTCAAGGGCAATGAGGACTAAATTTTTTATTCACAAACCTAAGCCTAATGATTCCTAAATAGAGAGATAGAAGTTTGAACTTTACCTGTTTCAGTCAAGCACGAGTTTGGCAATGTAGGGGTTGTGAGTGAGGCCTGAGATACTTGTAAGCTTGCTTGAAGTTCCTTTGAGCTTTCCCAATGCTTAGCTAGCTTTGAACTTGCTTGAATCTCTCTATAGAACTCAACCTGCAAACGCAGAATTCAGAAATGGTGAAGTGTGTAAATGGAGTTACAGTGACTTTGGAATGGTTGGGGTAGCTTAGGTATGTTGTATGGAATCTGTTGGAACTGGTTGCAAGCAAAACGCACGAGTGGATTGTGACAAGAACTTGTGTTTTGGTGTTTTGGAAGGTTTGAGGACTTGTTAGCTCATGTTTCTGGCTTAGGGTATTGTGAAAAACTTGGTTCAAATGTTCACAAGCTTTTGTTTTATCAGATTGCAAAGTTATGGTGATTTTGCAAGTTGACTTGCTTTTGAAGAAAAGGTGAGAAGTGACCAAGGCCAGGCCTGTACAGGCTAGCTCTAAGAATGCACATAGTGTGTGTACTTTCCCTGATATTTGTGGACGTTGTTTGCTGCCATAGACTTGGTGCAATGCTCAAGAGAAACAAAATTGCAAAAGTTGTGCTTTATGTAAATGGCATTGTTGCCTTTTTGCCAAAAATGGATTAATCCTTTGTGTAATCTTCTAAAGCTCAGAATAATGCCTCTAACCAATGTGTTTGCATTCAATTTATGAGTGTGGAAGGGTTTAAGGACCTGTAAACAAGTACAAGCAAGGCTGGGCAGAATTTGCAACTTGTATCAACATGAAAAATGCCATGGACAAAAGTGAGAAATGGCCATTTTCTTTTCTTCGATTCTCCCTAACCATAAATGATTTTGAAGAGTTCTTGGACATTTTGGGAAGCTTGTAAAATGCTATACAATACATATTTGAAATTCATTTTGAGATTACACTTGGAACTATGTGAAAAACTTCCATGAAGATAGGTCAAAATCCTGCCTAAACTAGGGCAAAATTTCACTAAGTTAAAAGTTTCATGGACCCTTGTTCATAAAATCATAACTTGAGATCAAAGCTTCTTTTGGGAAAACTTTGTGAATCAATGTTGTAGATTTTGTGGAGGAGTACAACGTTCATGTTGGAAGTTTTGTTTGAATCCAATTTCATCATGGTGAAAAAGTTGGGAAAAGTTGGGAAAAAATAAGAAATTTTCATAACTTAGAAAATTTCTAAGTTATGAAAATTTTCCATTTTAAACCCTAATTTTCAAAATTAGGTTTCTTGATGAACAAGTTTCATGTTTTGACACATCTTGATGAAAAATGACCCTTGACACTTGATTTTGACCAAAAAGTCAAAGTTTGACTTTTCAGTGTACAATTTATTTTTGATCAGTTGACTGGAAAATTCATCTGTCAATCAAATGCATTTGAGATCTTTTGACCCTTGTGATTAGGTCAAGATGATGCCATTGAGTCCTTGAATCCATGATTGAACCCAATTTTCCATTGGCTAGGTTAAAATCAGAAATTTCCCTTCTACAGTCAAAACCCTAAAAATGACATTTTTGCCCTTTTGATGATCTGATAAATTTCCTGAGGAGTTGTGGTCCAAACATGATCAAATGGTTCATATGAGCCTCTAATGTTGATGTGGATAAAAAATTATGAGGTTTGACTGTAAATTGGCCACAATTGACTTTTTCCCCAATACAGCTGATTTATAGGTCAACTGTCCAATTGAGTGGGCAAAAATTTGATTCAAGGCTTGAAACTTGGTATGGGAAAACTTATAAGTCCAACATGAAGTATGAAAGTCATATTAAGCATTGAAAGTCCAAAAATCCATGTGCAAACGCAAACCCTAATTTCAGGTCATCAGTGCAAGGAGATGTCTTGAGCAGAGCAAACCCTAGTCTTGTCTGGAGTCCAAAGAGTCTTGTAAGGGGAAATCTTGATAAAATGAGAGGGAAAATTTTTGGGTACAACAGCTGCCCCTGTTCAATCTTCTTGAACTTGAAGAGTTAGATTGGAGAGCTTGCCTTTCGTGACTCGAAGGTAAAAGATGATTGGACACTAGAGTGCCCGTAAATTTGCACTCGTCAAAATATTGATGGAAGGGGCTTAAAGATGCCATTTGGAGATGGTAGAATCTTGTTGGAGATGGGCTTAGAGATGCCATCCAAAATGTTTGTTGAAAATCAGGAGAATAAACATCAGAATGGTATCCGTATCTGGAACGTATCTGAGTTGTATCTGGAGATTGAATCTGTATGAGCAAGGGAATGGCGTCCGTGTCTGGAGCGTATCCAAGCTGTAACTGTATTTGATTCTTGAATGAATAACATAATGACTGCCGTGTCATGGAGTGTATCTGTATTGTATCTGAATCTGAAATCTGAATAGGCGACAAAATAGCATCCATGTCTGGAGCATCTCTGAGCTGGGGAAACATCTGAATGAGTGACAGAATGGCAACCGTGTATGGAGAGTATCTAATATGTATATGATTGCTGAAGTCTGAATGAGTGACAAAATGGAAATCGTGTATGGAGCGTATCTGGACTGTATCTTGACTTTGAATTGTGAATGAGTAATAGAATGACCTCCGTGTCTGGGGTGTATCCATACTGTATCTGAATAAGAGATCTGAATGAGTAGCAGAATGACTTCCATGTCTTGGAGTGTATCTGTATTGTATCTGAAATCTTTGAATATTTGTTAAAGATAACTTTTAATCTTATCCTGAAAAGGGTAAAATGTTAGCCAAAACACAGAGTTATGTTGCATGAAATGTATGATGCAATAAAGGTGTTTTATCAATGTTTATGATATATGAATGTAATGTATGCGCATGTAAGCTGATTAGATGTCTCGCTGAGGAGAATAAATCCTTGATAGCTGGAGATGATAAAATCTTTGACTACTGCCGGGGAAAATAAATCCATGACTCCTTGGCAACTTATGGGGATGAAAATCCTTCATGACTTTTCTGGGGATATAGGGATCCTTCAAGTCTGCTTGAGAAACCTGCTTGGGGAATCCAGAGATCTTTGATGACTATGGCTGGAGATTACACAAGGGGAATCCTTACTCGGCTAGGGAATAAGGAAACTCTGATGATCTCTACTGGGGATTTAGACAAAAGAAAACCTTGATCTGCTGGAGAATAAGGAAAACTTTGATGGCTTCTGCGGAGAATTAAGAATGGGAAACTCCGATCTCCTGGGGAAATTGAAATCTTGGGGGCTTCACTGGAGAAGTGAGAATGAGAATCTTTGATCAGAAGGGGATTAAAAATTCTGACAAATTCATGCTGGGAGTAATGAAAACTCTGGCAACTTCACTGGGGAATCAGGAATAAGAATCTTCAATCTGCTAGGGGAAAATAAATCATTGGGGACTTCAAACTGGAGAGTTAAGAATGAGAATCTTCATTCTGTTGAGGAGTAAAAACTCTATGGGGAATAGTTATACTGCTGGGGAATAGCTATACTGCTGGGGAATAGCTATCCTGCTGGAAAGTAAGTTCAAGACTCTCTAGGGGAAAAGATTATTCCTGTTTGGAAAAAGTTCAGGAGTTTGGGTTGTATGCCAATCTATTGGGGAATTATCCGGAGGTTGGGGATAAAAATTAACTGTTATCTGGTTGATTCTCAGACTTTAAGACAACTCGCTGGGGAATCTGGGGAAAGCTAAATGGTTTCTGCTGTAGATTAATAGTTGGAAACTTGACTCCGTTGGGGGAAGAAGGTTTCATCTTTGCTGGGGATTTATGACCCAAAGTTTCTGCTCCGCTGGGGATTGGGAGTTTGAAAACTTAACTCTGATGGTGGGTTAAGGGTTTGAAATATGACTTCGTCGGGGATTGGGAGTTTGTAGATTTTACTCTGGCGGGGATTTTGAAATTTAATTCCGCTGGGGATATGTATTTCAAGGTTGTAGCTCCGCTGGGGATCTAGATGATGTACTGCAGGGGATTTCTCTTGGAATAGCCTAAAGACGTTTTCCTATCCTCTCAACCTGTCAGTAAATATTCTTTCACATTTCGTTTATTTGTAAACAGTGATTATATTCAAATGCATATGCTCATTTAATAAATCATTGGACATTTTCAAATAAAACACAAGTGCAAAAGAAAAAGGAAAAGGCAAATAGTTTTCTGCACTTTGAAGTATCTTTGTATTAACTTTACGTAAGTATTTTGTACAAAGGAAAAATACATCCTAGTAAGAGAATGTTGTCATAAAAATTGAGAAAAATTTATACAAATAAAGATGGCTATGTGTAAAAATTCCACGGGGTTCTCATTTTGCTATAGCCTTCGTAACTCTGGATGTCTTGTCCATTCGTTGCTTCGCCCGAAGATGATTGGATTGATCAGAAGCCCGAAGCTTGTTTGTGAAGAGATTGTCCTTAAAGTGATCTGACGAGACATAGTCATACGCTTTAATTCCCTAACTTTTTCCTGGACCACCCTTTCGGGTTTTCTATCCATCGAGAAACCCTTTTTTTCCCAAGTGGCCCTCTCGGGTTTTCAACTTGCCGGGTGTGCAGATTTTTTTTATTTATCCCTAATTTTAGCCTGAACCGCCCTTTCGAGTTTTCGATTCACCGGGATACCCATTTTTGCCCAAGTCGCCCTTTCAGGTTTTCAACTTTCCGGGTCGTTTATGCGTAGTATCTTTTGACTATGTCTGTGTTCACAGGGTGCGGAAGGTCGTCACTGTCCATGGTGGTCAGGATCATTGCCCCACCAGAAAAGATGTTTTTGATCTCAAATGGTCCTTCGTAAGTAGGAGTCCATTTGCCCCTGTGATCACTTTGCGGCAACATGATCTTCTTGATTACAAGATCCCCGACTTGATATACCTGGCGCCTGACTTTCTTATTAAATGCCTTGATCATCCGTTTCTGGTACGCCTGACCATGGCAAACAATAGTAAGTCGCTTTTCATCAATCAAGTTAAGTTGATCAAGCCGGGTCTGAATCCAATCGTCTTCACTCAAACTATCATCTTTCATGATTCTTAAGGAGGTAATCTGAACCTCGATAGGTAAAATAACTTCCATGTCGTATACCAAAGAATAGAGTGTTGCCCTAGTTGATGTTCGTGCCGTGGTACAGTACCCGTGCAGAGAAAACGGTAACATATTATGCCAGTCCTTGTAGGTGACTGTAATCTTTTGTATGATCTTCTTGATATTTTTGTTTGCAGCTTCGACATCACCATTCATCTTTGGCCGATAGGGAGATGAATTGTGATGTTGAATCTAGAACTGCTCGCACAAGGAAGTGATTATAGTGTTGTTCAGGTTTGTACCATTGTCAGTGATGATCCTGTCAGGGATGCTGTACCGACAAATGAGGTTCTGCTTGATGAAGCGGGCAACAACATTCTTTGTGACGGATGCGAAGGAAGCTACTTCGACCCACTTGGTGAAGTAGTCAATGGCCACCAGAATGAAACGGTGTCCATTGGATGCTGTAGGCTTGATCTCTCCAATCATGTCGATTTCCCACATAGCGAATGGCCAAGGAGCTGTTAAGACATTGAGAGGAACTGGAGGTATATGTACCTTGTCTGCATAGATTTGACATTTGTGACAAGTCCGGGAATGTTGATGGCAGTAAGCTTCCATGGTAGACCAGTAATAGCCTTCCCGTAGAATCTTCTTAGCCATCGTATGACCGCTTAAGTGGGTGCCAAAGGTACCATTGTGCAGTTCAGCCATGATCTGCTCAGCTTCAACTTTGTCCACACAACAGAGTAGAATGCAATCATGATTGCGCTTGTATAGGATACCATTGCTCAAGAAGAACTTTGCCGAGAACCTCCTTAAGAATTTTTTGTCGTTGACTGAATCTTCTTCAGGGTATTCTTGTGCTTCGAGATACCTTTTGACATCATGAAACCACGGTCGGTCCACTACTTCTTCGGTATTAATCTCGTGACAATGTGCAGGTTCGTCCATCCTTTCAATGGTGATTTGAGGAGCCTCATTATCCCAGTTAAGTTTAAACATGGATGACATTGTAGCTAGCGCATCTGCTAGCTGATTCTCTTCTCGCGGGAAGTGCTCGAAGGTAATCTGCTCGAAGGTAATCTGCTCGAAATTTGGTAACAATGTCAGGACATGTTCTTTGTAAGGGATGAGGTTTTGATGTTTAGTATCCCACTCTCCTTTGATTTGACTGATAACCAAAGCTGAGTCCCTGTTATACGGTGGGAGAACTGACTATGGGTTTTGCGTTTGTTTTCGCAAATGTTTCGGTTGAGCAAGAGTCGCCACCGACTTTTTATTTTATCCTAAGGAAAGGTTTAAAAAGCACAGCAAAAACCTTTGAGATTTTTCTTGGGTTCGGGGAGTAGATTATAGAAAGGGAAGGTATTAGCACCCTTTCTATCCATGGTTATCCATGGGCTCTTAGGTACTTGCTTAGATCAACTTGCCTTGGTTTTCAATTGTTTGAAATGGTGCTTGGTGTGTGTGGTTTTGAAAATGTTTTGAAAAGATGCCTTGTATAGGCTACCCTTGTAACAATTCTTTACTTGAATGTTTTACAAAAGGTGTTTTGTCTTTTGAAAAGATGTTTCAAGGTTTTTGAAAGTTTGTTTTGAAAGTGTTTGTGAAATGTGGTTTGAAAATAGGCAAGTGTTTTCTTTGCAAATTGACAAGTACCTAAGAGTTATCTACCCTAATGTTTTCTCAAAGATTCTTGTTATGTTTTAAACCTTTTGACAATTTTGTTCCACCATTGCATTTGGTGGACAATATTGCATTAGGAGGTGAAAGGGACGGGCGCGGGTCATCGTTTAGACCATAATTGCAATAGGGCTAAGTCTCTTTGGGCAATTTCTCTTTGAAAGGGACTTGATCATTTTAGGCAACTTTTCGAAAGCGTCATCGAGGGACTATGATCGTTTGATTGTTTGTTTTACCCAAAGAAACCTAACATGCAATATGGCCCAATTATTTGAAGGCAACAAAGTGGAGTACCCTAGGGGTGCAAGTGTGAGATGTGTTGTCCATTTTCATGCTTGATTATCTTGAAATTAGGTCAAAACTATTTTGTTCGTTTTATTCGCATACAAACCCTAATTCTAGCATGGCATATTTAAAAAGCGTTAAAGTGCGAAAAATAAAATTCCTACACTATTACAACACAATAATATGGGGAAGGGGGGTACAAATGTTCAAATGGGGGATATTTAGACAAGAAATTAAATCTAGCTATTACATCAATTTTGGAATATTTACAAGATAAATAATTGCATAATTAAATAGAAATGAAATAAATATGCAAGATGTAAAAAGAATTTTTATATGTATGAAAAAGTATTATTTATGTCAAATAAATAAAATAAAATAAAAAAAGTCTTATTTTTGGAGTATTTACCTATTTAGGGCAAAACCCTAATTTTAATCAAAAGGGTATTAATTATTTAATATATATAATATTTACTATTTATATACAAAAAAATAAAATAAAAATGAAGTATATTTGTAAAAATATATTTTTAGTGTTAAATATTAATAAAATAAAAATATGTATATTTTTGGTATTTTATCCTAAGTGTATTAATATATATATATATATATATATATATATATATATATATATATATATATATATATATATATATATATATATATATATATATATATATATATATATATATATATATATATATATATATATATATATATATATATATATATATATATATATATATATATATATATATATATATATATATATATATATATATATATATATATATATATATATATATTTTTTACTAAATAAATATCATAATAATAATTAATATTTATGAAAAAAAAGTATGTTTTGTATAAAATATTTTAAGAAGATAAAACAAAATAAAAATGAAAATAAAATGTGTTTACATTATTTCTCTATTTATTCTAAATAATATATTATTTGCTTATTTGTATATAAATATCAATATAATCAAATAAATGCCTAAAAAATATAAAAATGATGCAAAAAATATTTTTTATGTTTTTAATATGATAAGAAAAAATAAATGAGTTAGAATGAAAAAGGAAAAATAAAAAAATCATAAAAATACACAAAATGGGTTTGGGGGGTATGAAAGTGGAAATAGGGTGTGAAAAGAAAAGACCACACAGGCCCAGCCCATGTGGCTTCTTCTTCAACCTTCAGACAAAATGTTCCAAAACGCGCGCGCCTGTACTCAAGTTCAAACGTCCTGATTCTTTGAGCTTTTGCACAAACTTTCAACACAAAAAATGTCAAGCATTGAGTCACGATTCCAAATATATAAAGAACACCTCCTAACTCTCAGAAATGAGAGAGAATTTTGACATTCCCAAATCCTGACCTAAGTTTTCTGCCATTTTCAAACCTTAAATTCTCACAGCTCAAGCAAAAGAAATGAAAAGTAAAAGCATGTACAGGTTCAGTGGCATGAGTAGAACATTTCTTATTCACAAACCTAGAGCTAATGATGCTTATACTAAGAGTTAGAAGTTCACCAAAATACCTGTTCAGTTGAAGTTCTATCTGGAAATGGGGAAGCTTTCAGTGCAAGGTGATGGTTGGTATAACTTCCTTGAGGTGTGGTGATGCTGTTTCAATGTTTACTTTGCCTTGAGACCCTTTGAATCGAGCTGTGGAACTTCAACTGCAAAATGAGAAAGTGAAAATGGTGGAACTTGTTAGAGGAATTACAGGTCGTGTTTTAGGTTTTGGTTAGCTTGTATTGATGGTAGGGAATGAGTTTGAACAGGTTTGGGCAAGAGAGCATGAGAGGAATGAGAGATGGCACTCAAACTGCAGGCCCTGTCCTGTTTTTGCAGTTTGAGAGTGATTATGGCAATGGAGAGATACTGGAGGTCTTAGGGTCGTGTGCTAGCTCAGTTGGGATGTCTTGAATGTGTTTCAAAAGTTTTCTTAAGGGTTTGCAAGCTGATATCAAAGTTGTGTTGAACAATGCAATGTTTCTTAGCACTTAAGCAAGAAAAGGTCAAGTTGGTGTTTAGGCAGCTAGAGGCCCCCATAACATGCTGCATAACTCAGTCTTGATCAGTGTGATTAATCCCTAAACTTGTGCCAAAGAGATCTTAATTGTACTTCTTGGATTTTCAATTGGACATAAAGCTTGCTTTTTCAAAAATGGATAAAGTGCTTTATCTATTTTGGGATTAATCTACTATGCAATGCTTGAATCCATAGAACATGGTCTTGGCACAAAGAGTTTGCATTAAATTTATGAGTGTTAGATGGTTTAAGGACCTGTAATCAAGATATGCAAGCTGAGATTGAAAATGCCTAGTGTTATGGACATGTAATTTGACCAATTCAAAAGTGAGTTTTTGCCAAATTGTGAAATTCGAATCTCTCAAGTTATGAGGTTGTTTGATAAGTTCTTGGACATTTTGGAAAGCTTGGAATGTGTACTACAATCCATCTTTGAAATTCAAATTGAAATTCCAAGTGGAAGTGTATGGAAAATGGCCTTGAAGTTGGGTAGAAAACCTTGTCAAAATAGGTTAAAATTTCACTAAGTTAAGAATGGTTTAGTACCCTTATTCAAAAAATTGTAACTTGAGATACAAGCCTCATTTAGGAAAACTTTGTGAATCAAAGTTGTATATTATGCAACAAGCTTCAACTTTCATGTTTTGACTTTTGTTTGAATCCAAATAGATCTTGGTGAGAAAGTGGGGCAAAGTTGGGAAAAAATTAGGGTTTTTCATAACTTAGAAAAATTCTAAGTTATGAAAAAATTCTCATTTCTAACCCTAATTTGCATTTTTTGATTTCTTGATGAACAAGTTTCATGATTTGGCATGTTTTGATGAAAAATGAATCTTGACTCTTGATTTTGACCAAAAAGTCAAAGTTTGACTTTTCAGTATATAGTCAAAATTGATCAATTGACTGGGAAATTCAACTGTCAATCTTGTAAACTTGGAATCTTTTGAGTTTGTTGAGCATGTCAAGATAATTCCATGGGGTCCTTGAGTCCATATATGAAATTGGTTTGCCATTGGCTAGGTCAAACAGTCAAAAATTGCCTTTGTGCAGTCAAAACCCTAAAAATGACCATTTTGCCCTTTTGGTGATCTGATCAAATTTCTTGTGGAATTGTGATCCAAACTTGATCAAATGGTTCATAGGAGTTCATAATGTTGATGTGGATCAATTTTCATGAGGTTTGACTGTCAATTGGCCACAGTTGACTTTTTCCCCAATATAGCTGATCTCTAGGTCAACTGTCCAATTGACTGGGCAAAACTTGGAATCAAGACTTGAAACTTGATGGGGATAAACTTGGGGGTCCAATATGAAGCAAGAAAGTCATCTTAGGCATTTTAGGTCAAAACATCTTTGTGCAAACACAAACCCTAATTTGGGTCAGCAGTGCAAGGAGAAGTCTTGAGCAGATGAAACCTTAACTGGATCCTGATCTTCAAGGGCTTTGTGATGAGAAATCAATGAGAAATGGGAGGGAAAATTTTGGAGTACAACAGTCCCCAAATATGATCAAAGATTTGATTCCCAAGTCGATAGCAGCCTTGAGACCAAAGATACAAGCTTCGTACTCGGCCATGTTGTTGGTGCAGCTGAAGCAGAGTCTGGCTATGAAAGGTGTATGACAACCTTCTGGGGAGATAAGTACCGCGCCGATACCGTTTCCAAGTGCGTTGGAGGCACCATCAAAGTACAGGGTCCATCGGGATCCTTGTTCAGGTCCGTCATACGGTCTGTTCTCTTCAATATTGTCCAAAGTCATGATATCCTCGCCGGGGAAGTCGAACCTCATGGATTGGTAATCTTCGACAGCTTGATGGGCTAGATGATCGGCTAATACACTCCCCTTTATAGCTTTTTGGGTTATGTACTGTATATCATACTCTGTGAGGATTATCTGCCATCTAGCAATTCTTCCAGATAGAGCAGGCTTCTCAAAGATGTACTTGATCAGATCCATCTTAGAGATCAGCAAAGTGGTATGAGTCAACATATACTGCCTTAGCCGGCGAGCAACCCATACCAAAGCGCAACAAGTTTTCTCGAGCAGTGATTATCGGGTCGCACAGTCGGTAAACTTTTTGCTAAGGTAATAAATGGCATGCTCTTTTCGGCCAGACTCGTCATGTTGGCCCAGTACGCACCCCATTGAATTCTCCAGGACGGTCAGATACATGATTAACGACCTTCCTTCGACGGGTGGCATCAAGATAGGAGGTTCTAGCAAATACTCCTTGATTCTATCGAAAGAAACTTGACAGTCATCATTCCATTTAACCACCTGATCTTTCTTCAATAACTTGAAGATTGGTTCACAGGTAGATGTTAGGTGAGAAATGAACCTTGCAATGTAGTTTAGGCGTCCTAAGAAACCTCTGACCTCCTTCTCAATTCGAGGGGCAGGCATTTCTTGTATAGCTTTGACTTTGGCAAGATCAACCTCGATGCCTTTGTTACTGACAATGAAACCCAAGAGTTTATCGGACCTGACTCCGAAATTGCACTTGTTAGAGTTCAGTCTTAGCTTGTACTCTTTCAACCTGACAAACAGCTTTTGCAGATGGTCGAGGTGTTCTTCTTCAGTTTGTGAATGGGCTATCATGTCGTCTACGTAGACCTCTATCTCATGATGTATCATATCATGAAACAAAGCCACCATGGCGCGTTGATAGGTTGCCCCGGCATTATTCAGTCCGAATGGCATCACTTTATAACAGAACGTACCCAACTGTGTAACAAAAGTAGTTTTCTCCATGTCTTCAGGGGCCATTTTGATCTGGTTGTACCCTGAAAATCCATCCATGAAAGAAAATACCTTGTCCTGAGCTGTATTGTCAACCAAGATGTCAATGTGCGGTAATGGAAAGTCATCTTTAGGGCTAGCCCTGTTTAAATCTCTGTAACCCACGCACATCCTGACTTTGCCGTCCTTCTTAGGCACGGGCACAATGTTAGCAACCCATTGTGGATAGGATGTAACAGCAAGAAAGCCAACATTGAACTGCTTCATCACTTCAGCTTTGATCTTTTCAGACATGTCGGGCCTCATGCGACGAACTTTTTGTTTAATTGGTGGACAGTCTTCTCTTGTAGGGAGACGGTGGACCACAATATCTGTATCAAGTCCCGACATGTCTTCGTAGGACCAGGCGAAGATCTCAACATATTCTTTCAACAACTGAACTAAACGCTCTTTGACACTTGGATCTAGGTTGGCACCCACTCTAACCTCTTTTCTGTCTTCCTCTGTTCCCAAGTTGATTGTCTCTAACAACTCCTCATGAGGTAGAATAACCCTTTCTTCCTATTGTAGCAGTCTAGCCAATTCTCCAGGTACTTCACAGTCTTCATCACCTTCGTATTCGGCATGGTAGACCAGATCTTCAGAGTTACTGAAGGCCATAGCAGAATTGTTACCCATGGAATCCAGAATGGATGGGTACCTGCATTGGTGAGTGTGGGTGTGTGTAAGGGATAGCCACCTTTAAAAAAATAAAATATAAAAAGAAAGAAAATGAACACAAAAGTTTATATGTGAAAACTTCCATGATTCATTAAAATGGAATATGAAGATGAAAAATCAAACCCTTACAAATGGACCTATGTGCCTCGGGTAAGGCACAAGGTTAAAAGTGTACAAATTGTTTAGGAATTATTACAAACCAACAGAAATGTTTGAAAGATAAATTACTGATTGATGAAAGTAATGGGAATAAAGTCCTTCGCCTCCCAATTGCACAATCCTCCTTCAACGGTAGGGAAAATCCAGTCTTCCAGGTTGCTCCCCTCTTCACCATCCTCCAAAGAATTGACTCCATGATGAGTGATCTTCACTGGTGGCCCTCCAGTCCGGGAGCGACGCACAGCCTTTTGAGCAAAAGCAGTGAAACCCAAGCGGAATTTATCAGACTTGAAAGGAAAATCGGGAAGTTGCCCCCAGATTGTGCTTCCTCCTTCTTCAGTCATAGCCTTTGTATCTTTGAGTGATGACATCCGAGGCGGAGGTCGGGTAATCATGGGTACAGAAGGCACTGCCGCAATCTCATGAGCTACATCTTCAAAATGTTGAAAGGGGGTTTTGATGAATTCACCATCCAATTCTACATAGCGGAAAGAATTAAGATGGCTTATCATGTACTCCTCTTCGCCGAGAACAGTCACAATTTTCCCCTGGACATAATACTTGAGCTTCTGATGCAGAGTTGAAGTAATGGCTCCAACATGATGAATCCAGGGTCTTCCCAACAAGAAAGAATAAGAGGGATGGATGTCCATGAGATAGAATGTGGAGTTGAAGGTTTCAGTACCCACTTTAATCGGGATGTCCACCTCCCTGTGAACCATCCGTTTAGAACCATCAAAGGCTCTGACAATGATGTTGCTGGGCTTCAAAGTTAAACCTTCACAATCTAGCCTATCCAATGCCTTCTTTGGTAGGACGTTCAGTGATGAACCAGTGTCTACCAGAACGTGTGCCAGAGTAGGCCCTCTGCATTCCACCGAGACATGCAAAGCGTCATTATGCTTTCTCCCCTTGACTGTTAGATCAGCGTCGGAGAACCCTAGACCATTGTCTGCTGTTAGGCTAGCTACACATTCCTGGAACTGGTCCGCGGAGGTTTCCTGGGGCACATGGGTTGTCTTAAAGAATTTGATCAAAGCTTTGGCATGAGCTTCTGAGCAAAGTAGCAAGGCCAGCATAGAGATTTTTGAGGGGGTTTTCCCCAGTTGCTCTACAACATTATAATCGCTTTTCTTGATTATTTTCAAAATCTCTTCCATTTCTTTTTGAGAGATCTCAGGGATGATCAAAGGCTGAGCCCTCGTCCTGACGGGCTCTTCTTAGATCCCTTTCCCTCTATCATCATCAGCAGCTGAAGGGACAACTTCAGGAGTCACAACTTCTTCAATAATTGGAGTTCTTGCAGATATGTTGACCGGCACAGGGGTAACTTTAGGAGCGGCTAAGGGTCCGAAGATTTCCCTTGGAGGAGAAATCTCCGGAGAGAAAATTCTTCCACTGCGGGTGATTTTACTCGGTCCGACAATGTTTCCAATGTCAGAAGTCTCTTCATCAGAACTCTCTTCAGTTAACTCAACTTGCTTAATACCGTGGTAGAAGATCTCTCCCCCATAGTTCCACGGTATTTATTTGTTGGACTTGTACGGGATAGGCCCCGACATAGTTATCTTCAAAGGTACAATCATCGGATCGGATGTAATCTTAACAGGTCTTTTGGAGACCTTGGAAAGATTGGCGGATATGGTAATTATCGAAACATCATTAACAGGAGTCGGTGTAAAAGGAGTCTTTTCAAAAAATATCTCTTGATTATCCATTAGGCGCTGGATGCCTAACTTCAACAACAGACAATCGGTTGGTAAGGAGGAACAAATGCAACAATCTTCTTCACATCCTGGGAAAATCCCAGCCTTCAACAAATTCAGCTTGATTATCGGTAGCGGAGTCATCAAATCATCAACAGTAGCAACAAAAAGATCTTCTTCAACAGCATGGACATTATGACCATGTTTTGGCATTGGAGCAGAGATCACATTAGGCTTTTCAGGGGCGTCGAATTCCACTTCTTTAGCATCTATTAAATCCTGAATCTTATTTTTGAGGGCCCAACAATTGTTGGTGTCATGCCTCAGGCTGTCTGAATGATAAGCACACTTTGCATTTGAATGGTAGTAAGGAGAAGATGTATTCGGATTCTTCGGTGCCTCTTTCAAACTTGCAAGGTTTAACTTCAAAATATGAGGGAGAACCTGAGCAGGTGTCATATTGATCCGAGTGAATTTCCGTACAGGCCTTTCCACCCTTGCTTGGTTGGTTCTGGGTTGATTGTTTCTAGGCTGATCAGATGCAGACTTCTGAATCATTACAGCCCCCACCGCGGGTCGACACTCAACTCTTCCTTGACTTCTCTGAGAGTAGACAACTGAGACTTCTTTCTTTGCTGAAAAGGTCTTTTTGATGGCAGCGGAAGCAGATGTATCCTTTTAAATATTTCTGCTCTTGATGCCGACTTCAACTCCTTTACCCGTCAGAATTAACTCGGTGAACCCCACAGACGAACTTCCAATCAGGTGATTGAAAAAGGGGTCTGACAGTGTACCCAAGAACATATCTACCAGCTCCATCTCAGATAGAAGTGGTTTCACTCGTCCCGCCAAGTCTCTCCATTTCTGGGCATACTCTTTGAAACCTTCATTTGATACCATGCCCATACTCTGTAATTTAGTACAGGTTGGTGCTAAATCCGCATTATATTGATACTGTATGTAGAAGGAAGCAACCAAATCCTCCCAATTATGCACATCAGACCTCTCTAGCTGGTAAAACCAATCTAATTGCGTCCCTGAAAGACTGTCCTGGAAGAAATGGACCCACAGATCCTTGTCAAAAGAATGAGGTTGAAATTTTCTAACGTAAGACCGCAGGTGCATCTTTGGACAAGACAAACCATCGTAATTAGCAAAAAGAGGCACCTTGAATTTAGGGGGAATAACAATCCCAGCAACCAAACCTAGCTCCTCAAAGTCCATCCCATGCACTCTTGCACCTCCATAGTGTTAGAACATAGTTTGATTCTACAACCCTCAGTTAGAGTTTTGATGATAACAAAATACAAGATTAAATAAATTATAAGATTTATAAGACATATATGCTACTTAAAATTATGTTGTGTATTTACAGAAACTCTGATGGAATCAGCATCAGAATATCAGTATCAACATCAGCATCAGAAGATATGCCAGCATCAGAATATCAAATAACATGTGCTATACGCTGAAGCCTGATGAACATAATCTGCACATAACATACTCTGACTCTGATCAAGATCCTAACCATGTCATCAGCACTCAGAATAAGCTAAAGCCAAGAACACTCTGATCATCATTAGCAGAACACTCTGAAGTGTCAACGTTACTATGCATTCAAGACAGATTAATTACCAACGACTTTATTCCAAGACAAAGATCTTCTCAAAAAGGAAAGAACGTTATGAGCATTGAAATGGATTTATGGACAACAACGTATCTATTCCAAGGCTACTTAAACAAGTCAGTGAAAAAAGAAATGGCTAATACTCTACACGCATATACACACCTAAGCTAATCATCCTCAAGCACGCTCTCACTTTTCCTAAAGCTTTCAATCACGCTCACTCTATACCTCTAGCAATCTAGTGTCATCTAAGCTTCATATTGTGTATTATCACAATTGTGATATATAGTTTTGTAAGAAAACATCAAACACACATTTGTTCATTTATCTGTAAGAGAAATTCCTTGAGATAAACCGGTCTGTGGTTAGACTCAAGAAGGCTTTAACAGTTGTTAAAGCAGTTGTGTATTCAGTTGAATATAGTGGATTAAGACCTCGTTGGAGAGAGGCGAAATCACCTTGACGGGTGGACTGGAGTAGTTTGAGATCAAACGAACCAGGATAAAAATAACGTGTTGTCTGCATTTGATTTTAAGTTTTATAATTCAACCCCCCTTCTTGTGTTTTTCACTTCTTCAATTGGCATCAGAGTGCCTGGTTCTGAGCTTATAACACTTAACCGTGTCAGTACAAGATCCAGCATTAGAAAAACACAATGGCAGGACCACATCAAAACATCAGCAATGACAACAATGAAGAAAGAGACAGATTCAGTGGCAAACCTCCAGTCTTTGATGGAGAGAACTTTGATTACTGGAAAGACATAATTGAAAGCTTCTTTCTGGCCCACGATGCTGATCTGTGGGATATGGTGACTGATGGATACACGCACCCAGTGAATGCAAGTGGTCAGAAGATTGACAGGAAAGCAATGTCTGATCAACAAAAGCGTGATTTCAGAAATCATCACAAAGCCAGAACAATTCTTCTCAGCGCCATCTCTTACTCTGAATATGAAAAGATATCAAACAGAGACACTGCAAAGAATATGTTTAACTATCTGAGAATGACGCATGAAGGCAACATTCAAGTTAAAGAAACTAAAGCTCTTGCGCTCATTCAGAAGTATGAGGCATTCAAGATGGAAGAAAGTGAATCAATTGAAACAATGTTCTCAAGATTTCAAATTCTGGTAGCTGGTCTTAAAGTTCTAGACAAAGGGTATTCTACTACTGATCATGTTAAGAAGATCATCAGAAGCTTGCCAAAATAGTGGAGGCCAATGGTCACAACGCTGAAGCTAGCTAAGGATCTCAACAAAATCTCTCTGGAGGAACTTGTCAGCTCCCTCAGAAGTCACGAGATAGAGCCAGAAGCAGATGAACCTCAAAAGCAAGGTAAGCCATTAGCTTTAAAATCTAATAGAAAATCTGACTCCAAAGTTTTGCAGGCTGTTGAAGAAACCTCTGATGGGTCCTCATTAGAAGAAGATGAACTGTCTCTCCTCTCCAGAAGTGTGAACCAACTGTGGAAGCAGAGGCAAAGAAAGTTCAGGAATCCAAGAAGATCAGAGAATCAGAATGAATCCTCCTCCAGATACAGAAGGTCAAAATCCTCCTCTGGACACAGAAGATCTGAAGGCTCTTCAGGAAGCAGAAAGCCAAAAAACAAAGACATCATCTTCTATGAATGTAACGAGAAAGGACACTACAAGAGTGACTGCCCAAAGCTTCAGAGGTAAAATCCCAAAAAGAAGTTTGGCAAGGAAAAGAAGAAAAGTCTCATGGCTACATGGGATGACTCTGATACATCTGAAGCTGACTCAGAATCAGATGATGAGAGAGCAAACATAGCTCTCATGGCAAACATAACAGAAGACGGTGAAGCTTCTGAATCAGACTCGAAATCAGACACAGAAGAGGTATTTCCTGACTTTGATATTAACTTTACTAAGGCTGAACTAGCTGAAAGCCTTAATGAAATTCTAGAAAGATATCAGCAGATCAGAGTCAAATTCAGAAACCTGAAAAGGAATCTAGCTTCTGATTCTGATAAAACTGAGAGTCTCAAATTGGAGAATTCTGAGTTGAAAGATAAAGTTTCAAAATTAGAAAATCTATTGCAAAACTCTCAGAATGAAACAATTCCTGAAACTCCCAGCAGTGGTGATGAGATCATCAGGGAGTATGATCACAACTTTCAGAAGTTTCTAGCTAGAAACATAGATAGAAGCAAAATGGATTCAATGATCTATGGAGTTAGCAGAAATGGCAGAAAAGGAATAGGATACCAAGGTAAGGTACCTACACCAAATAATGCCATGGATTTAGTGATAAAACGCACTTCACTTGATTCTCACTTTGTATATGGGCACACACACGACATCAAATATACTAGTAGTAATTATTCTGTCAAACCAAAATTCAACCAGAGTGTGATCGGTGGGAACGAGAACTGACTGTTTTTTGTTTTGAATGCTAGTTCGCGTTGGCGTTTTTTTCCGCAAAGTGTCGCGGTTAAGCAAGAGTCGCCACCGTCTTTTCTTTTATCCAACAAGGAAAGGAAAAAAGCACAAAAAAATTCCTTTTCGAGATTGTTTCTCGGGTTCGGGAGGTAGATTATAGAAAGGGAAGGTGTTAGCACCCTTTCTATCCGTGGTTATCCACGGGCTCTTAGGTACTTTCTCACTGTGTTTTCAAAAAGGTTTGCTTTTCTTTGTGATTGTGGGTTTTGAAAAAAAAAAGTTTTGTTTGAAAACTTCAATTTAACTCTTGTTTCTGTCCTCAAGAGTGTATGAAGGGTTTTTGAAAAACTTTGTTCGAAAAGTGTAAGTGTGAAAAGTTTGTTTTGTTTTGAAAGAGCAAGTATCTAAGAACCTCTACCTACTCAAAAAGGAATTAAACTGTTCTAAAGTCCTTTAGACAATGCTATCCCCCTATTGAGGAGTAGGTAGCACCTTCGTTGGAGTTTTCGGGTCAATTCGATTTTAGGGACGTGTGGTCACTAAAGCAACGTTAGGACGCTTTAGTGGTAATCCTAATGTCTTAGATCATTTTTATCGAGGCAACTTATGATCTTGGGACAAAAGGACGGCTTCTAAAACATCCTATACTTAATGACCATGTTCGAGGCAACCAAGTGAGGTTTACCCTAAGAGTGGCATGTGCAAGTGTGTCAATTTTCAGTTATATTATTCTTGCATGTCATGGTGAGCTACTGTTGATTTTAAGTTAAGAGTTAATCTTGTCATGCATAGCCTAGTTAGCATACATCTAAACACTTAATATATGTACAGGAATTTAAAGTGCAGAAAATGTAAATCCTACGCTATTACAAGGCTTCGGGGAGGGGGATTATTTACATGTCCAAAATTGGGGAAATAAAAGCAGTAAAGGTCTTAGTTAAGCTATTACAAACCAGTAGACAATTATAATAAAAATAAACGCGCGCGAATCTGAAAATAAACTCTAAAAAATCCTAAGAATAAAATCTTTTTGTTGTTTTATTTTATTTTGGGAAAATAATCTAAATCTATTTAATTTTAGTTTTGGAAAAAATGTTAAGATCATTAAAAGGTTAATTAACAAAATTAATTTTAATAGAAAACACTAGCCTAATGTTTTTTGTGGTTTTTTTATTTTAATGTTAATTAAAAAGATAAAAAGAAGTCTATGGAAAACAAAAATAAAATACAAGGGGGATCCTTCGATCCAGGAAAGAAAAGGAGTTTCCACCCAGGGAGAGCATGGAAGCTTCGATCCAGAGAGAGTCCTGGTCCTTTCGATTGGGCCAGACAGTAAGGCGTGAGTAGCCTTCGATCCAGGGAAGAGGATTGTTTTCTGATCATGGAGGTCATGACTTTCGATCCAGGAATGAGATGCCTCCTTCGATCCAGCATGCTAATGGGTTCGATCCAGAGAAGGTGTCTCCTTCGATCTGGGCTGTTATACCTGTAAAAGTATGTTAGCAAAATAAAATGCACGGCCTGGGTATTGAACCCCAGGCCCTTCGATCCTGTGCTTGCTGGGGTCTCTTCAGGCTAAATCTGCAGCAAATGTTAGCACACGAAAAAACATGACCTGGGTGCCAAACCCAGGCCCTTTGATCCTATCTAGGATGGAAAATCGAAGGTAACAACAAGTAATGATGTGTTATGTAAAAAATAAGGTTGGATAATTTACCTTATCTTACCAGTAGATTGGAACTTCGATTTGGGTACTGGCTGGATGAATACCTTCGATCTGGGATTTCTGGGCGTGGAGGTGTTCGCTGGGTGGTAGCTTTGGCTTATGCAAGGATTGGGTATGGCTTCCTGGAAGTGCTAATGACTTTTGGCAGCGTAACTCCAATGTTTTTTTGTTCTCCTGTTGAGTTTTGTGTGTATAATTTTCGTGTGTGGATATGATTTTCGTGTCATTGGAATGTGCCACTAGCCCTTGTATTTATAGGGGTGTGAAGGTGCAGTAATGGCAAGAGACAACCATTAAACAGGCCATTAAATGCCATGAGACAAGAAACAGACACATTAAATAATTTCCTTTTTTGAAACATTTGTGTCTCTTGAATGAACCTGGACGCTTTTGACTTGAGTGCCCTCTTGATGACCTCCTTCGAATAGGCTGATGGCACCCTTTGAATGCTTTTCGAAAGCTTCTTCAAATGGACCCTTTGAATGCCTCTTCGAATGGACCTTCTGGAATTCCAATAGAAGGACACTGTTATAATGCCAATCGAAGTACTTGTCCATAATGCCAATCGAAAGGCTCCTTCAGAACACCAATCGAAATGCTCCTTCAGAATGCCAATCGAAGGGTCTTTCAGAATGCCAATCGAAGTGCTCCTTCAGAATGCCAATCGAAATGCTCCTTCAGAATGCCAATCGAAGGGTTTTTCAGAATGCCAATCGAAGTGCTCCTTCAGAATGCCAATCGAAATGCTTGTCCAGAATGTCGATCGAAGGGCCTTTCAGAATGCCAATCGAAATATACTTAAAGCACCACTCAAAAATTTTCCTTTTCCTTAGGCAAGAGTTTGTGATCAACCATGCAGGGGGAAGACTTTGGAAAACATGAGAGGGAAAATTTTGGGGTGCAACACAGAGTTTTTGTAAAACTAACAAATCAGGACCCAAGAAAATTTGGGTACCTAAGGATAAAATAATACATGTTGCAGATATCTTTAGCAACAAAGCAGAAACACCAGTCATGGTACCCGGACTCTGGCTGCTCACGACACATGACGGGAAGCAAGCATATGTTCCAAAGCCTGGAACTTAAGCCTGGAGGCCACGTAGGCTTTGGAGGCAATCAGAGGGGAAAGATCATTGGCTCTGGAACAGTAGGTAATGGAAATCTTCCCTCTATAAGTAATATTTTATTAGTAGATGGATTAATGCATAACCTGTTATCCATAAGTCAATTAAGTGATAACGGTTATGATATAATCTTTAATCAAAATTCATGCAAAGCTGTTAGTCAGAAAGATGGGACTATCCTGTTTAATGGAAAGAGGAGAAACAACATTTATAAAATAAAACTTTCTGAACTGAAAAGTCAGAATGTAAAGTGTCTTCTGTCTGTTAACAACGAGCAATGGATCTGGCACAGAAGATTGGGGCATGTCAGTATGAGAAGAATATCTCATATTAACAAACTCAATCTGGTCAGAGGACTTCCTAACCTGAAGTTCAATTCAAATGCTCTGTGTGAAGCATGTCAGAAAGACAACTTTGCAAAACCAGCTTTCAAATATAAAAACGTTGTTTCCACCTCTAAGCCATTAGAACTTCTGCATATTGACTTATTTGGACCAGTTAAAACTGCTTCGGTCAGTGGCAAGAAGTATGGGTTAGTAATCGTAGATGACTATAGCAGATGGACATGGGTAAAGTTCTTAAGACACAAGGACGAGTCACACTCTGTGTTTGTCACCTTCTGCAACCAAGTTCAGAATGAAAAGGATCTTAGAATCGTCAAAGTCAGAAGTGATCATGGTGGAGAGTTTGAAAACAAAGATTTTGAATCATTTTTTAATGACAAAGGCATTCTGCATGATTTCTCTTGTCCTAGAACTCCCTAGCAAAATGGAGTTGTAGAATGAAAGAACAGAACGTTGCAAGAAATGGCCAGAACCATGATCAACGAGACTAACGTTGCTAAGATTTTCTGGGCAGAGGCAATAAACACAGCGTGCTACATTCAGAATAGAATCTCTATAAGACCTATTCTGGAAAAGACTCCATATGAATTGTGGAAGAACAGAAAGCCCAACATTTCATATTTTCATCCATTTGGATGTACCTGTTTTATTTTGAATACTAAAAATTATTTGAACAAGTTTGACTCTAAAGCACAAAAGTGTATTATGTTAGGATACTCTGAACGCTCAAGAGGGTACAGAGTATACAATAAAAAAACACAGATTTTTGAAGAATCAATCAGTGTTCATTTTGATGATAAGCTTGACTCTCAAAAGTCAAAGTAGAATGAATTACTTGCAGGTATGGAAGTTGAATTCACAGGTACTAAAGACAAGTCATCAGAAGCTCTCAACAAAGACACCCCCTCAACCTCAGAAAGAGGCACTGCAAGCAATCCAGCACCTTCTGTTGATCAACTTCAGAAAAGACCATCCAGAAGCAGCATGGATCACCCAGAAGAAACAATATTAGGAAGAAAGGAAGATCCAATCAGAACAAGAGCCAGCTTCAGAAACTATGAAGAATACCTCATGGGACTTGTTTCTCTAATTGAAACATCAACAGTTGATGAAGCACTTCTGGACAATGACTGGATTCTAGCAATGCAAGAGGAGCTGAATCAATTCACAAGAAATGACGTATGGGATCTAGTTCCTAAACCAAAAGGATTCAACGTCATTGGAACAAAATGGGTGTTCAGAAACAAACTAAATGAACAAGGTGAAGTCATCAGAAACAAGGCACGATTGGTAGCACAAGGTTATAGTCATCAAGAGGGGATATACTATACAAAAACCTTTGCTTCAGTCGCCAGGTTAGAATCTATCAGACTTTTAATTTCATTTGCTGTAAATAAAGGCATCACTCAGTATTAGATGGATGTTAAGAGTGCATTCTTAAATGGCTATATAGAAGAAGAGGTATATGTGCACCAACCCCCTGGGTTTGAAAGTTCAAAAAATCCAGAATATGTTTTCAAACTAAAGAAGTCACTGTATGGTCTGAAACAAGCTCCCAGAGCTTGGTATGAAAGACTGAGTAACTTCCTGTTAGAAAAGGAATTCACCAGAGGGAAAGTGGACACAACCTTAACTTCTCATCTCTGATACTTTTTATTCGTTATTTGATTATCTCTGATACCCTTTCCTCTCTATCCTTAAACTATGATACCTTTCATCATTTTATTTTAATTGAAAAAATCCAGTTTTTGTCATCATCAAAAAGGGGGAGATTGTTAGAACATAGTTTGATTCTACAACCCTCAGTTAGAGTTTTGATGATAACAAAATACAAGATTAAATAAATTATAAGATTTATAAGACATATATGCTACTTAAAATTATGTTGTGTATTTACAGAAACTCTGATGGAATCAGCATCAGAATATCAGTATCAACATCAACATCAGAAGATATGCCAGCATCAGAAGATCAAATAACATGTGCTATACGCTGAAGCTTGATGAACATAATCTACGCATAACATACTCTTACTCTGATCAAGATCCTAACCATGTCATCAGCACTCAGAAGCGTCAGAATAAGCTAAAGCCAAGAACACTCTGATCATCATTAGCAGAACACTCTGAAGTGTCAACGTTACTATGCATTCAAGACAGATTAATTACCAACAACTTTATTCCAAGACAAAGATCTTCTCAAAAAGGAAATAACCTTATGAGCATTGAAATGGATTTATGGACAACAACGTATCTATTCTAAGGCTACTTAAACAAGTCAGTGAGAAAAGAAATGGCTAATACTCTACACGCATATACACGCCTAAGCTAATCATCCTCAAGCACGCTCTCACTTTTGCTAAAGCTTTCAATCATGCTCACTCTATAGCTCTAGCAATCTAGTGTCATCTAAGCTTCATATTGTGAATTATCACAGTTGTGATATATAGTTTTGTAGGAAAACATCAAACACACATTTGTTCATTTATCTGTAAGAGAAATTCCTTGAGATAAACCGGTCTGTGGTTAGACTCAAGAAGGATTTAACAATTTTTAAAGCAGTTGTGTATTCAGTTGAATATAGTGGATTAAGACCTCGTTGGAGAGAGGCGAAATCACCTTGACGGGTGGACTGGAGTAGTTTGAGATCAAACAAACCAGGATAAAAATAACGTGTTGTCTGCATTTGATTTTAAGTTTTACAATTCAACCTCCCTTCTTGTGTTTTTCACTTCTTCACATAGCTGCCAGACGCTCTTCCAGATTCTTGTATTTGTCGTCTGCAGGAGGGTACTGCTGCTCAGAATAGTCTTCATCATCTTCATCTTCTTCTTCCTCAGATTGCACTGCAGTTCCTTTACCCTTTCCTACCCCTTCATCAGATGTTGAGGGGAAATCCAGGACCCTTCTGGTTTGACCTTCAAATCTTCTACCCAAAGTAGCCACACCAACCCTCTTCTTTTTCTTCTTCTCTTTTTCCTTTTCCAGCAAGGTTTTGAGCTCCTCCCGACCCTTTGCCAAGGTCATGAGTAGTTGTTGGAACTATGAATTCTGCGCTTGTAAGTGTTTGACCGTCTGCTCTATATCCATCTTGCTGAAATAAACAGCAGAGAGATAAGGAAACCTGGTGTTAAGACCTGCTTATGCATATGATGAATGATATGTTATTCATGTAATGCATTCAAGCATTCAGAAATTCAAATTTGTTTTAAACAAAAAGGAACACACTTCATATTAATAAGATAGAATTTGTTAGTACATAAATGCCCCATGGGCAAAATAATACAAAATTCTAATGTAAAAAGACGTTGCACATCCTCTTTGGTGAAATGTAGGTGTTGAGAGTCTGCTCTTCGTGAAGTTGGCGAGTAAGTTCCAAAACCTTCTTCTCACTGGCGTAGAATTGAGCTTCAAAAGTATAACATTCTCCCTTGAGCTGTATCCAACTCCTTTGCAAATCTTCAAGTGATGTTGGCATGTCAGGATGTAGGAGGGTGTATGGAACCTCTCCTTCCATAACAGGCTCTTTGATCACAGGAAGAATGTAGGGGTAAGGCATCATAAGACTTTGGGCGCGGGTTCGTACCCACTTGAGGTAAGGCTCAAGGGGGATGGAATTCTTGTGTCCCAAGGTCTTACTGTCCATCTTGTTGGGCATCCTCCAAGCTCGGATAAACCTTTGTCGAAGTCCTTGATCATCGTTGTCGAAGTCAAAAACCAAGTCTGGAATTAGCATGTCATGCGGGCCGTCCCTTCGGGCATACCCAAATTGTCTCAGAGCCAAGCAGGGGTTGTAGGTAATGCCTCCCCTAATGCCAAGTAGTGGGACATTAGGGAATTCCCCACAATGATCAATGATGATAACATTTTCTCTGGATCAAGAACACCGATGAACATCTGAATGTGTAAGAGTCATCAATCGTTGTGACCACCTCATACCTTGCTCATTCTTCAAATCTGATTGGGGAAGGTGAGAAATAAACCACCTTGCTAGAAGAGGAGTACAGCACATGAGAACACCTCTTTTCCTCATTGTTCAAGTGTGAAATGAGTGGAGGATATCCCCAAGCAATGTAGGCACCGGGTTGCAAGCCATGAAAATTTTGACAGCACTGACATCTATAAGCTGGTCAGGGTTAGGGAACAAGACCAACCCATAGATGAGAAGAGCTACAATCTCCTCAAAAGCTTGTAAGTCCAATGAATTCCAGCATTCTTGAGCTTTCTCAAACAGAAACTTTGCCAAGAAACCCTTGACACCACTTCTGGTTTCCCAATGACCTTTGACATCAGATGATTGCAAGTGTAAGGCTTGAGCAACATCTACAGGCTTTGGATCTCTTTCCGTACCGTTGTAGGGTAGTCGATGGAGAATAGGAATCCTCAGGAGTTGAGAAAATTCCTCTAAAGTAGGCACAAGCTGGTTAATCAGGAAATGTGAAGCAGTGGTGTAGGGGGTCAAAGAACTGGAAGAGAACTTTCACCATGTCTTCCTCAGTGTTGGTGTTGACCAAGTTGAGAAGACGACCATGCCTCTCGATGAATGGAGAATTCTCAGGAATCCTTGAAGCTAGCTCCTTGAGTTGAGGAGGAATTATCACAAGGTTGACTTGAAATGTTTTCCTACGAAGTGAATCCATTACCTATAAAATAGGAACAAAGATGAAGATCCAAATCCTTGAAATGGTTAGTGGATGCATATGATGCTTCATGATGTCCATGATGTTATGCACAAGTATATGTACAAGTAAATCACACAAGATCCTAGTTTCAGGCTTGTATGGGGTGTCATAGGTAAGTACCCTCTTGAAGTTTAGTTGGCTCAACCTGTCCTATAAATAGTAACCGGGTTCTAAGGAGATAAATATCACTGGATTATTTTTTGTGTTCATTGTTCCAGTTTATCCACTTTACTGGCGATCGAAATATTCCAAGAAAACAACCTTCAATGAGTGTAGTATCGAGTATCTACCAACTTCGGACTGCACCAAAGCCGGTCATCTCACTACCCCTAAAAAGGCCAAGATGGTCAAGTAAAGGTTCTAAAAGTCCATTAGTGCTTCATGACATCACTCAGCGGCCCCGTATTCTCTTTGATTAACTCAAAGGCTACCAGTACCCACAAATATGTCGCACTAATATAGCTATTGCTTCAACCATGTCGGTATACCCCGCAAAGTTTCCACATCGTATTGCTATTTACCTATGAATGTTTCCCAAATCCGGGTAGAGGATTCAAACCCAAACAATAGAACCAAATGTAAAGCAATCAAGTCAAACAAGATAAGCATGTAAAGGTGATCTAAAACCCTAAGGTAACCCCACTTTTAGTATCTTCCCCAGCAGAGTCGCCAGTTCTGTGATGTGGTGGGAGAACTGACTTGAGGTTTCACGTTTGTGTTCGCAAATGTTTCGGTTTAGCAAGAGTCGCCACCGACTTTTTATTTATCCAAAGGAAAGGTCAAAAAGCACAGGAAAGACCTTTGAGATGTTTTCTTGGGTTCAGGGGGTAGATTATGAAAAGGGAAGGTGCTAGCACCCTTTTCATCCATGGGTTTCCATGGGCTCTTAGTTACTTGTTTTAGATCACTTGCTTTTGCTTTTCAATTGTTTAAAATGGTGCTTTGTGTGTGGTTTTGAAAGTATTTTGAAAAGAGGCATTTTGTCTAGGCAACCTTTGTAATGATTCTTGTTTGAATGTATACAAAGGTGTTTGTCTTTTAAAAAATGTTTTAATGTTTGAAAGTTTGTTTTGGGAAATGTTTTGAAATTGTGTTGTGATGTGTTTTTGAAATTAGCAAGGATGTTTGCAAGTTTGACCAAGTAACTAGGAGTTGTCTACCCTACTCAAAGATCTTTCCTACACTTTTTTAACCCTTTTACATTGTTGTTTTACCATTGCATTTGGTAAACAACCTTGTGTTTGGATGTTAAACGGGACAGGCGCGGGTCATCGTATGACCATGATAGCAATTGTGCCAAGTATCTTAGCAAGTTTTTGTTTGAGGGACTAGATCATTTTGTATAGGCAACCAAGATAGCGTCATCAAGGGACTATGATCTTTTGTTTTTGTTTTGTTTTGCCAAGATACCTAGCATGCATACCATGGCCATGTTTTTTTAAGGCAACAAGTGGATGAAACCCTATGGGCGCTTGTGTGCATTGTGTTGTCATTTTCATGCATTTTTGTCTTGTATTAGTCAAGCTATTTGTTTGATTTTGGATTTTTGCATACAAACCCTAATCTTTCTATCATGGCATATTTGAAAGCAATAAAGTGCGTAAAAGTAAATCTAATACTATTATAACATTGATATGGGGAAGGGGATACAAGTTTGAATAGGGGGTATTTGCAAGAAAAATAAAACTCTAAATCAACTATTACAACCATATTGAATTCAATGTACAAATGATAAATTGACAAATATTCAAATGTGCAATTAAATATAAATATGCAAAATGTTTTTTTGTATTTGTTTTTATGTATGTAAAAATAAATTATTTAATGTATTAAAAATGAGAAAATAAAAATGATTATTTTTATTAAGGGTGGAAACCCTAATTTGTTTTAAGAAAATATCTATCTATTATAATTATTTATTTATGTACAAGAAAAATAAAATAAAATATATACAAAATGTTGAAAATAAAAATATGTGAGAAAAATATTTTTTAAGTATATAAATAATAAAAATAAAAATATAATATTTTTTGTATTGTTTATGAATTTATTTTAAGAAAATAAAAGTATATATTATTTAATAACTATTTCTATGTCCAAAAAAATAATAAAAATAATAAAATAAAATGTGAAAATTCAAGAAAATATTTTTGGTGATTTTTTATATTTAGAAAAAAAATAATAAAAGTCAGAAAGGAAAATAGAAGTGAAAAATATAAAAAAATAAAATCAATGGGCCAATGGGTGCAGAAAGCAAGCAAGGAGGTGCAAATAGCTAAAAGGCTCAGGCCCAGCCCAACTCAACTTCATCTCTAACCTTGAGAAACAGAAAAACGCGCGCTTGATGTTCAAACCTGGAAATCCTGCATACGTGTTCAAAAACAAAAACTTGCAACATGAAAGTTATAGCCCTTGATCACACGATTCTAACCATGTAAAAAACTTAATCTTACTCTCAAAGACCAGAGAGAATTTCTCTGGCCCTAATTTCTAACCTAGTTTTTTCAGAAAGTTCATCATTCAAATTCTCTCAGCTCAGTTAACTTAAATGAATTCTATGCATATGTACAGCCCAAAGGCAATGAGGACTACATTTTTTATTCACAAACCTAAGCCTAATGATTCCTAAATAGAGAGATGGAAGTTTGAACTTTACCTGTTTCAGTCAAGCTCGAGTATGGCAATGTAGGGGTTGTGAGTGAGGCCTGAGATAATTGTGAGCTTGCTTGAAGTTCCTTTGAGCTTTCTCAATGCTTAGCTAGCTTTGAACTTGCTTGAATCTCTCTATAGAACTCAACCTGCAAACTCAGAATTCAGAAATGGTGAAGTGTGTAAATGGAGTTACAGTGACTTGGGAACGGTTGGGATAGCTTAGGTATGTTGTATGGAATGTGTTGGAACTTGTTGCAAGCAAAACGCACAAGTGGATTGTGATCTGGAAATCAAAATGCAGAACTTGCCCTGTTTTGACAAGAACTTGTGTTTTGGTGTTTTGGAAGGTTTGAGGACTTGTTAGCTCGTGTTTCTAGCTTAGGGTATTGTGAAAAACTTGGTTCAAATGTTCACAAGCTTTTGTTTTATCAGATTGCAAAGTTGTGGTGACTTTGCAAGTTGACTTGCTTTTGAAGAAAAGGTGAGAAGTGACCAAGGCCAGGCCTGTACAGGCTAGATCCAAGCATGCACATAGTTGGTGTACTTTCTCTGATATTTGTGGATGTTGTTTGCTGCAAAAGACTTGGTGCAATGCTCAAGAGAAACAAAATTGCAAAAGTTGTGCTTTGTGTAATCTTCTAAAGCTCAGAACAATGCCTCTAACCAATGTGTTTGCATTCAATTTATGAGTGTGGAAGGGTTTAAGGACCTGTAAACAAGTACAAGCAAGGCTGGACAGAATTTGCAACTTGTATCAACATGAAAAATGCCATGGACAAAAGTGAGAAATGGCCATTTTCTTTTCTTTGATTCTCCCTAACCATAAATGATTTTGAAGAGTTCTTGGAAATTTTGGAAAGCTTGTAACATGCTCTACAATCCATCTTTGACATGAATTTTGAGATTCCACTTGGAACTATGTGAAAAATTGCCATGAAGACAGGTTAAAATCCTGCCTAAACTAGGGCAAAATTTCACTAAGTTAAAAGTTTCATGGACCCTTGTTCATAAAATCATAACTTGATATCCAAGCTTCTTTTGAGAAAACTTTGTGAATCAATGTTGTAGATTTTGTGGAGGACTACAACTTTTATGTTGGAAGTTTTGTTTTAATCCAATTGCATCATGTTGAAAAAGTTGGGAAAAGTTGGAAAAAAATAAGAAATTTTCATAACTTAGAAAATTTCTAAGTTATGAAAATATTCCATTTTAAACCCTAATTTTCAAAATTAGGTTTCTTGGTGAACAAGTTTCATGTTTTGACACATCTTGATGAAAAATGACCCTTGGTACTTGATTTTGACAAAAAAGTCAAAGTTTGACTTTTCAGTGTACAGTTGATTTTTGATCAGTTGACTGGAAAATTCATCTGTCAATCCAATGCATTTGAGATCTTTTGAACCTTGTGATTAGGTCAAGATGATTCCATTGAGTCCTTGAATCCATGCTTGAACCCAATTTGCCATTGGCTAGGTTAAAAATCAAAATTGCCCTTCTGCAGTCAAAACCCTAAAAATGACCATTTTGCCCTTTTGATGATCTGATCAAATTTCGTGACGAGTTGTGGTCTAAACTTTATCAGATGGTTCACATGAGCCTATAATGTTGATGTGGATAAAAAATTATGAGTTTTTACTGTAAATTGGCCACAATTGACTTTTTCCCCAATACAGCTGATTTATAGGTCAACTGTCCAATTGACTGGGCAAAAATTTGATTCAAGGCTTGAAACTTGGTATGAGAAAACTTATAAGTCCAACATGAAGTATGAAAGTCATATTAAGCATTGAAAGTCCAAAAATACCCGTGCAAACTCAAACCATAATTTCAGGTCATCAGTGCAAGGAGATGTCTTGAGTATAGCAAACCCTAGTCTTGTCTGGAGTCCAAAGAGTCTTGTGAGGGGAAATCTTGATAAAATGAGAGGGAAAATTTTGGGGTACAACAGGACTCTCTTGAGATTAGGTTTAAAATCATCATTACTTCTCCTTTCTGTATGCCTTCTTTGTTAAGTAACCATTTAAAATTGTTTTGAAAATACTCACCATTTTCACTAGCACATACTATGCTACCTCACTCCCTCCACTTTGAATCGTTTTAAAACCCTAAAACCCTATTCTCTCATCATCTTTATCCATGGATGCCCAACAACAATAAATTTTTAACTTCTCTCAAGAAATGCTTCGTCTAGAAAAATCTTCGCAACAAATGCAACAATGTGATTCTTCTCATCAAATGGTTTCAAGTTTTATGCCTTCTACATCTTCAACCTTGAAACAATCTCTAGCTACGTTTTAACAACCTCAAGAAATCCACATTCTTGATCATCCTGAGCATGTTCACTGGTCTACACCTACTGATCAATTAGAAGTTCTTCCTGAACTTCTTGTGGATTTTGAGAATCTTAAAGAAAATGGGTTAGATTTAACCGAGGAACTCAATATCCAAGGATAGGATGTCCATTTCAAATGTCTCTATGGCCCTATCTACATAAAATTGATTAAAGAGTTCTGGATATTTGTTGAGGCTAATGACAAATACATTGTATCCCATGTTCTGGGCATTAAAGTTGTCATCACTGGAATATCTATAGCTACCTTACTTGGTATGGAAAGTTCTAGAATGAAACTGGTTTATCACGTTAACTCTAAATCAAAATGGCTGGAAAATTTAATAAATCCTGCAATCTACACATAGTGCAAGGTAGTGCTTCATGAAGGAAAACCACCTTTTAAGGTTATGGAACTTCCTAAGAACCTTCGCATTTGGTTCAAGGTTATTTTGGGGTGTATACATCCAAGACCACCTAACAACTCATCTGGTTACATCAATGGAGATAAAAAATACATATTTTTTTATTTGAATAAGGGAATTAAGATACACTTTTCATCTCTTCTCTTTAATTATTTGAGAGATACTACTATAAAAACTAGAAGCGATGAAACTGGAAAGTATAATAAAAACTACATTCTTCTTGGGGGACTCATTTTAGACATTCTGATTGAAAGTAGTCTTATAGACTATCTAACCAAACTGAATCTCATGGAAGATGTGGTTGCAGTGACTGGTAAACCTCTTAATGGTAACAATCTCCAGAGTATGAACATTTTTGATAAATCATGGGTTGTGGTCAAACCAAGGGTTCCAATTTACTTGCAAAGTATAAAGAATCAAATGATACCAATTGATGGATATCCTCTCTTCACAAATCTTGACCCACTAGAGGTTCTAAATTCCTATCTAAAAGATCTTGTAGTTGAAGGTATTGACGCATCTACTATTACATATGATGCCCTTATGGAAAAACCTCCAGGTACTCTAAAGAGAAATTTTGGTACACCTCCGAAGAACAAGAAGTCTCACCAAAAGAAGCTAAGAATTCAGGAAACAACAAAATCTACAAACTTATTTTAGAAAGCTGCTACTATAGCTCTATCTAGTAAATCTTCTAATTCTACTATTTCTTGTCTTGATTTTAGAAAAATTACTTCATATATTCCTGTACCAACTCCACAAACTACGACCATAATTAAAACTAACTTAATCCCACCTTCATTAAATTTTACTTCAGCTCCTACTGAAAATCCAAAATTATAATCTCATCTTCTCCACAAAACATCAATAAAACAACAGCAACAAAAACCACCTCAGAAACTCTCACTCCCACAATCACTTTCAAACCTCCAACATTTATACTTCAAACCTTCACACCTCCCTTAACTAAATCACTTCTAGTTTTTGTTTTCTCATATGATGCTAACATCACTTCCACTTCCATTCCAGAAACCATTCCCTCTTCTGACAATCAACTTTCTGGTATGAGTATCCTATAACCTGTCACCCCCTTAAAAAATACACCTTCACCCACACCTTCTATTTCCACGACCAACACCACTCCTGCTCTTTAAAACCACACGAACATTTTTGAACCATCTGATCTTGATTCCCCTCACCCTAACAATGATGTCATCGTCACCTATGGTTCCAAAGATTCCGATGAAAACATTTCTGATGAAAATGGTTATGATAAAGAAACCAATTATATTCATCATACCTATGTTGCTCAACCTCCTGCACTTAACCTTGACGAAGTAATTTCTAAATTTAAGGACAATGTAGTAAGGAGAATGAAGAAGCTCTCTGAGGAGTCTAACTCTAACAATGATTCTTCTATTATGAATGTTAGTTGGAATATGTTTAGTAGATGTATGGTTATTGAGGTTCTCAAAATCAGAAATCTTTTAGTCCAGAGTAAAGATAAACTTGTGAAGGAAGCTACAAAAAGGTATTTGGATGAAGAAGCTCAGAAGGCCACTGAAAGAGAGGTTGCAGAAAAAGAGGGTACTGAAAGAGAGGCCGCTGAGAAATATACCGCTGAAAAAGTAACTGAGGAAGCTACTAGAATCACAACTGAGAAGGAAATCGAATGGACTTCTAAGGATTCAAAGAAAGATAAAATCTTTCCTCTATTAATAAAGATTCTTGAGGACATGCAGAAAGAACATCAGCTGGTTAGAACTAGGCTTGACAAACAAGATGAATTCAACAACAACTTTCAGAGCATGCTAGCCAAACTCCTCACCAAAAAACCTCAACCTCTTCTAACCCTTAGACACTTTAGGCTTTCTTTTAAATATTTATTTAAAATCCTTTTGTTATATTTTCTATCTTGTATTGTTTTTCTTTCATCAAATGAATGTGTCTTTGTTTAAAAATTGTCTCTGGAATTAGAGAAAGTGTGTTAATTATGTTTTTTTCTCACACTCAGTGTTTCTAACTTCTTTTTGAAAAATCGTTTTGATTATGAAAAAAAGGGGGAGAAAGATAATGATGATTTTGTTATATCTAATTCTCTAAATCGCATTGCTTACACTCTAACAAAATATATATGCAAGATTGTTTTTGAGAATGTTGATACGAGAACACATTGATAAGAAAATGGATCAAATTCAGAATGTTTTAGAAGGTTCTGGTAAAGAACTTCTAATGCTTCATCAGTTCTGATAAATCAAGCTCTATAAGCAATAAAGAGAATCTTATGCTTTAATCTGGCTCAGATAAGATAACAATGCTCAGATATCCCTTACACTTCTAAATATTGTTAAGTCTTTAACTCAGGGGGATATTGTTTATCTCAGGGGGGGGGGGGGGGGGGGGGTTTCTATCTTAAATCTAATAATTTTTTATGATATTACCTTGTAAAATTGTTTCATCAAAATACATGGTTTTGTCATCATCAAAAAGGGGGAGATTGTTAGAACAAGATTTTGATCTGTGTTCAAATATCTAGTTTTGATGATAACAATACATATATTTTATATGTAACAATTTTTGTTATCTAAGAGTTTCTCAAGTCTGCAGATATAAAACCGTATATGCTTCAGGACAAATCATAAATATCATCGAAATCATTTTCCCACTCATCAGAAGGACTATTCATCCACTTCTAAAGAAACCTCAACAGTTCTGATGAATGTTGAATGTTCGCTATAAAAGGATCTCCAAGTGTTGATCAGATATCAAGATTATGCTTCAAAGATCAGATATAAGGCTAATTATACAAAGATCGGAAATCAATATATTGTGCTTCTCAGATAATCTTTTGCTTTTAGCTTAAATATCAAGAATTGTTTGTTAGATAAGTTGTTGTTAGAACATAGTTTAGTTCTACGTCTTGTAATAGTTTTGATGATGACAAATATGCTCTCTAATAATGTATTTCAAAATGCAGAGAAGTTCTGAAAAAAGAGCATAGTAGATGATGATAGAATTTCATTTTGAAGCACTGACGAGACGTACAGACCTAGAAGCAAATCCATGTAACACACTCAAATAGAAGAAGTTCTACAGTTACATCTTCTGAAGCACCAACACTGCAAGTAAAGTTCTGATACTCCGATAAGAGAAGTTCTGGAAGAACAAAAGAAGTATCAAATAAAGTTCTAAAGAATCAGAACTTAAGCTCAAGCTATACTCTGATAAGTAAATGATCTGAAAGTGCAAAGAAACTTCAACGTGTCTGTCTCTCCAAAGTTCTAATTATGTGGATATCAAGAAACTCTGAGGATCTAAATTATCAATGGTAATATTCTTATTATGATAAGATCTCAAGGAAGTTCAACATATTCCAAAGAAGCAAGTTTGATGCATTACAATTCATTTATTACAAATCAAAGAGTAACAACTGTAACAAAACAAGATCTGTAGTTTTGGAAAGTGCATTAACAATATTTTATCAACCTTCCAAAAAAATGATTCTTATGTCTCCAACGATCCAATTCACTTCCTCTATATAAAGAAGACTATGAATTAGAATCAAGATACAACACTACTACTCATATAAAAAGAAATATCTTTACAAGCTCTCTCTAGTGTTTTAATCTTATGTATACATCACTGTTGTGATATATTTTTTTAGAAACAATGTTTGTGCACATTTATTGATTTATGTTTTGTAATACATTGAGAAAACAAGTTTTGGTTTAGACTCAAGAAGACATTGACAATAGTCATTGTGTTTGTGTAACAAAAGTTTTGATTAGTGGATTAAGACCTTGTTTGAGAGAGGCGAAATAACCTTGGCGGGTGGACTGGAGTAGTTTGAGTTCACACGAACCAGGATAACCAAATGGTCATACTCTTTTAATCTTTGAAAACCCAAATTCAAACCCCCCTTTCTTGTGTTTTTCCATCCTTCAATTGGTATTAGAACGCCTGGTTCTGGGTGCAAACACTTAACTGTGTCATAAAAAAATCCTAGCAAGAAAAACACTATGGTGGAACCAAGTCAGATCATCAGCAATGATAACTACGATGAGAAATACATAATCAATGGAAAACCTCCAATCTTTGATGGTGAGAACTTTGATTAATGGAAAGACAAAATCGAAAGTTTCTTTCTAGCTCATGACGCTGATCTCTAGGATATGGTAACTGATGGATACATTCATCCAGTTGACGAAAGCGGTCAGAAGATCGACATAAAGTGAATGACACATCAACAAAAGAAAGATTTCAGAAATCATTACAAGGCCATGGAAATACTCTTGAGTGATATATCGTACACTGATATGAGAAAATCACGAACAGAGAATCAGCTAAGAACATGTTTGACTCTCTGAGAATGACGCATGAAGTCAACACACAAGTCAAAGAGACCAAAGATCTTGCACTCACTCAGAAGTATGAGTTCTTCAAAATGGAAGAAGATGAAAAAGATGAGACAATGTTTTCAAGGTTTCAAATTCTGGTTGCTGGGCTAAAAGTTCTGGACAAAGGGTGCTCAACAGCAGATCATGTAAAGAAAATTATCAAAAGTTTACCCAAGAAATTGAGACCCATGGTCACTGCCTTAAAACTAGCCAAAGATCTGAACAAAATATCTCTTTAAGAACTTATCATCTCTTTGAGAAGTCATGAGATAAAACTAGAAGAAGATGAGCTCCAAAAGCAAGGTAAGTCTCTTGCTCTTAAATCTAATAAACAATATGAACCTAAAGTTTTTCAGGGAAAAGAAGAAAACTCTGGTGGATCCTCGTCAGAAGAAGATGAACTATCTCTTCTCTCTAGAAGACTCAATCAGCTATGGAAGCACAGACAGGGGACATTTAGAAACCCCGGAAGAATAGGAAATCACTCTGAATCATCTTCTGGATACAGAAAATCTAGCAACAAAGATGTTGTATTCTACGAATGCAAAGATCCAAGTCACTACAAAGGCAACTACCCAAATCTTCAGAAAGAAAATCCTAAGAAGAAATTCTCCAAAGAAAAGAAGAAAAGTCTTATGGCAATGTGGGATGACTCAGAATCTTCTGAAGCTAAAACATAATTAAAAGATGAACGAGCCAACATACCCTTAATTTCCAACATATCAGATGACACCTATTCATTTGAATCAAAAGCATAAGAGGTATTCTCCAACTTTTCTAGATCTCAATTAGAAGATAGTCTGTCATAAATTCTTGAAATATATCAGCAACTTCGAATCAAAAATAAGAACCTGAAACACAGTCTAGTATCTGACTCTAAAGAAACTAGGAAACTAAAAATAGAAAATTCTGAGCTAAAAGAAACCATCTCTAAATTTAAAAATGAAAATTATGCTATTAAAAATGAATTACAAAAAGCTCAGAAAGAAACTGTTTCAGAAGTTTTGAATATTTCTGATGACATCATAAAAGAATATTATCACAGCTTTCAAAGATTTCTAGCTAAAAACATAGATAGAAGCAAGATGACTTCAATGATCTATGGAGTTAGCAGAAACGATAGAAAAGGCATATGATATGTGAAACTAAGAGGAGAAGAAACATATTAACCAAAGAAAGTTGATGATATAGTTATAAAAAGCACACATTTATATTCACACTTTACATATGGACATTCACATGATATAAAATATACTATTAATTCTTACTTTGTGAAACCAAAGTTCAAACAGAATTTTGGGAACTCTAACAAACACGGACCCAAAAAGATATGGGTACCTAAGGATAAAATCATCTATGTTGCAGATGTCTTTAACATCAAAGTTAAAACACCAATCTTGGTATCTTGACTCTAGATGCTCTAGACACATGATGGAAGAAAGCATATGTTCCAAAGTCTAGAACTTAAATCTAGAGGCTATGTACGTTTCAGAGGAAATTAGAAAGGAAAGATTATTGGCTCTAGAACCTTTGGTAACAGTAATCTTCCCTCTATAACTAATGTTTTGTTAGTAGATGGATTAATGCATAACCTGTTATCCATAAGTCAATTAAGTGATCACGGTTATGATATAATCTTTAGTCAAAAGTCATGTAAAGCAGTTAGTCATAAAGATGGAACTATTCTCTTTAATGTTAAGAGAAAGAGCAATATTTAAAAAATAAAATTTTCTGAACTAAAAAGTCAGAATGTAAAATGGCTTATGTCTGTTATCGATGAGTAATGGGTCTGACACAGAAGATTGGGGCATGTTAGTATGAGAAGAATATCTCAGATTAAAAAACTCTATCTGGTTAGAGGACTTCCTAACTTGAATTTTAGCTCATATGCTATGTGTGAAGCATGTCAAAAAGAAACCTTCTTTCAAATAAAAAATGTTGTCTCTACCTCTAAACTATTAGAACTTCTGCATATAGATCTTTTTGGACAAGTAAAAATTTCATCCATCAGCGGCAAGAAGTATGGATTAGTGATCATAGATGAATATAACAGATGGACATGGGTAAAGTTCTTAAAACACAAGGACGAGTCACACTCTATGTTCTCTAATTTCTGTAACCAAGTTCAAAATGTAAAAGAGTTGAGAATTGTTAAAGTCAGGAGTGATCATGGTGGAGTATTAAAAAATAAAAGCTTTGAATTTTTTTTAATGAGAATGGCATCTCTCATGATTTCTCTAGTCTAGAACTCCTCAACAAAACAAAGTTATAGAAGAAAGAATAGAACTTTACAAGAAATGGCCAGAACCATGATCAACGAGACTAACATTGCTAAAAAGTTATGGGCAGAAGTAGTTAACACATCACGTTATATTCAGAATATAATCTCAATAAGACCTATTATGGGAAAGACACCATATGAACTGTGGAAGAACAGAAAACCCAACATCTCTTATTTCCATCCATTTAGATGTACTTGTTTTATATTGAACACTAAAGAACATCTGAACAAGTTTGATTCTAAGGCACAAAAGTGTATCATGTTAGGATATTCTGAATGCTCAAAAGGTTATAAAGTATATAACATAGAAACTCAGTTTGTGGAAGAATTTATTAGTGTTAGATTTGATGATAAGCTTGGCTCTCAAAAGTCAAAGCAATGTAAATCTTTTGCAAATATAGAAGTTCAAATTACAGGTACTGAAGACAGACCTTCAGAAATAAAAGTTCAGAACTTTAGCCAAATACAAAAGAAGATGTCACAAATACTACACCAGCTTCTAAAGAATCCATCAAGAAAAGACAAGAAGCAGCTTAGCACATCCAAAAAACATGATTCTGGGAAAGAAATATGATCCAATCAAAACAAGATCTACATTCAGAAATAGTGAGGAATTCCTCATGGGATTAGTATCTCTGATTGAGACAACTTCAATTGGCAAAGCTCTTCTAGACAATGAATGGATCCTTACAATGCAGGAAGAACTAAATCAATTTACCAGAAACAATGTGTGGGATCTAGTCCTAAACCAAAAGGCTTCAACATCATTAGAACCAAATTGTTCTTCAGAAACAAGCTAAGAGAACAAGGAGAAGTCGTCAGAAACAAATCTCGACTGGTTGCACAAGGTTATAGTCAGCAAGAAGGGATAGACTATACAGAAACCTTTGCTCTGGTCACCAGGTTAGAATCTATCACACTTTTAATTTCATTAGCTGTAAATAATGGCATCAATCTTTATCAGATGGGTGTTAAAACTGCCTTTTTAAATTGTTACACTGATGAAGAAGTTTATGTGCACCAACCTCCTAGTTTTGAAAATACGAAACATCCATAATATGTTTATAAACTTAAGAAATCATTATATGGTCTGAAACAATCTCCTCGAGCTTGGTATGAAAGACTAAGTAACTTTCTGTTAGAAAATGAGTTTACCTGGTGATCATTGGGACCTGCGTTCGATTCCCAGGTCCCCCCATAATTCCATGTTATTTTTTCTAATGCATTCTTGTGTAGGTTTCCAAATGATGAGCACCATAAACCTCACATATCAGCTTGCCAAGTGTCCCTCAGAAGCAGATCCAAAGGCCAGGGATGACTCCACACCATGTTCCAAGTCAATGAGCATGCACATGATTCCAGAAGTCAACGTGGCTTTGTGCTTAATGGGCCACAACAATGCTAAACAAACTCCCAAATCTGGCCCAAACCCCCCTTGGGTTTGCAATTTATTTTGTCATTTTATTTTTTATTTGCTTTATTTTATTTCTTATTCTTTTTTTTATTAACTATTAACATAATTAATATTTTTCATAAAAAATCAAAAAAAGAACTAATATTATTATTATTATTATTAATTTCATGTTATTTTTGTAAATAAAATACTAACAAATAAAATAGTTTAATTAGGTCAATTTTAATCTCTTTTCTTTATGATAAATAAAAACAATTTAGAATTAGGTTAACTTTTAATTTTAATTCTTTTTATTTTATTTTCATAAAAAAAAACATAAAAACACAAAAAAAAACTTTTATTTTTTTGAATTAATTAATTAATTGATTAGTTTAATTATTAGTTTTAATTTCATTAATTACGAAAAAAAGACAAAAATTTAATTCTTATTCAAAAAAGGGTCAAAACCCTTAGGACGTTCCCGATTTAATTCTTTCGTGCCTTATTTTGATTATTTATGTAACTGTTTCCGGATATGTAATAGTAATTAGGTTTATCTCTTTATTTACTATTTCTCGCACATTATTTTCAAAACGGGTTTTTGTTTTTGGCGATGTATAGACCCGCGCCTTGTAATAGTTAGAATTTACATTTCTGCAATTTATTTTCCGCACTCCTAACTGCTAATATGCCTGCAAGAATGTATGTCAAATAAAACCAATCCGTAGCTCACAAATAACATGTACAAGATAAACATAACATGAAAACAACACACAAAGCACACGCCACTTCTAGGGTACGCCTCACTGGTTGCCTCAAACGTGGTCATCAAGTATAGGGTGTTTTAGAGGTCGCCCTCCTGTCTAAAGATCCAGTTGCCTCGAAACGGTTGCCTCGAATAAAAAGGATCTAGGACATTAAGGTTACCGCTAAGGCGTGCTACTATTGCTTTGGTGACCACACATGTCCCTTAATCGAATTGACCCGAACACCTCCAACGATGGTGCTACCTACCTCTCAATGGTGGGATAGCACTATCTAAAGGACATTTACACAGCTTAATTCCTTAGAGTAGGTAGATTTCTCTTAAGTACTTGCTCTTTTCAAACAAATAAAACATCTTTTCGCACCCCACACTTTCAAAAAGTTTTCAAACAAAACACTTCATACACTCTTGAGGACTGATACAAGAGTTACTTAAAAGTTTTCCAAACGAACTTTTTCAAAACCCACACACACTTGAAAAGCAAACAATTTTGAAAACATAAGAGCAAGTACCTAAGAGCCCGTGGATAACCACAGATAGAAAGGGTGCTAACACCTTCCCTTTCTATAAATCAACCTCCCGAACCGAGAAACATTCTTAAAGAAGGTATTTTGCTGTGCTTTTGTCCTTTCCATGTTGGAGAACATAAAAGACGGTGGCGACTCTTGCTTACCGCGACATTTCGCGAAACCAGCTTAAAAACAGTCAATTCTATTTCCACCGATCACAAAACTGGCGACTCTGCTGGGGAGATATAAAAGTGAGGTGTACCTTAGGATTAGATCATACTTATGTTTTCAATTGCTTTGCTTTGATTGCTTTATATTTGTGGGCTTTGCATCAGAGTTTCATAGATCCTAACCCGGATCTGGGGATACCCTTTTAGGTAGCATAAGCTGTGAGGGACCTGTCCGGCGTAGACCAACACGGGTGAAGCAGTGGCTACGTTGGTGTGGCACCTTGGTCTGTACCGATATCCCTTGTGTTGCAACGAGGAGAATATGGGTCTTCTGAGGAGTCATTAAGCACCAACCGACCTTAGAACCCTAATGTGACCCAACTTGGCCATAGAACAGTAGCAGTATGCTACACCCATTGAGGCTAAACTCTCGCGATGGTTCTGGCCACAAGAAAAGATTGCGATGCTGGAGTTATGACCGATTGAGGGTAGTCAGTGATATTGGGATCCTCTAGAACCCGATTACTTTTGATAAGACAGGTTCTGAGCCCACCAACTTCAAGAGGGTAGTACCCCAAACTTCATGCTGGCCTAAACTCTAAGGGATCTCTGTGTGACTTGTGTGCCTTCAAACTTGACTACTTGCATGCTTGTTATTTGACACATGGGTTTCTTGCAGGGTTTGTTTACAGTCCTTAATCTGGACTCATAACAGGGTTTACCTACATTACTCCATGCATAGCATAACATCATACCATCATATCATTGCATACATCCTGCATAAGGACTAATCCATTTCAAGGATCTCAAGGGTTTGTGATGCAGGTCATGATGAATCAAATGTCTAGCAAGGGGCAAAGGGGATTTATTTTCCCCTAGCCAAGGTTGATAAATTGAGTTAGAGGCTATGACCCACTCGATATGGTGAGCCTTGACTCTTGAAGAAGGACTCTCAACAGCATGAAGTTCCTTCAATCAAGCTGCAAATCCAAATGCTGACAATTTTCTTGTTTACCCCGCGAGATCCTTGAAAACATTGCATGCATACATACACATCATTGCATAACAGGTACCCTTGTTACAGGTTAGTTACCATCTTCGCTGTTTATTTCAGCAATGGCCTTCCAACCAGACAACCAGGAGTTCCATACTGAAGAGACTCAGTTCGGGGAAATCCTCCTAAATCTATCCAAGGGGCAGGAAGAGTTGAGAACGCTCCTCATGGGGACTTTGGTCAGGAATAGTTCTGAGGACAGTAAGGATGAACGACTGAAACATCTGCAAACTGAGGTAGATGCAATGAGGACTCAGATGTTGGGGCAGATGGCCCTTATCCAAGGCTTGGCTCGGGAGCAAGAAGAGTTGAAAGCCATGGTCAACCAGCTTCGCCAAGAGAGATACAACATGAAGAAAACAGTCCAAGTCAGGGACCATGTCATTGATCAGTTTCCAAGAGGACAAGGGTATGGTATGGTGAAGAATAGACCTCTCCAAATTTCTACCACTTCACAGGTCCAACCACTACCTCGCCCAGAGCAACGGGTTGATCAGAGCAAGCCTAGGAGGCAATTCACCCAGCTCAACATGTCGTTGTCCCAAGCTTTGCAACACCTGTTGAAGTTAAATCTGGTGACGTTGATAGGACCTCACCCTAATCCTAAGACTGCTTCACCCAACTATAATCCTGGGGCCAGGTGTGCATACCATTCTAACAGCCCGGGGCATGATACTGACGACTGTTGGAAGTTGAGGTACAAAATCCAAAACCTGATTGATGAAGGAGCGGTGGAATTCACCCAAGATGGTCAGGTCGAGTTCTTCTACTATCCCTGCGAGATTCACCATTTGAAGTGACAAGTCCTGAGACTAGAAGACTTTTGTTCATTCGAATGTTCAAGTTGTATTTTCTTTGCTTATACAAACAATTATTGTCATAGCAAACTTTATTACTTTATCAATGCATCGCATATGTCTATTTCGAATCAATATATTCGCATTCGCTATATTCAAAATTGCTTTTATTGTTTGATGTTCAACTCTTGATCTAAAATCCTAAGCCTTTTGAGGGAGGATGACGAAAACGATACCATGATCTTTACAGTATGCTTTTGAATAGACCCCGCTGATGAGGTACATGCATTGTTTCAATTCCTAAACACTGGAGTTATAAGGAAGATAATCCCTCGTCAACCCCCTTTGAGCCAAAGAAGTTAGAGTTTTTCTTTTCAAAAATTAAACGCTTAATCATAACCCGGGGCAGGGTAGTTCTCTCAGTTGATCCAAGTGCACAACGAATGGCACCAAAGAGGTCCTTACAAAACAAAAGACAGTGATGGTTCTGAATAATCATAAAGACAGGCAGTCATTATCTCTCAAAATAAAAGCCCAATAAGTCAAAACCTATGAAGGAGACTTACAAAAACTGGGGCATCCCGCTGACTGTAATCATAAAAGAAACAGTTCAGGCAAAAAACAGGGATAACAAAATCAAAAAAGAAAGAGGTCTTGCAAATCCTCAACCAAAAAAAAAAGAAATGACTGCCTATTCAAAATAAAATGTCAATATCCGAACCATCACCATAATATCAGGACAAAGACTCAAACAAGGTCTAATGCACGATCAGTTGAGTTTAGGTTTGAAGAACATCACGAAGAACGGGTGGGTACAAATAAATTTTGAGCCTTTATCCTTTGTTTCTTAAACCGTGAACCAGGCCACGTTACAACCCTCAAAAAGTCCTAGCTGAAGCACGGGTTAGTTCGAAAGCATATTGTTACAAAGGTATCCTGACTCCTTAAGGCTCGCTGTAAAATTTCGAGTTGATGTCACATTTTACAAAATTCACTGGTTTTTACTGAAAAAATGCATTTCCAAAAAAACTTCAAGACATACATAAGCTTTGCATTCCTGATATAACATTGTTTGCATATGACTATTTGTTCGAACAACAGAGAAATTCACACGAAGAATATCTAATGAACAAAAGCACTTCAAACCAAGGGGCATGGCATGAGCATTGTCCACCATCTGGGGCAGTTAAGTCAAGATTCGGAGAATCTCTCAAAATGCCAAATAGCCAGGGGTAGATCTCCATCTGAGTCACTTGGGGCATTGGACGTGAATTACCGCAGCGAATCTTGCATGATTAGACATCTTCTGGTAGTATGGCGACACAACGCTGCTGACAGTGACAACTCCCTACGTTCTGAGAGCATGGACATAGTCAAAAAAATACTACGCATAATCAAAGACCCGCTAGGTTGACACACCTAGGAAAAAATAAGGGCTTCCCGGCGAACCAAAAGGGTTCAGGCAAAAATAAGGGATGAAAATGAATAATTTGTACACCCGGCAAGTCGAAAACTTGAAAAGGCGGCTTGGGCAAAAATGGGTATCCCGGTGGACTGAAAACCCGAGAGGGCGGTCCAGGAAAAAGTTAGGGATCAAAGCGTACGACTATGTCCCGTCATCTCGTCACTTGCCTACCAGAAAAAGATTGGTCAATCGACAGGTATCAAACACCTCACAGGCTTTCTTCTCCCGCAGAAACTGGGGCAATGAGAGTTGTCTAAGCGATCTGGTTGCTCTGTCCACCAAGGTACCAAGGTAAGCTGAAGAACATGACCAAGTTACCTTCACTCCCCGTAGAGTAAAACAGATTTCAGCAATACTCTCCTCAAGCAGAGTTGGTCTCCAATCAGCCCTAAAAAGGCACAATATCTCCAGCAAGTCAGCAACACTCTCCCCAAGCAGAGTTAGCCTACTATCAGCCTTAAGGAATATGGGTATCCCCAGAAAACCTCAATATTCCCCAGTGGAGTATACAAATGTTCCTAAGCAAAGCATCCCCGACAGTCTTAATATAAGATTGTTCCCCGGCGGAATACCAGACACCCCAGTGGAGCCATTCCCCAGTACAGTCCAAAAAGTCTCCCCAGGAGAGTTGAATCAATCTCCCCAGTAGGAAGCTTATCCCTAGTAGATTCTGGAAGCTTATCACCTGCAGAGTACGAACGCGTTTCCCCGGCTCTATTCAAAGGTTATTCTCCACCAGAGCTTATAACTGGGTTATCCTCAGCTAATTGCCACGGAAAGATCGTCCTCAGCGAAGTTCTTCCTACCCCCAGTGGAGTTCGTCAAATCTTACCACATAACATATCAACGGTATCCCCATCGGAGTTATCATCAAATTCTCAGCGAAGTATCTCTCCCCACAGAGTATTCCCCGCAGAGTAACTCTCCAACAAGTTTATTCCTCAACGGAGTCATCTTCTCCTACCGGTTTATTCTTCCAACCATCTTCAATCATCATCCCCAACGGAAACAAAGAACTCTACTCTTCAACATCAGCCCAGGATTCAACAAACTCCCGACATTCGTCAAGGATTTATTTTCCTAGACAAAAATACATTCATAAACATCACATTATCATACACCATGACGTATGCATATACGCATCATAAACACACAATCTATTTATTCTTGAGAACATCATGACATCATGCATTTCATACATCATGACATTGCATACAACTGATGTTTCGCCTTTTCAGGAAAAAGGTCAATCCAAAGATGATTACTATCAACTGTCGCAATTCCAGATTCGATTCCTGTATCCAGCCAGGGCATATCTGTGAGCGATCAATTCCAGATTCGATTCCTGTATCTAGCCAGGGCATATCTGAAGAGTTTGGAGATTCGATTCTTGTATCCAGCCAGGGCATATCTGTAGATGACTAATTCCAGATTCGATTCCTGTATCTAGCCAGGGAACGTCTGAAGAGTTTGAAGATTTGATTCTTGTATCCAGCCAGGGCATATCTATTGACGACTAATTCCAGATTCGATTCCTGTATCCAGCCAGGGCACGTCTGAAGAGTTTGAAGATTCGATTCCTGTATCCAGCCAGGGCATATCTGTTGACGACTAATTCCAGATTCGATTCCTATATCCAGCCAGGGCACATCTGAAGAGTTTGAAGATTCGATTCCTGTATCCAGCCAGGGCATATCTGTGACGACTAATTCCAGATTCGATTCCTGTATCCATCCAGGGCATGTCTGAAGAGTTTGAAGATTCGATTCTTGTATCCAGCCAAGGCATATCTGTTGACGACTAATTCCAGATTCGATTCCTGTATCTAGCCAGGGCATATTTGAAGAGTTTGAAGATTCGATTCCTGTATCCAGCCAGGGCATATTTGTTGACGACTAATTCCAGATTCGATTCCTGTATCCAGCCAAGGCACGTCTGAAGAGTTTGAATATTTGATTCCTGTATCCAGCCAGGGCATAACTGTTGACGACTAATTCCATATTTGATTCCTGTATCCAGCCAGGGCACGTCTGAAGAGTTTGAAGATTCGATTCCTGTATCCATCCAGGGCATATCTGTTGACGACTAATTCCAGATTCGATTCCTGTATCCAGCCAGGGCATATCTGAAGAGTTTGAAGATTCGATTCCTGTATCCAGTCAGGGCATATCTGTTGACCACTAATTCCAGATTCGATTCCTATATCCAGCCAGGGCACGTCTGAAGAGTTTGAAGATTCGATTCCTGTATCCAGCCAGGGCATATCTGTTGATGACTAATTCCAGATTCGATTCCTGTATCTAGCCAGGGCATATCTGAAGAGTTTGAAGACTCGATTCCTGTATCCAGCCAGGGCATATTTGTTGATGACTAATTCCAGATTCGATTCCTGTATCCAGCCAGGGCACGTCTGAAGAGTTTGAAGATTCGATTCTTGTATCCAGCCAGGGAATATCTGTTGACGACTAATTCCAGATTCGATTCCTGTATCTAGCTAGGGAATATCTGAAGAGTTTGAAGATTTGATTCCTGTATCCATCCATGGCATATCTGTTGACGACTAATTCAAGATTCGATTCCTGTATCCAGTCGGGGCACGTCTGAAGAGTTTGAAGATTCGATTCCTGTATCCAGCCAGGGCATATCTGTTGACGACTAATTCCAGATTCGATTCCTGTATCTAGCCAGGGCATATCTGAAGAGTTTGAAGATTCGATTCCTATATCCAGCCAGGGCATATCTGTCGACGACTAATTCCAGATTTGATTCCTGTATCCAGCCAGGGCACGTCTGTAAGCAACCTTTTAAAGTTCCGAATTTGATTCCTGTATCTAGCCAAGGCATATCTGTGAGCGATTGTTTGTAGATTCGATACCTGTATCCAGCCAGGGCATATATGCATAAAGAGATTGAAGATCAACACCTGTAACAGGCCAGGAAACCATCTTTCTTTCTCAAGCACGCAAGTTCTCGCTAAGGAATCTCTTACGCGATCGACACCCCCCGATGGCATCTATAAGCCCATCTCCACAACTATCCATCACACTTCCAAATGGAATCTATAAGCCCATCCTCCTATCCACCATCTCTCTAAATGGCATCTGTAAGCCCATTCCCGCCACCATACTGCTGATACTCTACTATGTGAGTGCAAATTTCTGGGCACTCTAGTGTTCAATCATCTTCCACCCTCGGATCACGAAAGGCACACAAGCCAATCTACATCCTTAGGTCTAAGAAGATTGAACAAGGGCAACTGTTGTACCCCAAAATTTTCCCTCCCATATTCTTCAAAGTTTTGACAAGCATCATCTCAATTTGCTCAAGTCTACTCAAGGGTTGCACAGTTCAAACCATCCTCCTAAGCCAGTCAAAATTAGGGTTTTGGTTCTTGCAAGAAAGTTGAGGTTTTCAAGGGCTCAATCAAGTCCCATATGCTCATATACATTGTCAAGCATCTACATGTCAAGTTTCAAGGCTCACAAGGTCAAGTTGCACAGTCAAAACCCTAATTGCTTCACAATCAACTGTAGGGGCAAAATAGTCATTTGGCAGTCAAAAGTTAAAATTTTTGGTCAACATCTTATTTTGAAGCCACAATCATCATTTGGTCAAATCTTGACCATTATTTCACAAGAATGGCTCAAAAATCATCAAGATGCAAAAGTTTCTATTTTTGGACAGCTGAAAAGTCAACTGTAACTTAACCAAGGCATAACTTTTTCATGGTTCATCAGAAAAATCCCATCCAATGCTCATTTTGAAGGGGAGGACATTTCCTACAACTCATCTTCACATTCCAAGTCCAAGAAATGCTCTCACAAAAAGTTATCAATTTCAACATTATAGGTCATTTTCAAAAGTCAACAAAAAGGCATTTTAAGTCAAAGATCATAACATGACATTGGTAAATCAAAATGACATGGGACTAAAGGAATTGGTTAGAGGACTTCAAGACCTTTCCAAAATATCCAAGAACATGTTCATATGATCAAAATTGAGCAAGATATGCATTGGAGAAGTTGGGAAATTTTTGTGAAATGGCAAAAGTCAACTATCCTTGAAACTTCATTTTTTGACAAAAGGGCCCACTTTTTCCCACTTGATTCAGCCTTGTCATGCCACCCACGTGTCCCATGATCAATTTCAAGACCAAATAATTATTTTTTTATTTTTATTTAATTTTTATGGATTTAATTCATTTTAATACATAATAATTCAAGTAAAATAAAAAAAATTGATTAAATGGTATCTTGTGGTTTGATTAGCCTTCATGAAGCATATTCTAGTTGCCAAATTCGTGTAAAGTCCATTTTAAGCATGAAAATTCATAATTGAACAAAATTGGAAAATGCTTTAATGGTGGTTATGAAGAAATCCAAAAACATCATTGCAATGGTTAAAGGCTCATCATGTGACTTGATTCTGATTCAAACATACATATGCAAGTCGCTCCAACCAAAAACACGACCTAGAGCTCTCTAAAACGGCAGAACCAAATTCCAAAAACTTGAAGAAAAGTTGAAAACTGAAATCCATATTCCATCACAATTCAAACACTTTTCTTGATTCTAACATGTTGCCAGCATTGCCAGGAACCTATTGCAATCATAAACAAGCCCCAACACTCAAGGAATCGTCCACCACAGTCGTACGGTTTGCACATATTTTTTTGAATTACATATCATTATTCATGCGCGTTTGATGTGTTTTGTGGATTGTTTCATGTTCATAGAACTCACAAGAAGTTAATGGTAGGGTTCAATTGCTCTGAGAGCCCCTGAAACGCAAATCACCATGGTTAAATCTTAGGGTTTTCAAGCTTTTGAATTAGGGTTTTTCACATACTGTAAAATCAAACCTCAAAACGCATATGGTTGAAACCGCCTGAGTGAGACGAACCCATTGCAACCCTCGCGCCCTTTTTATATAGCTCAGGGGCCTAATCGCTATTTTGGACGTTTGCATTTTGTAGGGGTTTAAAACCCCCGTTATTTGTTTGTTTTTGTTTCAGGAAACGCGAAGAAGATGATTACGTGGAAGAACATGGTTGGCCCGTTCAAATGATATGCGCGCGTTTTTAATTTTGCAGCATTGGAAATGATTATTACATATATTAATTCATGTTTGTTTTATTGATGACTGAAACAAAGTGGTGGAGTGGGTGGCAACGCGCTTGGTGATCATTGGGACCTGGGTTTGATTCCCAGGTCCCCCCATAATTCCATGTTATTTTTTCTAATGCATTCTTGTGTAGGTTTCCAAATGATGAGCACCATAAACCTCACATATCAGCTTGCCAAGTGTCCCTCAGAAGCAGATCCAAAGGCCAGGGATGGCTCCACACCATGTTCCAAGTCAATGAGCATGCACATGATTCCAGAAGTCAACGTGGCTTTGTGCTTAATGGGCCACAACAATGCTAAACAAACTCCTAAATCTGGCCCAAACCCCCCTTGGGTTTGCAATTTATTTTGTCATTTTATTTTTTATTTGCTTTATTTTATTTCTTATTCTTTTTTTATTAACTATTAACATAATTAATATTTTTCATAAAAAATCAAAAAAAGAACTAATATTATTATTATTATTTATTTCATGTGATTTTTGTAAATAAAATACTAACAAATAAAATAGTTTAATTAGGTCAATTTTAATCTCTTTTCTTTGTGATAAATAAAAACAATTTAGAATTAGGTTAACTTTTAATTTTAATTCTTTTTATTTTATTTTCATAAAAAAAAACATAAAAACACAAAAAAAAACATTTATTTTTTTGAATTAATTAATTAATTGATTAGTTTAATTATTAGTTTTAATTTCATTAATTACAAAAAAAAAGACAAAAATTTAATTCTTATTCAAAAAAGGGTCAAAACCCTTAGGACGTTCCCGATTTAATTCTTTCGCGCCTTATTTTGATTTTTATGTAACTGTTTCCGGATATGTAATAGTAATTAGGTTTATCTCTTTATTTACTATTTCTCGCACTTTATTTTCAAAACGGGTTTTTGTTTTTGGCGATGTATAGACCCGCGCCTTGTAATAGTTAGAATTTACATTTCTGCAATTTATTTTCCGCACTCCTAACTGCTAATATGCCTGCAAGAATGTATGTCAAATAAAACCAATCCGTAGCTCACAAATAACATGTACAAGATAAACATAACATGAAAACAACACACAAAGCACATGCCACTTCTAGGGTACGCCTCACTGGTTGCCTCGAACGTGGTCATCAAGTATAGGGTGTTTTAGAGGTCGCCCTCCTGTCTAAAGATCCAGTTGCCTCGAAACGGTTGCCTCGGATAAAAAGGATCTAGGACATTAGGGTTACCGCTAAGGCGTCCTACTATTGCTTTGGTGACCACACATGTCCCTTAATCGAATTGACCCGAACACCTCCAACGATGGTGCTACCTACCTCTCAATGGTGGGATAGCACTATCTAAAGGACATTTACACAGCTTAATTCCTTAGAGTAGGTAGATTTCTCTTAAGTACTTGCTCTTTTCAAACAAATAAAACATCTTTTCGCACCCCACACTTTCAAAAAGTTTTCAAACAAAACACTTCATACACTCTTGAGGACTGATACAAGAGTTACTTAGAAGTTTTCCAAACAAACTTTTTCAAAACCCACACACACTTGAAAAGCAAACAATTTTGAAAACATAAGAGCAAGTACCTAAGAGCCCGTGGATAACCACTGATAGAAAGGGTGCTAACACCTTCCCTTTCTATAAATCTACCTCCCGAACCGAGAAACATTCTCAAAGAAGGAATTGTGTTGTGCTTTTGTCCTTTCCATGTTGGAGAACATAAAAGACGGTGGCGACTCTTGCTTACCGCGACATTTCGTGAAACCAGCTTAAAAACAGTCAGTTCTATTTCCACCGATCACACTACCATTATATAAATACATGTCAGAAATGCCAAATCTATGTCAATAAAATGAATGTGCTACCAACTCCTCTGAATTTCATGAGCTCTCCTTGGCCATTTCTGATGTGGGGAATTGATATGATAGGCATGATCAAACCGAAAGCATCTAACGTACACCTATTCATATTGGTTGCCATTGATTACTTTACCAAATGGGTAGAAGTGGCATCCTATGCAAATGTGACAAGTCAAGTGGTTACTTGATTCATCAAACAAAACTCATATGCAGATATGGGGTTCTAAGCAGAATCTTTACGGAGAACGGGTCCAATCTGAACAACAAAATGATGAAGGAATCATGTGATATTTTCAAGATCGAGCATCATAATTCCTCCCCATATAAACCTAAGATGAACGGGGCCATTGAAGCTGCCAATAAGAACATAAAGAAAATCATTCAGAAAATGGTAAATACATACAAAGATTGGAATGAAACACTTCCCTTTGCTCTGCATGGCTATCGTACTTTCGTACGAACATCAACAGGTGCAACTCCCTTCTGTCTGGTATATGGCATGGAGACGGTACTCCCGGTTGAATAAAAATTACATCACTTCGAGTTCTAATGGAAACAAAGCTTGAAGAAGCAGAGTGGGTTCAGACCTGACTTGATCAGCTCAACCTCATTGAAGAGAAATGCTTGACATCTTTGTGCCATGATTAATTATACCAAAAGCAGATGAAGAAAGCATTCGAAAAGAAAGTCTACCCTCGAGTGTTCAAGGAAGGGGATTTGGTGCTAAATAAGATTCAGCTACCTCGTCTCAATTCACGGGGTAAATGGACACCCAACTATGAAGGTCCATATGTTGTAAAAACAACATTCTCCGGTGGTGGTCTCACCCTCACAATAATGGATGGGGAAGAACTGCCACATCCAACAAATTCAGACGCAGTCAAAAAAATACTATATATAGGAAGCTCGCTAAGTTTGAACCCTAAACAAGTGACTTAGGAAAAAAGGAGAGTAACACCCCAAAAATTTAGACTAATTATTTAATTAATTTAATATGAATATCGGTGATTATTGATGAATATATGAATTATGGTGAATTAGTCAATGCAATGTATTTATATGAGTTTATAGATTTTATGATGTGATGTGATGTGATGTGATGTAATGCGTTTGTTGATGACGCGATGTCTTAGAAATTATAGAAGCTGAAGTGTTAAAGGTGTATGACCGAAACCATAGAACCATGGGGGTGAGGTGAGAAAACTAGTAATCATTTTATTATTATTATTATTATTATTATTATTATTATTATTATTATTATAGATACAAGTTATTTATAATATTGGTAATTAAATAATTAATTAAAAATAAGGAAGGGCAATATAGGGTTATTGATATTAGGGGTCTAAAGAGATAGATAAAATCATTATTCTCAATCGATCGTAGAAACCAGAGAAGAGGAAAAAAGAGTGCTTTTGGGAGAAAAGGAGAAAACGAAGAACCTAAGGCTAAAGAGAAGACTCCATTGGAGAAGAAAAGAGAACTCAGAACCTAAGGTAAGGGCGGGGTTCTAATTCTATGAGGGTTTGTATGATGATGGTTTATGACAGAGTTAGGTTATGTAATTATATGTTCATCTTTGTGATAATTGGGTGTTTTATATGATTTATCTATGTGACAATTGTTAATGATGAATGGGTGTGAAATTCTTGCATTCGGTGTTGTATAAATGAAGGTGGTTGATGGGTAATGTTTGGGTGTAATTGCTATAACACTGATTATTGATTTGGATGAATGAATCACTTAATTTAAATTCTTAATTATGTTTTTGTGTGAATTAAAATTGTTGGTATTGAGGTAAGAATGTGGGAAGTTCAATTATAAATATTAACGGTATAGTAGGTGGAAGTCCGACATGTTTACCAGACAAATAAGTGCTTTTCATAACATAAAAATCTGGTTTTTCTGATTCTGAAACAATGGGAATCAGTTACCACATATCGCTACTCGGTTACCACTCGAAAAATAGCGTTTTTGACCGTTTTGAAAGAGGGTAACCGGTTACCATATATGGGTACCCAGGTATCCTACTGAAACTGACTGATTTTGGAAAACTTTCACCTCGGGTGTCTGTTCGACGCACCATTTGAACCGTTGGAAATTTAAAAATATTTTTTATAATATGAAATTAATTTTTATACTAGTGGCCTATATGGAAATTGTTGAGGGCTTATGCCCTGGCGTATATGGAAATTGTTGAGGGCTTATGCTCTGGCCTATACGGAAATTTTTTGAGAGAGGGCTTATGCCCTGATTGTACCACATGCATCTGCATTAGAGTTAGTTGCATCACATTTGTGGACTGGTTAAATTATGGAGTTGTTGGAGTGGTGTAACGAATAATTGTCGAACTTGAAATCTTGCATGATATACCTGTTGTTTACTTATAATTATATAACATATTTTGTTGTTATGATATCTCACCCCTTCTGTTTGAATGTTTCCTCTACGTGGGTAACACGCATATGACAAAGATTAGATCACTTGAGATATGGAGTTGCGCCTCGTATTGTGTAGATTGAGTCGGACCTTGCTTTGATACATAACACCGAGGATGAACGCTTGTCTGCTTATTTAGTTATTATTAATTTTAAAAGGATTGTGAGAGCATTGTAAACTCTCTTTTACTTGATAAGACGTTGCTTATGAATTGTTGGAGTGGATAACTGAATATATGTTAAATATTATGTTATGTATCCATTTGTTAAATGTTTGAGAAATTTGTGTGATATTGAATAATTTGACATCCTATTTGTTGTTGATGTAAAAATTTAATTTATTCTAATTTTATTAAATATGTGATGGGGTAAATAGGATGTTACAAGGAGCGTCCCAGTGGATTGAAAACCCTAAAGGGAAATCCAGGAAAGTATTAGGGACATACACAAAAAAATCATCTCGGTGGATTGAAAACCCGAGAGGGCGATCTATGCAAAAATTATGGATCTTATTCAAAAATATCGAACAAAAATACTGCGATCCAAGAGTTGCGACTACAAACCACAAAGGAATAAATTGATCCAAATCATTTAACCGAGAAGCAACGAGATTGGAGTTGTCAAAAGGACATTGGGGAAATAGAATTAGTAATTATCATTTTCTTTTCCATTTTTCAGTTTTAAAACCTTCGTAATTACCTCTTTCAAGGAATTGCATCTTGTACTCTCGCCTATTCAGAGGCATATTTATCAATAAAACATTGACTTTTTCAAATATTTCAATTGTGTTTTTTTCTTTTTTGGATTTTTTTGCAAAATACTATGATTATTTTTGTGAATACTGCGTTGAGATCATTTTGGGGATTTGACAAATAAAAGCATTTGATGAAACATCAAAACGCATCTTGTTTGGAAAAACATCAAAAGAGAATCCACGCCTACCTCTACGCCTAGTACCACATCTATGTTTACCTCCACGCCTACATCCACAACTACGTCCACGCCTACGCCTGCGCCTATGGTACAAATATCAAGATCCCACCAACAGTTTTCATCATGTTCAAATTAATTTAAAGATGCAACAACAATGCAACATCGAGGAGTTGGTAACACAAAACCATTGGTTTTAAAGGAAAGAATATCAAAAAACATTTTTTACAATTGGGGCATATACACATTTGGTGCATTTGGGGCATACGCAAAATACTCAATGCATATACATTCTGGGCTCCATATCAATCTAGGACATTATGCATATACATCATACATGGAACGTTCCAACACACTCTGGGTATGCTGTACCCCAAAATTTTCCCTCTCATATTTTCCAATATTTTCTCTTACATGGGTGATTACAAACACTTGCTTAAAGAAAATAAGAATGTTGAAGATAAACAAGGTATCTTCGATTGACATAAACAAGGTATCTTCGATTGGCATTGAAACAAGGTATCTTCGATTGGCATTGAAACAAGGTATCTTCGATTGGCATTGAAACAAGGTATCTTCGATTGGCATTGGGACAAGGTGTCTTCGATTGGCATTGGGACAAGGTGTCTTTCATTGGCCTCTGAGCAGGTTGTCCTTCGATTGGCATCTGGACAAGGAGCTTTGATCGGGTGTCTAAAATCATTCGACACATACTTTGTTCATAAGACTTTGACTGAGCATGGGTTGTTTCATGCCTGATTCGATTGATAAGGAAATGACTTTCCCTGTGCGTGCCTTCAGCACACAAGGCCAAGACTTCTTTAGATTTGCCTTCAACCCACTAGGCAAAAAGCTTCCTTTGACCCACAAGGAAAATACCTCCTTCGTGCCTGATTCGATTCACTAGGCAATGGCCTCTTTTTATGCTTGCTTTAGCCTCCCTCATGCTAGCATCCACAAGGCATTGTCTTCCTTTGTGATAGTTTCGACTGGGCAATGGTTCCCTTTGAAATTGGTTATATTCCATATATAAATTCCTTAACACACATGTTTCCACCTTTTGACACCTAGTCAGGCCTATTCGAAGGACACACAAATGATTCCTTTGAAGGACATGCATTTGGTCCAGTCGAAAGACATACAATGGTTGGAAACAATTTTTGCTTGCTGGCCAAAGTCTTGCATACTACCAGGCCCAAGCCTCCTGCATAATCAAATTCATGACAAAGGAAGCTTCGACTTGCCAGAAAAGAGCTTTCGATTAGGTTAATTGAAGAGTTTGAGATCAAGCTACTAAGGCAAATAATGGCCCAATTGAAGGCCATAATGATAAGGCCTGGGGAAATTTGAAGGAAGGCGAGAAGGCTTCTATAAAGCCTTCGATTGATAAAGAGCTAAAGCAGCACTCGACCAGTCAAAAAGGAAGAGTTGATGCTTCAATTGGTTTGAATTGAAAGAAAGGCAATCGAAGAAAGTAACGCTTGGGGGGATGATTGAAGACACTCTGGTGAAGAAAGTTCTAAGCAATTTGAATTCGTACAAGGTGCCAATGCAAGGTGTCCAGGTGCATTCAAGGATGGAAATGACATGAAATATTCATTTTTGGCATTTTTTCAAATTATAATCATGGCTTAAAACAACACGGTTATGGCTTGGATTCTTTCCTTATTTCCTTGCCTTCTCCATATCCTCTATAAATAAAGCCTTCCTGCAAGCATTACACACGCCTATACACTGCCTAAAGACACCTATCAAAATCACAAATACATCAAAGCTGTCAAAATCGAAACACACTTTGCAGGCTCCTCCAAGTCCAAACGAATACCAGCTTTCCTCCAAGCCTGAAGCACACCCAAAAGTCACGCACCAAGCCCACTGATCCTTGGTAAAATTCTGGATCATAACCCTTCAATTATAATTTAAATTGGTTTTACATGCATGTTTATTGATCATTCATGCGAATATAAGTGTTAGAAGTACATGGTGCCATTTTAAGGCTTCGAAGCAGCCAGGCTTCGAACTAGGTGATATAGGGATTTTTGCAAATTTTAACCCCAAATTTGGATTCAAGGTATGGTCATACTTAAGGTAGGGAATTTGGATTTGTTTCGATCCAGCATTTAATCAAATTTGCAGGTGTGTGTGCAGTGAAAGGACTTGGGTTTGATACCCAAGTCCTGTATTTTGTTTTCTTTTCTAACTATTTCATTGCAGATTTGACACTTTAAGTCCAAACGCACACACCATATACCATCATATCAGATGCACCTTATCTAGATCCCACTCCATGAGCGCATAACCTCATCATGGACCCTCACAGGTCCACAACACCAGATCCAACGTCATCCTGGGCCATCTCTTGATTCAGGCCTAATAAATTAAAAGCAAAATTTTTTAAGAAAAGAAATTAGATTTTTTAAATTAAATGCAAAATTGATTGGTTATTAAATTAATTAATGAAAATAATTAAATGACATATTTTTGGGTTTTTGTAATTTTAGGAAAGAAATAAAATAATTAAGTTAGTAATAAAACCTATTTATTCTAATTAATTTTAAATTATTTACAAAATAAATGAAAGTTATCTAAAATTAAACTAATTAAATTAATTAATATTTATTGATAAAAAATAAAATTCTAAGTTTATTTGGACATAAAAATATTTTTGTGATTTTTTGATAAAAAAGAAAATTAATTAATTGTTAGTAAAAATAAGAAATAAATTACTTAAAGAAAAATATAGAAAAAGGAAATAAAGGGTGAGAAATGGACCTGATTTTAGGGTGCAACAGCTGTTGGTGTCATGTGTAAGCTGTTTTGTTTTGGCCATTTGTGTTTTGGCTTTTGGCCACTTGTGTTCGAGTTTCAACGTTCCTTAACTTTCTTAGGATGTCTGCCTCACCATGTATTGGTGTCATGTGTAAGCTGTTCTATTTTGGCCATTTGTGTTTTGGCCTCAACGTTCCTTAATGATCCTGCATGGGATCCTGTCTAAATCTGCAGTGTTGAATCTCATGAACACATTAAATAAATTACTATATATCATGAAATACAAATAAAGTCAATATATGAAGAAATTAAATGTTTAAGCCAATATGGCATGTATGAATGATTATACCCTTTTGATCATGGAGATCAAATCAGTCTTACCCTTATTGGAGAAGTAGTGATATGAATGCTTTTATGCCCTTTTGATCATGGAGATCAAACCAGCCTTACCCTTACTGGAGAAGTAGTGAGATGTTGATTTGTAACCGGGATGACTTGTTTGTAGTGAGATGTTGGTTTGTAACCGAGATGGCTTGTTTGTAGTGAGAGGGGGATTTGTAATAAGAATTTCAAGGTTTTAGGGTTTTTGAAAGAATTTGATATTCTGACAGCGTTGTGGCAAGGGTTTTTTTTCTCTTTTTTTTGTGTGAAAAGAATGAGATTATATAATAGAAATTAGAGAGCAAAAAATGGGCTTTGAATGTGCAATTGGGCCTCCAATATTCACTTGAGTTCGTCACGTTGAAGGCTAAATCGCAGGGGCTTAAGTGCAATTTTTGAAGTTGAAATGTGAAAACAAAATGTATCCGACATCGAGAACTAACTCCTGTCCGAAAATCAGCTCAATCGGATAAATGGTGAATTAGTTATGAATTTTTGAAGTTTCAGCTCAGACAAACTTATTTTGGGCTCTAGTGTCGACTCTGATACATTCTTCAAAAAAATCTGGTATTGATCGGAGTATAATTAGGTCTCAACTTTTGAAGCAAAGTTGTAGATATCTTAGTCAGTGACCTTGTGTAAAAATATGAGTCCAATCCGATAAAAATTGACCGAGTTATGAATTTTCGAAGTTTCGACCCAGATAAAATAATATTCAGCATTCAGGATTTTCGGCGCGTCACGCGTACTCTGAGCAAAAAACGAAGACCTTTTGGATACCGTTCGAACTCAATACCTTCTGTGAAAATTTAGCCAACTCAATTTGTGAAATTTTGGCGCTGGAACCAGCTCGATATGATGAAAATCGACCAAGTTATGATTTTCTGAACATGACGCACATAAACTTTTGTCACAAATTTTCTGTATGAAAATACTTGATAAATCCACATTTTTGAAGACCTTCTGATCGAAATTGGCTTCCAGCCGTGAGAGATGAAGACGTAGATAATGTCAATACGAAATTTTGGCCACCTGAACGGATTCATAATGAGCCACGATCTTCAAGTTATGAATTTTTTAGCGTGTAAAAACTGCACTTTCAGCATACTTTTTCACCGTATTTCTTCGAGAAAACTCACACATTCAGATACCTTCTTTAAAGAATTGACTCTTGAGCCGAACCTGAATTTGAGAATACGTTATCAGAGATATCTTGGCGAAAGAACACCTGACTATGACGCGCCGGGTTGGACTTGTGAATCTTTCTTGAAATATTTTGAGAAATATGGGAGGGCAAATTTTTGGATACAACAGCTGCCCCTGTTCAATCTTCTTAAACCTGAGGATATAGATTGGCTTTCGGGCCTTTCATGATCCGAAGGTGGAAGATGATTGAACACTAGAGTGCCCAAAAATTTGCACTCGCATGAAGTGATATCAGCATTGTGATGTCGGGAATGGGCTTACAGATGCCATTTGGAGACTGTTGATAGATGGTCTGAACTTCAACTGGAATACGAATCAGGGAGATCTTATCGGCGATCTGACTGAACCAGAGGAGGTCTTGGATTAACTTTGACTGGATCGGCATCATAAAAATCTTTAGGAATCAATTTAACTGGACCAGACAAGGTCTTGGAATAACTTTGATTGGATCGACATCAGAAAAATCTTTAGGAATCAATTTAATTGGACCAGACAAGAGTCTTGGAATAACTTTGACTGGATCGGCATCAGAAAAATCTTTAGGAATCAATTTAACTGGACCAGACAAGGTCTTGGAATAACTTTGGCTGGATCGACATCAGAAAAATCTTTAGGAATCGATTTAACTGGACCAGACAAGGTCTTGGAATAACTTTGGCTGGATCGACATCAGAAAAATCTTTAAGAATCGATTTAACTGGACCAGAGAAGGTCTTGGAATAACTTCAACTGGAATACGAATCAGGGAGATCTTATCGGCAATCTAACTGAACCAGAGGAGGTCTTGGATTAACTTTGACTGGATCGACATCAGAAAAATCTTTAGGAATCAATTTAACTGGACTAGACAAGGTCTTGGAATAACTTCAACTAGAGTACGAATCAGGGAGATCTTATCGGCGATCTGACTGAACCAGAGGAGGTCTTGGATTAACTTTGACTGGATCAACATCAGAAAAATCTTTAGGAATCGATTTAACTGGACCAGACAAGGCCTTGGAATAACTTTGGCTGGATCGGCATCAGAAAAATCTTTAGGAATCAATTTAACTGGACCAGACAAGGTCTTGGAATAACTTTGACTGGATCAGCATCAGAAAAATCTTTAGGAATCGATTTAACTGGACCAGACAAGGTCTTGGAATAACTTTGGCTGGATCGGCATCAGAAAAATCTTTAGGAATCGTTTTAACTGGACCAGACAAGGTCTTGGAATAACTTTGGCTGGATCGGCATCAGAAAAATCTTTAGGAATCGATTTAACTGGACCAGACAAGGTCTTGGAATAACTTCAACTGGAATACGAATCAGGGAGATCTTATCGGCGATCTGACTGAACCAGAGGAGGTCTTTGACATAGCTGAGAACTTAACTGGAACTTTCCTGAAAGGTAAAGGTCAGTCATATGCAATGTATGATATGGATCAAGCAATGATGTTCTCAATATAAATGAGATTGTATGGTATGATGCGTTTATGCATGTATCATGATGTATGGAAATGTAATGTTTCTAGCTGGGGAAAATAAATCCTGGGTAACTGCTGGAGAATAGAGTTGAATTCTTCGCTTCCGCTGGGGATGGTTAACGAAGGTGATTGTGAGAATAGACCTGCAGGAGAAGATGACTCCGTTGGGGAATAAACTGATGAGGAGATTACTCTGTGGGGAAGAGATGCTCTGTTGAGGATTCCACTGATAAGCTTCGCTGGGGATGGAATACCGTTGCTGGTGATACTGAATCTGTTGAGGATTGAATTCCTGTTTGTGAAAGGAAAGAACTTCATTGGGGACGATCCTTCAGTTGCAATTTGCTGACGATAACCCTGTTAGACTCTTGTGGGGATAATCCTTTGAGTTCTGTTGGGAATGATCCTTTGAACTCGACTGGGGAGATTTATTTTTGTACTCCGCTGGGGATGAATTTCTAGAGTCTACTGGGGATGATGCTTCAACTCCGTTGGGGAAGCTTTTTCAGACCGTACTGGGGAAATATTGACTCCAACGGGGGTATCTTGTATTCTACCAGGGAACATTCTTATACTTCGTTGGGAATATTAAGACTTCCGGGGAATATTCTTATACTCCGTTGGGGAATATTAAGACTTCTGGGGATATTAAGCCTTTTCAGTGTTGATGGTAGATCAACTCTGCTTGGGGAGAGCATTACTGATTCGTTCGTAGTTGCAAGTCTCAGCTGGGGAGGGCTATCATTACTGTCTTACTCTGTGGGGAGTGAATGTTACTGGGACGCGTGCTAAGGATATAACGATGGCTTACATCGAGACTTTTTCTTTGCCCCTATTTATGCGGGAGAAGGTGCCTGCGGAGGCCCTATGGATCGAGTATTATCCACACCTATGAGGTGCTTGGTATCTTTCGGTCAAAATGATAAGTCTTCTTCTGGTAGGCCAGTAACGAGATGACGAGACATAGTCGTACGCTTTGATCCCTAATTTTTTCCTGGACCGCCCTTTCGGGTTTTCAGTCCACCGGGATACCCTTTTTTGCCCAAGCTGCCTTTTCAGGTTTTCGACTTGCCAGGTGTACAGATTTTTTCATTTTCATCCCTTATTTTTGCCCGAACCCTTTTGGTTCGCTGGGAAGCCCTTATTTTTTCCTAGGCCAGTCAACCTAGCGGGTCTTTATTCATGCGCGGTATTTTCTGACTATGTCCATGCTCTCAGGATGTAGGGAGGTGTCACTGTCGGTAGTGTTGTGTTTCCATACTACCAGAAGATCTTCGTTTGATCATGTAAGATTCGTTGCTGGAATTCTGATGTGTCTGCGATCGACCTAATGTCTAACGGTATCTTAACTGCAAGCGCACAGCCTATCGCGGTAGTAATAAAAGATTGTCGAATCCACAGGGACTTTGTAATCACTCTAGTGCGGGAAAGTAATCCTAGTTTAGCTAAGGCGGAAATTGTCACGTTTGGTTTTGGGAAGGTTAAGGAAGGTAAACTAATTGATTTTAAAGTAATTATAAAATGAAATGGTCGGTATGCAATAGAGTCGACCTAAAGGATCTAATCGGACCTAGGCATATAAGGATGGTCAACTTGGTTTATCTGTAGAATTAATCAGTTTAAAAACCCTCAACTCACACTTTCATGGTCTTATCTCGGATTATACGTCTAAAGCCCTGTACCTGCTTTCGCTAGCCTATAAGTGTTTAGAAGTATTTTTTGGAAACTTAATTAATTCTAATTTGGTTTAAAGCGCTTTCACTGTATTTAAATCAAATGCCTAACTTTAGCTATCCGGTTAAAAACCTCACACTTTCGTGGTCTCGATCTAACCTATTTACTCTTCTTACTTTCGTAACAAAGGTTTTATTTTTAAGCATAAAAAGTTATAACCAGAGTTAAGTTGATTAAAGTTTTAGCCTAAGTTTGATCAGATGCCTAATGTCTCTTACTATCCCATACCGACGCTAAAGGTTTAGCTAGCCATGGAAATTATAATGAACGTACGGGAAATAAAAACAAACAAATATAGATTGGACATTGTAAATAATAAATTAAACTTGCATTAATTAATTAAAAGGTACGTAATACAATTGCAAAATAGAAATCTGAAAATAAAGTCAATACTTCAATCCCTCTTCCACAATTCGGAAACTCGGACTTGGTATCGGTAATATGACAAATTCTGAGGCTTGAATAATAAATTCTAAACTATAATAATAATTTCCTGATGTTGGAAATTATTATTTGGGCAATGAAATTAAAAGAATGGAAATAAACGAATGCAGAAAAATAACAACTGAAGGAATAATGGTTTTGATTTCGGCAGAGCTTCCGCACAAGTAAACTATAAAATGCTCTGTACATCTAACGTTGAATGTTGAGGTATTTATAGAGGAATGAATTTGGCAGTTGGCTTGAAGACTTGTCACGAAGCTTTCCTTAAAAATATCCACAAATGTAGGAACGTGGGTAGTTGAGGAAGAAGTGGTGAACGTGGGGTTTGACTGGAGAGAATTCAGGAGTTTGAAAACTCCTTCTGTTTTGCTTTGCCATGATCTGCACTTTCAAATAACTGATATACGCATTACGGTCGTCACTGAGGCGTTACGAGCAGGTTTGGTGTTTCTCCGTGTTACGGTCGTGGCAGATGTGTTACGGTCGTAACACGCTTCATGATGGCTTACGGTCGTGGCAGATGCGTTACGACCTTCACAGCTACAAAATCTGTAATTCTTGACAAATTTATCTTTTTCTTCTATTCTTTTGATGCTTTCTTGCATTGTTTCATGTTTTCTTCTGTTTTGAGCTGAGTTATGAATACCTGCAAAAAGTAATGACAAACTCGAAATATTCGGGAGTTAATCGGGTCAAAATAATACAGAACGGGTAAATTTCATGGAAAATAAACGATACAATTTCGTGTTATCAAATTCATGTCCAATGCCCCAATTGATTCAGATGGAGATTTGCCCCTGGCTATCTGGCATCTTTGAGAGATTCCTTGAATCTTGACTTGACTTCCCCAGATGATGGACAATGATCATGCCGTGCCCCTTGATTGGAAGTGTTTTTTCCACTTGAGGTGATCCTTTTTATTGAAAAGGTTTTTTGTTCACTAGATATTCGTCGTGTGAATTTCTCTGCTGTTTAAACAAATAGTCATATGCAAACAATGTTATTTTAAGAATGTAAAGCTTATGTCTGTCTTGAAATTTTTGAAAATACATTTTTCCAGTAAAACAGGCAATTTTTTTGTAAAATGTGATGTTAACTCAGGATTTACAGCAAGCCCTACAGGAGTCAGGATACCTTTTGTAACAGTATGCTTTCGGACTAACCCATGCTTCAGCTAGGACTTTTAAGGGTTATAACGTGGTCTGGTTCACGGTTTAAGAAACAAAGGATAAAGGCTCAAATTTTATTTGTACCCACCCATTCTTCGTGATGTTCTTCGATCCTAAACTCAGCTAATCGTGCATTAGATCCCGTTTGAGTCTTTGCTCTGATATTCCAGTGATGGTTCAGATACTGACAACTTATTTTGAACAGGCAACCACTTTTGTTGAGAGTTTGTAGGATCTCTTTCTTTTTGATTTTATTATCCCTGTCTTTTGCCTGAATTGTTTCTCTTGTAATTACAGTCAGCGGGATGCCCCAGTTTTGTAAGTCTCCTTCATAGGTTTTGACTTAATGAGCTTTTATTTTGAGAGATAATGACTACCTGTCCTTACGATTATACGGAACCAACACCGTCTTTTGTTTTAGAAGGACTTCTTTGATGCCATTCATTATGCACCTAGATTAACTGAGAAAACTACCCTGCCCCAGGTTATAATTACGGGTTTTAATTTGTGAAAAGAAAAACTCCAACTTCTTTGGCTCAAAGGGGTTGACTAGGGATTATCTTTCTTATAACTCCACTGTTTAGGATTTGAAACAACGCCTGTACCTCATCAGTGGGGTCTGTTCAAAAGCATATTGTAGAGATTTTGATATCATTTTCGTCATCCTCCCTCTAAAGGCTTAGAATTTTTTAATCGAGAGTTGATCATCACAAAAAAATGAAAGCAATTTGAATATAGTGAAATACAAATGGATTGATTCAAAACAGACATATGCAATGCATTGATAAAGTAATAAAGTTTGACATGAATAAATGTTCGAACAATCAAAAGAAAATTACAACTTGAAAATTCTAATGAACAAAAAGTCTTCCGTTTCAGTACTTGTCACTTCAAATGGTGAACCTTGGAGGGATGGTAGAAGAACTCAGTTTGACCATCTTGTGTGAGTTCCAATGCTCCTCCATCAATCAAGTCATGAATTTTGTTGCTCCACGCCCAACAGATGTTAGTATGATGCCCCGGGCTGTTGGAGTGATATGCACACCTTGCATCAGGATTGTACCTTGGGGAGGCTATGTTGGGATTCTTAGGAGGGTCCCTTAACGTCACCAGATTCAATCTCAACAGGTGTTGTAAAGCCTGAGACAGCGACATGTTGAGCTTGGTAAATTGCCTCTTAGGCATATTTGGCTTACTCTGACCAACCCGTTGTTTATGGCAAGGTTGTTGTTTGGACCCGTGAGGTAGTAGCAACTTGGAGAGGTCTATTCTTCATCAAACCAAACCTTTAACTTCTCGGAAGTTGATTTGATCCCCGGCCTTGGCTGTTTGCTACATGTTGTTGTATATGTCTTGATGAAGCTGGTTGATAATGGTTCTTAGCTCTTCTTGTTCCCTAGCTAAGCCTTGGATAAGAGACATCTGCCCCAGCATCTAGATTTTCATGGCACTGAATTCAGCTTGCAGTTGTTCCAGCCGTTCATCCTTATTGTCTTCAGGACTTTTCTTGACCAAGTTCACCACGAGGAGTGTTTTCAACTCTTCCTGCCCCTTGGATAGGTTTAGGAATATGTCCCTGAACTGAGCTTCTCGAGTTTGAAGATCTTGGTTGTCTGGTTGGAAAGCCATTGCTGAAATAAACAGAGAGAACATGAGAGACCTGTACTGGGAGACCTGCTATGCAATGGTATGTATGATATGTATGCAATGTTTTCAAGGATCTCGCGGGGTAAACAAGAAACTGTTAGAATTTGGTTGCAGCTTGATTGAAGAAACTTCATGTCGTTAAGAGTCCTTCCTCAAGAGTCAAGCTCACCATATCGAGTGGGTCATAGCCCCTGACTCAAGTTATCATGTTTTGATCTCTAGACGACATTGTTTAGAGGAAAATAAATCCCCTTGCCCCTTGTTAGACATTTGGTTCATCATAACCTGCATCACAAACCTTTGAGATCCTTGAAATGGTTAAGGAAATGTTAAGGCATAATTTTATGATGTGTATGCTATGCGTTTCAGCAAAAGTGTGAAGTGATGTAAGTAAACCCTGCAATAAATCCAAATTATTGGATAAGGACTGTAAACAAAACCTGCAAGGAACTCATGTTGTCAGATAATAAGAAAGTGCAAGTAGTTCAAGTTTTGAAGGCACACAAGTCACACAAACAACCTTAAGTTTAGGCTGGCATGGAGTTAGGTATTACCCTCTTTCAGTTTAGGTGGTTTAACCTGTCCTAGAAATAGTAACCGGGTTCTAGAGGATCTCAATATCACTGACCACCCTCGATCGGTCATAATTCCAGTTTAGCAACCTTTTCTTCCAGCCGGAATCATCACGAGAGTTTGGTCTCAATGAGTGTAGCATACTGCTACTGTTCTATGGCCAAGTTGGTCAATTTAAAGGTTTTAAGGTCAGTTGGTGCTTAATGACCCCTTAGCAGACCCATATTCTCCTCGTTGCGCCACAGGGGATATCAATACATACTAAAGTGCCACACCAACGTAGCTACTGCTTCAACCGTATTGGTCTATGTCGTACAGTTCCCTCACAGTTTATTGCTACTTACCTAAAGGGTATCCCCCAGATCCGGGTTAGGATCTATAGTAACTACGATACAAGCCCACAAATATAAAGCATACAAAGCAAGCAATTAAAAACATTATGAACTATTCCTAAGGTACACCCCACTTTTTAAGCGTCCCCAGCAGAGTCTCCAGTTCTGTGATACGGTGGGAAAGAACTGACTGTTTTTGGAATGTTGGTTTGCATTTTGCGTTTGTTTTTGCAAAATGTCGCGGTAAGCAAGAGTCGCCACCGTCTTTTATTTTATCCAACAAGAAAAGGAAAAAAGCATAGAAAAATTCCTTTTTCGAGATGTTTCTCGGGTCTGGGGGTAGATTATAGAAAGGAAAGGTGTTAGCACCCTTTCTATCCGTGGTTATCCACAGGCTCTTAGGTACTTGCTCATAATGTTTTCAAAATTTGCTTTTCTTTATGTTTGTGGGTTTGAAATAAGTTTTTGTTTGAAAGGTGTAAGTGCGAAAGGTTTTATTTTATTTTGAAAGGAGCAAGTACTTAAGAACCATCTACCTACTCGAAAAAGGAATCAATCTGTGCTAATATCCTTTAGGCAATGCTATCCCACTATTGATGAGTAGGTATCATCATCATTGGAGTTTTAAGGGTCAATTCGATTAAGGGACATGTGGTCACTAAAGAAATATTAGGATGCCTTAGCGGTAACCCTAATGTCTTAGATCATTTTTCCGAGGCAACCGTTTCGAGGCAACTATGATCTTTGGACAAGAGGGCGACCTCTAAAAATTCCTATACTCAATGACCACGTTCGAAGGCAACCAAGTGAGGTGTACCCTAAAATTGCGCATGTGCGAGTGTGTTATTTTCAGTTAATTTATCTTTTTACATGTCAATGGTTATCTATGTTGATTTTAGGTTTAACATTCGATCTTGTCATGCATTCCCTATTACCAAACATCTAACAGTTTATAAGTTGCGGAAATTAAAACTAACTATTACAAGGCGTCGGGTATTTACATCGCCAAAAGCATCCCTTGAAATTAAAATGCGGAAAATAAATAAAGCGATAAAATAATTAAAGTCGTATTAAACTATTACATTCCGGGAAACAGATACAATATTGAATAAAAATGGATCGCGTGCGAGAAATCAAATCGGGCGAATTTTTTAGGGTTTTGACCCTTTGATTATTAAAGAAAGATTTTTTCGTTGTTTTTATTATTTTTTTAAGAAAAGAAATTAGATTTTTTAAATTAAATGCAAAATTGATTGGTTATTAAATTAATTAATGAAAATAATTAAATGACATATTTTTGGGTTTTTGTTATTTTAGGAAAGAAATAAAATAATTAAGTTAGTAATAAAACCTATTTATTCTAATTAATTTTAAATTATTTACAAAATAAATGAAAGTTATCTAAAATTAAACTAATTAAATTAATTAAAATTTATTGATAAAAAATAAAATTCTAAGTTTATTTGGACATAAAAATATTTTTGTGATATTTTGATAAAGAAGAAAATTAATTAATTGTTAGTAAAAATAAGAAATAAATTACTTAAAGAAAAATATAGAAAAAGGAAATAAAGGGTGAGAAATGGACCTGATTTTAGGGTGCAACAGCTGTTGGTGTCATGTGTAAGCTGTTTTGTTTTGGCCATTTGTGTTTTGGCTTTTGGTCACTTGTGTTCTGGCCTCAATGTTTCTTAACTTTCTCAGGATGTCTACCTCGCCATGTATTGGTGTCATGTGTAAGCTGTTCTGTTTTGACCATTTGTGTTTTGGCTTTTGGCCATTTGTGTTTTGGCCTCAACGTTCCTTAATGAACCTGCATGGGATCCTGTCTAAATCTACAGTGTTGAATCTCATGAACACATTAAATAAATTACTATATATCATGAAATACAAATAAAGCCAATATATGAAGAAATTAAATGTTTAAGCCAATATGGCATGTATGAATGATTATACCCTTTTGATCATGGAGATCAAATCAGCCTTACCCTTACTGGAGAAGTAGTGATATGAATACTTTTATGCCCTTTTGATCATGGAGATCAAACCAGCCTTACCCTTACTGGAGAAGTAGTGAGATGTTGATTTGTAACCGGGATGACTTGTTTGTAGTGAGATGTTGGTTTGTAACCGGGATGACTTGTTTGTAGTGAGAGGGAGATTTGTAATAAGGATTTCAAGGTTTTAGGATTCTTGAAAGAATTTGATATTCTGACAGAGTTGTGGCAAGGGTTTTTTTTCTCTTTTTTTTGTGTGAAAAAATGGGATTATATAATAGAAATTAGAGAGCAAAAAACGGGCTTTGAATGTGCAATTGGGCCTCCAATGTTCACTTGAGTTCGTCACGTTGAAGGCTAAATCGCAGGGGCTTAAGTGCAATTTTTAAAGTTGAAATGTGAACACAAAATGTATCCGGCATCGAGAACTAACTCCTGTCCGAAAATCGGCTCAATCGGATAAACGGTGAATTAGTTATGAATTTTTGAAGTTTCAGCTCAGACAAACTTATTTTAGGCTCCAGTGTCGACTCTGATACGTTCTTCAATAAAAAACTGGTATTGATCGGAGCATAATTCGGTCTCGACTTTTGAAGAAAATTTGTAGATATCTGAGTCAGTGACCTTGTGTAAAAATATGAGCCCAATCCGATAAAAATTGACCGAGTTATGATTTTTCAAAGTTTCGACCCAGATAAAATAATATTCAGCATTCAGGATTTTCGGCGCGTCACGCACACTCTGAGCAAAAAACAAAGACGTTTTGGATACCATTCGAACTCAGTACCTTCTGTGAAAACTTAGCCAACTCAATTTGTGAAATTTTGGCGCTGGAACCAGATCGATACGATGAAAATCGACCAAGTTATGATTTTCTGAACATGACACAAATAAACTTCTATCACAAATTTTCTGTACGAAAATACTTGATAAATCCACATTTTTGAAGACCTTCTGATCGAAATTGGCTTCCAGCCGTGAGAGATAAAAACGTAGATAATGTCAAGACAGAATTTTGGCCACCGGAACGGATTCAAAACGAGCCATGATCTTCAAGTTATGAATTTTTTAACGTGTAAAAACTGCACTTTCAGCACACTTTTTCACCATATTTCTTCAAGAAAACTCACACATTCGGATACCTTCTTTAAAGAATTGACTCTTGAGCCGAACCTAAATTTGAGAATACGTTATCAGAGATATATTGGCGAAAGAACACCTGACTATGACGCGCCGGGTTGGACTTGTGAATCTTTCTTGAAATGTTTTGAGAAATATGGGAGGGCAAATTTCGGGGTACAACATGGGGCACCTGTTAGGTAAGTAGCAATAGATCGTGGGGACTGTGCGGTGTATACCAACACGGTTGAAATGATAGCTACATTGGTGTGACACATTTTTTGGTACCGGTAGCCCTTGAATTGTCAAGTAGAATACAGGGCCACTGTGTGGTGTCATGAAACACCAACTGACTTTAGAACCTTTAATTAAACCAACTTGGCCATTAGGAAGTAGCGAGATAGCTGGCTTTGGTGCAATTTGAAGTTAGTTGATACTCGATACTACACTCATTGAGATCTAACTTCTGAGATATTTCGGTCGCCAATAAAGAGGCTTGTGCTGAAACAATGCCCAATGAAGAAAGATCAATGATACTGAGATTCCCTAGAACCTGGTTACTATTAATAGGACAGGTTGAACCAATTATACTTCAAGAGGGTACTTACCTATGGAATCCATGCAAGCCTAAACCTAAGGACCCGTTTGTGTGATTGTATATATTTTTTTGTACATAACATCATAACATTGGCATATCACACTAACCATTTCAAGGATTTTTAGGATTTATATTTGTGTATGTTTTGTAGGACATGTCTCTCATTCGCAGAAATACTATCCAAGTTAACCTCGTAAGGGTGCCTCCTCAACTCAAGGAATTGGCATCAAGAGTTCCTAAGAATTCCCCGTTCACTAAAAGACATGGTCGAATCCTCAGTTTGGTCACCTCATGCCCTAATGAAGACATGGTGAAAGTTCTTTTCCAGTTCTTTGACCCTTTACATCACTGCTTTACATTTCCCGACTACCAATTGGTACCTACCATGGAAGAGTTTTATCAGTTATTAGGTGTTCCTATCCTCAATCAGTTACCCTTCAATGGTACAGAAAGATACCTAAAGCATGTGGAGATCGCTCAAGCCCTATATTTACAATGGTCGGACATTGTGACCAATTGGGAAACAAGAAGCGGTGTCAAAGGTTTTCTAGCCAAGTTCTTGTTTGAGAAAGCTCACTATTTCTAAGATACTTTGGATTTACAAGCCTTTGAAGAGGTTTTGTCCCTTCTCATCTATGGGATGGTACTGTTCCCTAATCTAGACTAACTCATAGACGTGAATGCGGTGAAAGTTTTCATGTCTTATAACCCGGTGCCTACTTTACTTGGAGACATTTTGCACTATTTTCACTCTCTCATTGCAAAGAGAAGAGGGACCCTTATGTGTTGCACTCCCCTGTTAGCTAGGTGGTTTATTTCGCACCTACCCCGGTCCGTTGTGAAGAACGAATAGGGCTTAAGATGGTCTAATAGGTTGATGTCTCTCACACATTCGGACATTCACTGGTGCTCTCGATCCGTGGAAGACATTACCATCATTGATCGCTATAGGGAATTCCGCAATGTCCATCTCCTAGGCATTAGGGGAGTTATCACTTATAATCCCTCTTTGGCTCTACGGCAGTTTGGTTATGCTCAGAGAGATGGTCCCCATAACATGCTTATCCAAGGCATTATGTTCAACTACGAGGATAATGTTCAAGGGTATCATCAAAGATTCATATGAGCTTAGGGTATGGTAAACAAGTGGATAGCAAGACATTGGGGCATAAGAACTCCATCCCTTTGGAGCCTTATATTAAGTGGGTGCGAGCATGCGCTCAAAATCTCATGATGCCTTACCCTGCCATTCTACCCATCATCATGGAACCTATTGCAGATACAGATGTACCTCATACCATTCTCCATCCTGACATGCCAACTAATCTCGAGGAATTGGAAAAGTCTTGGGTTCAACTTAAAGAGGAATGAGATACCTTTGAAGCCCAGTTCTATGCAAGTGAGAAAAAAGTTTTGGAGCTTACAAGACAACTGCATGAAGAACATAGTTTGAATGCCTACATTGCACCAAAGAGGATGCACTTATGGGAAGCCTGAGTCTTGGTGGATTTAGGAGTTTTATTTCACTTTTTTCTCTTCCATTGTAAGCCCAAGGGGCATCGTTGTAATCTTTCAAACTTATGAATGTAGTTAATGTTTGTTCTCTCTTTGGTTTAAGCAAATTTAAAGTCTTAAAAAGTCCTTGAAAACATTGCATAAACATTATCATGCATATCATTACATTAAGCAGGTATTTTGAGACAACTTTCTTATTCTTTTCGCTGTTTATTTCAGCAAAAGAAATGGCTCTAGAACAAACAGTAAAGGATCTCCAAGCTCAAAACACTCAATTTCAGTAAATGTTCCTGGCCCTGGCCAAGGGGCAGGAAGATCTGAAAGCTCTAATCGTCAAAGAGAAGACTAAGAAGGCAAAGAAACCAACTAGTGTCTTGAATTTTGGAAGAAGGTTCAGAGGACCGGTTAGGCGAGCTCTAGATTTCGCAACCCCTTCAAATGAGGGGGATAATCAAGAAGAAAAGCCAACAAAAGAAAATAACAACCTAAGGTCAGAGGAAGATGAAGCTGACTATTCTGAGGAGCAGTATCCTCCTACTGGTGATAAATACAAACAGTTGGAGGATCGACTCAATGCTATGGAGATCCAGAGGATACCCGGGCTAGATTTTGAGGAGGTGGGACTAGTCTCAGGGGTGGTCATCCCGCAGAAATTCAAGATCCCCACCTTTGCTAAGTATGACGATGCTTCCTGTCCTAAGCTGCACTTAAGGTCATATGTCAGGAAGATTTAACCCCACACTACTAATAGGAATTTGCGGGTCCATTTCTTCCAGGAAAGTTTGGCAGGGACTCAGTTGGAGTGTTTCTATCAACTGGAAAGAACCAACATTCGTAATTGGGAAGATCTGACTACTGCTTTCTACAAGCATTACCAATATAATGCTGACCTCGCCCCAACTCGTACACAATTGCAAAGTATGTCTATGGGTTCCGATGAGGGTTTTAAAGATTATGCCAAAAAATGAAGAGATAATGCGCGAAGAGTCCAACCTCCATCGTCTGATAGAGAGCTAGTGGACATGTTCTTGGGCTCATTTTCTGGTCCGTCCTTTAACCATCTGATTGGAAGTTCGTTTGTTGGGTTTACTGAACTGATACTGACTGGTGTGTGGGTAGAAGCTGGCATAAAAAGTTATAAAATATAGAGAGATGCATCCTCCAGCACAACAAAGAAACCTTTCACTGGAAAGAAGGAGGTCAATGCTGCTTACGGCCAAAGAAATCAACACAAAACAGAATGTCGTCCGACGGTAGGGGCTGTTATGATTTCTATTCCTGCATCAAACCAACAACGAAACAATTAACGCAGGCCGGATGCGCCCATAAGACAGTTTACCCGGATTAACATGACCTTATCCCAGGTTTTTCCACATTTGCTGAAGTCCAATCTGGTGACCCTAAAAGAGGCTCCTAAGAATCCCAATACTTCATCTCCCCGCTAGAACCCAAATGCTCGATGTTCCTACCATTCTGAAACTCCAGAGTATGATACAAACCATTGTTGGGCTTTAAAGAATAAAGTACAGGATCTCATCAAGGAAAAGGAGATTGAGTTTGACCTTCCCGAGACAACTAATGTAATAACTGCACCAATGCCCAAACATGGCGAGGTGTCAATGTTGTTGATGACGATCGGTTTGTTTCTTCTGTGGATGAGTTAGCTACTCCTCTTCTGACTGTTAAAGAGAACCTATTGCGAGCCAGTTTATTTCCAGGCTGTGGTGAAGGGTGCCACTTATGTATGTCTCTACCAGATGGTTGTTTGTTGTTGAAAATGGGTGTCCAACACCTGATAAGTAACAAAGAAATTATGTTTGAGAAGGTTCCCCTTGCAATAAATTTTTGTGAAGATATTTTGATAATTACCATTTTTGATAATCCTTCCAGGGTCTCCACCAAAAGACCCGTCAAGATTACATCTGTTCCCAAATTTTCTCCCTTGATCATCCCCCTTCCTGGGCCAATACCATATTCCTCTAATAAAGCTGTTCCCTGGAATTATGGAGCTGGCATTTATTACCATGGCGTCAAGAAAGACCAGTTGGCTGTTGAGGACAAAGTTGCTGAAGATACCGATCCTGACATCGACAATACTGTTGGGACCAGTAAAATTATGAGAAGCAGAAGAGTTTTCTCTCTCGATATCTCTCTAAAAACTGTTGCTACTACTTTGATTATCCCTGCTGCTCCTCCTGCTAGTACTCCTATCATTCTCTCTACTGGTATCCCTGCTACTGAGTCGGCCGAGACTTGGGGAAAAGAGGTATTGGTTGAGCCTGTCCAGATGAAGGCACATAAAGAAGTCATCCCAGAGGCTTCTAAAAAGGAAATGGAAGAGATATTGAAGATAATCAAGAAAAGTGATTATAATGTCATGGACCAATTGGGGGAGACCCCTTAAAAGATCTCAATGTTGGCCTTACTTTTATGCCCTGAAGCCAATGCCAAGGCTTTAGTAAAATTCCTGAAGTCTGCCCATGTGCCTCAAGAGACCTACACTGATCAATTCGAGAATTGCATAGCCAGCCTGACTGTTGATAATGGAGTGGGTTTTTCCGATGCTGATTTTACTCCCAAGGGAAGGAAGCACAATGATGCCCTGCATCTCTCCATTGAGTGCAGGGGCACTACCCTGGCTCATGTTCTAATTGGATACAGGTTCGTCGCTGAATGTCTTGCCCAAAAATGCTCTGGACAGGTTAGATTGTGAAGGACTCACACTAAAGCCCAGTAACATTGTGGTGAGGGCCTTCGGTGGTTCCAAAAGAATGGTGCACGGGGAGGTGGACATCCCTATCAAAGTTGGTACTCAGACTTTTAATTCCACTTTCTATGTGATGGACATCCGCCCATCTTACTCATGTTTATTGGGTTGACTATGGATCCATGGGGTTGGTGCTGTTACTTTTACCCTGCATCAGATATTGAAGTACCCGGTCAATGGAAAAATTATCATAGTCCATGGAGAAGAGAAATACATGGTGAGCCACCTGGACTCTTTAAGGTATGTTGAAATGGACGACGAGTTCATTGAGACACCCTGTCAGAACTTTGAGGAGGTTCCACAGACAGTTGATGCGACCAAGACTGCTACCAGACCTCCATTGAAGATGGCTTCTCTTAGGGATGCCAAAGTAGTAGTTGAAGAAGGTGGGTGTACCATTTAGGGACAACTTCCAGATATTCCCTATAAATATGAAAAGTTTGGTTTGATTTTTACTTCAGGAGCCCAGAGATTCGTTCGTCGTGCTCGCGCCAGGGGACCACCATTACGGATCAGCAACCATGGAGTCAATGCTCTGGAAGACAGTGATAGTGATTATGACCTGGACAAGCGGATCTTCCCAACCATCAACGATGGACTCAACAATCGGGAGCCCAAAGATTTTGTTCCCATTACTTTTATTCAAGAATAATTTGTATTTTTGTTTTTGAGGATATGTAATATTTGAACAATTGAAACTTTAAAGCTTTGTGTCTTACCCGAAGCACAATGGTCTATTTGTGAGGGTCATTAATTCATTTTCATATGTCATTAATAAAACATTGGACGTTTTGCATGCAAATTTTGTGCTCTTTGTTTTTATTTTCTACTTTTTACTTTATCAAAAAAATATACAGCTATGCTCTTACACACACCCACATATCAAATTGCAGATCCACATCCACTCTGGATCCCACTGATAACGGTTCTGCTATTTCCAGTTATGACTTTGAAAATCCGATCTACCAAGCCGAGGACGAAGGTGAGGAAGATTGTGAAGTACCAAGAGAACTTTCCAGACTTCTACAATAGGAAGACAGGGCAATACAACCTCATGAAGAGCCGGTTGAGACAGTTAACTTGGGTACTGAAGAGGATTAGAAAGAAGTCAAGATAGATTCTGATTTGGAGCATAGTGTCAAGGAGCGGTTAGTACAGATGTTACATGACTATGTTGAAGTTTTTTCCTGGTCATATGAAGATATGTCGGGACTTGACACTCATATTATGGTCCATCGCCTACCGACAAAAGAGGACTGCCCTCGGGTGAAACAGAAGATTCGTCGTATGCGGCCAGAGATGTCAGAAAAGATCAAGGATGAAGTCATGAAACAGTTCAACATCGGTTTCTTAGCTGTCACCTCTTATCCATAATGGGTTGCCAATGTTGTTCCGGTACCTAAGAAGAATGGTAAGGTACATATGTGTGTTGATTACAGAGACCTGAATAGGGCAAGCACCAAGGACGACTTTCCGCTTCCCCACATTGATGTTTTGGTTGATAACACTGCACAACATAAGGTATTATCCTTCATGTATGGATTCTCTGGGTATAATCAGATCAAAATGGCACCTGAGGACATGGAGAAAATGACCTTCGTCATATAGTGGGGCACTTTCTGTTACAAAGTTATGCCATTTGGGTTAATGAACGTCGGGGCAACCTATCAGCGCGCCATGGTAGCTTTGTTTCATGATATGATCCATCACGAGATAGAGGTCTATGTTGATGATATGATAGCCAGATCTCAGACTAAGGAGGAGCACCTTGATTATCTACAGAAGCTGTTTGAAAGGCTGAAGATGTACAAACTGAGGCTGAACCCGAATAAGTGCACCTTTGGGGTAAGTTCTGGTAAGCTCTTAGGTTTCACTGTCAGCGGCAAAGGGATTGAAGTGGACCCTGCAAAGGTTAAAGCTATACAAGAAATTCCAACTCCTTACACTGAGAAGGAAGTTAGGGGATTCTTGGGACGCCTGAACTACATTGCCAAATTCATTTCCCACCTAACCGCTACTTGTGAGCCAATCTTCAAATTACTGAGGAAAGATCAAGCAGTGAAATGACGATTTTCAAAATGCCTTCGACAAAATCAAGGAATATCTTCAAGAGCCTCTAATCTTAATGCCTCCAGTTGAAGGAAGACCTCTGATCATATACTTAACAGTGTTAGAGAACTCAATGGGGTGTGTGTTGGGGAAGCATAACAAGTTTGGTCGAAAAGAGGATGCAATATACTACCTTAGCAAAAAGTTTACCGACTGTGAAACAAGATACTCACTTCTCGAGAAAACTTGATGTGCTTTGGCATGGGTTGCTCCCTGACTAAGACAGTATATGTTGACTCACACTACCTTATTGATATCTAAAATGGATCCTATCAAATACATCTTTGAGAATCTCGCTCTCTCCGAAAGAATAGCAAGATGACAAATGATCCTGACCGAATATGACATTCGGTATACAACCCAGAAAGAAATTAAGGGAAGTTAATTACCTGATCATTTGGCTCATCAGGCTGTGGACGACTACCAATCCATGAATTTTGAGTTCCTAGATGAGAACATCATGCTAGTAACTGATTGTGAAGAACCTGGACTAGATGAAGGACCTAAAAAAGGATCTCGATGGACTATGGTTTTTGACAGAGCTTCCAACTCTCTTGGCAATGGCATCGGCGCTGTGATCATATCTCCTGAAGGCTGTCATACTCCTTTCACTGCCAGATTATGTTTTAATAGTACCAACAATATGGCTGAATATGAGGCATGTATTATGGGTCTCAAAGCTGCTATCGACTTGAGGATCAAATTCTTGAATGTATTTGGAGATTCGACACTAGTGATCAGTCAATTCAAAGGAGAATGAGACACTAAGCATCCTAATCTCATCCCTTATAAAGAGCATGTGTTGACATTGATTCCATACTTTGAAGAAATTACCTTTGAGCATTTTCCACATAAGGAAAATCAACTAGCGGACGCGTTAGCTACTATGTCATCCATGTTCAAGGTCAGATGGGATAATGAGGCTCCTCAGATCACTATTTAGAGAATGGATGAACCCGCACACTGTCACGAGATTGGTACTGAAGAAGTAATGGACAAGCCATGGTTCCATGAAGTCAAAAGATATCTCGAAGCCCAAGAGTATCCCGAGGGAGCTTCATTCAATGATAATAAGTTCCTAAGGAGGTTCCCTGCCAAGTTTTTCCTCAGTAATAGGATCCTCTACAAGCGCAACCACGATTCTACTTTGCTTCGGTCTGTAGACAAGAATGAGGCATAAAAGATTATGACTGATTTGGATGAAGGTACCTTTGGCACTCATTCTAGTGGGCACTAAATAGCTAAAAAGATCCTATGGGAAGGATACTACTGGTCCACTATGGAAGCGGAGGGTTATCAACATTTGTGAACTTGTCACAAATTCCAGATCTATGCTGATAAATTACATGTGCGTTCAGTTCCTCTGAACATCTTGACTTCTCCCTGGCCATTCGCAATGTGGGGGATCGACATGATTGGAGAGATTACACCTACAACCTCTAATAGGAACCGCTTCATCCTGGTTGCCATTGATTACTTCACGAAGTGGGTCGAGGCAGCCTCATTTGCTTCTATTACCAAGAACGATGTGGCCCGATTCATCATACATAACCTCATATGTCAGTACGGTATTCCAAAAATAATCACTATGGATAATGGAACCAATATCAATAACACTATGATCACCGAGCTCTGCATGCAATTCAAGATCCAACATCATAACTCTTCTCCTCCCCAACCGAAGATGAACGGAATTTTAGAAGCTACTAATAAAAACATCAATAAAATCATACAGAAGATGACGGTGACATATAAATACTAGCACGAGATGTTACCATTTTCTCGTGGTTACCGTACCATGGTGCACACGTCAACAGGGGCAACCCCCTTCTCTTTGGTATACGGTATGGAGGTTGTCCTACCCATTGATGTCCAGATCCCTTCTTTGAGGATCTTGAAGGATGCAGGTTTGAATGAAGAAAAATGGTTTTAGATCCGACTTGACCAATTAAACCTGATTGACAAAAAGAGGCTCGCGGCTGTCTTCCATGGTCAGATGTACCAAAAATGTATGATCAAAGCTTTTAACAAGAAGGTCAAATGTCAGGTATACCAGGCTCGTGATCTGGTAATCAAGCACATTATCCTTCTATAAGGTGATCCTAGGGGCAGATGGACTCCCACATACAAAGGGCCATTTGTGATCAAGAACATATTTTCTGGTGGAGCCATGATCTTAACCACTATGGACGGTGACAACCTTCCGCACCCTGTAAAGGCGGAAATAGTTAAAAGATACTACGCATGAACAAAGACCCTCTAGGTTGACTGACCTAGGAAAAAATAAGGGCATCCCAGTGAACCAAAAGGGTTCGGGAAAAATAAGGGATATACATGAAAAAATCTGTACACCCGACAAGTCGAAAACCTGAAAAGGCGGCTTGGGCAAAAAATGATATCCCGGTGGACTGAAAACCCGAAAGGGAGGTCTAGGAAAAAATTAGGGATTTAAAGCATATAACTATGTCTCGTGGAATCACCTTACAACCGATCTTCAGTATCAACTGTCAAGCTCAAGCGGTACTAATCAATCCAGTTAGCTTCGGACAAGCAGCAAAAGAGATGAGATGCTCAAAGACATAAAGGCAATAGCAGAATGGGAATCCAATGGGATTATTTCACATAGTTGTTTTCTTTGTACACTATTTTATATTAGTTTCATTCTTACGACGACATTCTCTGACTAGGATGTTCATCTCATTGTACAAAAACGCTTATCCAAGTTAATACAAAGCTATTCCTTTGAAAGTGCAAAACTATTTGTTTTTATTTTTTTTTGTTTTGTTTGCGAAAACGTCCATTCATTATTTTTGAACATATGCATTTGAATGTGATTACTGCTTACAAATATACGCATAAAAAATATAAAAAAACAGTTACTAATGGCTTTAAGAAAAAGGACAATATCTAAGGGCCATCCACAAAATTCCCGCAAATATTTTCTCTAGCAGATACCTTCTCCAGCAGGTACAGAGGCAGGGGCATCCTGCTACAAGGTCACTGCCATATTCTCAGCATGCAGCCTAATGGTGTCAGGTGTTCTCATATCCCCGGCGGAGCAAAAATCTCCAAATACTGCTTTGACATCTAAGAAAAATTCCCCCGTGAAGTCGCCAAGCTTCTCAGGATTCCCCAACAGGATTTCAACAAAATCCCCAATCAGAGTTTCCCTTCCCCCAATGGAGTTTATTTCTCTAATAATGGAAATTCGTCTCCCAGCATTTAAACTTAAAAAAAAAATCTGAAGACTCGCATTCTTCACCCCCATCTACAATCAAGGATTTATTTTCACTAATTCTGCAACACTGCAATAGAACAGCTGACACGATCATACATTACACTCATGCATCATTTTACAAACATCATAGCATATGCAACACAAATGCATATATCACAATCTCATTTATTTTGAGAGCATCATGCAATTCGTACATCATGGCATCGCATGAAACTGATTTTACCTTTTCAGGTTAAATTAGCAGATAGACAAACACTATCGACTTATACAGCAGGTCAAACATTAACGCCCGAAACTAGACGGGGAAACTATCTACACGACCAAGTGGTATGAACTCCCGAAGCAAGACGAATTTACCAATAAATGCAGCAGGCCACAGATTAATTCCCGAAACCAGATGGGGAAACTATCTATGTGAACAAGGTTGCCAAGTCCCAGATTAATAGTTGTAACAAGCCAGGAAAACTATCTGTGGACGATCGGTTGTAGATTAATACCTGTAACTAGACAGGAAAACTATCTACATGAGTAGATTGAAGATTAATACCCGAAACCAGACGGGAAAACTATCTTTCTTTCTCTTAGGTCAGAGATTAATACCTGAAACCAGACATGACAACTATCTCAACGGCCGATAAAAGAAAGTTCCAAATTAATACCATAAACCAGACAGGACAACCATCTATGAACAATTGATTGTAGATTAACACCTGAAACCAGACAGAAAAATTATCTACATGACAAGACGAAGCAATCTTACACAAGTTTCTTTTCATGATCTCCAGATGCAGTTTAACACTGACTCATCCTGAAGCAACCCCACACAGGCTCCTTCTCATATATCTCCGGATGCAGACTAACACAGACTCATCTTAAAACAACCCTACATAGGCTCTTTTTATTACATTTTCAGATAACGGTTAATTCCATCATCCCCAACAAGTCGTTGTGAAGCCTGGATTTCAACCAGAAAGCAGAAAACTCTCATCTCTCTAGTACAAAGATAATTCCTCAGTAGAGCCATGGAAAACTGAAGTTCCTAGACTCTATTCCCCACAGAGTTTTCCCCAAGTAGGAGAATAATAGAAATCAGCCTTCCCCAGTGGACTCCTTCTCAGACAGCAGGAACAGGCATTCCCCATGCAGTGACCTCTTATGAAGTCAGCATCTACCCTGGATGGCATCTTTAAGCCCATATCTCACAACTCTCATTCATCTCCTCCAAATGGCATCTTAAAGCCCATTCCCTACACGACCAACCATCACATCACCGAGTTCAAATTTCGGGGCACTCTAGTGTTCAATCATCTTTCACCTTCAGATCACGAAAGGCAAACAAGCCAATCTAAATCTTCAGGTTTAAGAAGATTGAATAGGGGCAGCTTTTGTACCCCAAAATTATCCCTCTCATGTCTTACAAGATTTTCTCTTACATGGGTGATTACAAACACTTGCTTAAAGAAAATAAGAATGTTGAAGATAAACGAGGTATCTTCGATTGGCATAAACAAGGTATCTTTGATTGGCATTGAAACAGGGTATCTTCGATTGGCATTGAAACAAGGTATCTTTGATTGGCATTGGAACAAGGTGTCTTCGATTGGCATTGGGACAAGGTGTCTTTGATTGGCATCTGAGCAGGTTATCCTTTGATTGGCATCTGGACAAGGAGCTTCGATCGGGTGTCTAAAATCATTCGACACAAACTTTGTTCGCAAGACTTTGACCGAGCATGAGCTATTTCATGCCTGATTCGATTGATAAGGAAATGATTTTCCCTGTACGTGCCTTCAGCATACAAGGCCAAGACTTCTTCAGATTTACCTTCAACCCACTAGGCAAAAAGCTTCCTTCGACCCACAAGGAAAATACCTCCTTCGTGCCTAATTCGATTCACTAGGAAATGGCCTCTTTTTATGCTTGCTTTGGCCTCCCTCATGCTAGCATCCACAAGGCATTGTCTTCCTTTGTGCTAGTTTCGAATGGGCAATGGTTCCCTTTGAAATGGGTTATATTCGACATCTAAAATCCTTAACACATAGTTTTCCACCTTTCGAAACCTAGTAAGGCCTATACGAAGTACACACAAATGATGCCTTTGAAGGACATGCATTTGATCCAATCGAAAGACATACAACGGTTGGAAACAATTTTTGCTTTCTGGCCAAAGTCTTGCATACTTCCATGCCCAAGCCTCCTGCACAATCACATTCATGATAAAGGAAGCTTCGACTGGCCAGAAAAGAGCTTTCGATTGGGTTAATTGAAGAGTTTCAGATCAAGCTACTAAGGCAAATAATGGCCCAATCAAAGACCACAATGATGAGGCCTGGGGAAATTCGAAGGAAGGCGAGGAGGCTTCAATAAATCCTTCGATTGATAAAGAGCTGGAGCAACGTTCAACCAGTCAAAAAGGAAGAGTTGATGCTTCAATTGGTTTGAATTGAAAAAAAGGCAATCGAAGAAAGTAACGCTTGAGGGGCTGATCGAAGACACTCTGGTGAAGAAAGTTCTGAGCAATTTGAATTCGTACAAGGTGCCAATGCAAGGTGACCAGGTGCATTCGAGGATGGAAATGGCATGAAATCTTCATTTTTGGAATTTTTTTAAATTATAATCATGGCTTTAAACAACATGGTTATGGCTTAGATTCTTTCCTTATTTCCTTGCCTTCTCCATCTCCTCTATAAATACAGCCTTCCTGCAAGAATTACATACACCTATACACCACTTAAAGACACCTATCAAAATCACAAATAAATACATCAAAACTGTCAAAATCTAAACACACTTTGCAGGCTTCTCCAAGTCCAAACGAATATCAGCTCTCCTCCAAGCCTGAAGCACGCCCAAAAGTCACGCACCAAGCCCACCGGTCCTTGGTAAAATTCTAGATCATAACCCTTTGATTACAATTTAAATTGGTTTTACATGCATGTTTATTGATCATTCATACGAATATAAGTGTTGGAAGTACATGGTGCCATTTTAAGGCTTTGAAGCAGTCAGGCTTCGAACTAGGTGATACAAGGATCTTTTGCAAATTTTAACCCCAAATTTGGATTCAGGGTATCGTCATACGTAGGGTAGGGACTTTGGATTTGTTTCGATCCAACATTTGATAAACTTACAAGTGTGTATGCAGGGGAAGGACCTGGGATCGATACCCAGGTCCAACATTTTGTTTTCTTTTCTAACTATTTCATTGTAGATTTGGCGCTTTAAGTCCAAACGCACACACCATATACCATCATATCAAATGCATCTTATCTAGATCCAACTCCATGAGCGCACAACCTCATCATGGACCCTCACAGGTCCGCAGCACCAGGTCCGCAACACCTTCCCTTTCCATAATCTACCCCCCTTACTCAGAAAATTCTCGAAAAGGTCTTTTTCTGTTCTTTTCACCCTTTCCTTTATTGGATAAAAGAAAAGTCGGTGGCGACTCTTGCTTACTGCAAAATTTACGAATACAAATGCAAAACCATTATAACAATCGGTTCTGCCACCGTATCACAGGGTTAAACCAATATCTTTGGGCCCTTTGTCAGTTTAATAAAATAAACAATTACCTTGGTTGAGAACAGATACAACCGATAAAATTATGATCTTATCTTTGATCTATTTATCTAAGATTTGATCACTAAAACACTTTTCAATCATCTACCCCCTAGGTTGTGGTAGGTGTGTGAATTAACAGATTTATATTATTCATTCCCTAGGTTGTAATGAATATGTGAGTCTATGTTTGTGTTGTTTATCCCCTAGGTTGTGGTAAACGCACAAATTCTTCAAATATCCATCCCCTAGGTTGCGATAGGTATGTGAATTTTCAGGGTTATACTATTCATCCCCTAGGTTATGATGAATAACATAAGCCCACCCCTGTTGTCTTTTATCCCCTAGGTTATGATAAATGCACAGCTTCATCCTCACACTGTTTACTCCCTAGGTTGTAGTAAACATGACGAAATATGTGATATAACTCATTGCGTCAGTCTCTATGCAGCAATGAGTTATCAAACTTTTTTTATTCATCCCCTAGGCTGTGGTGAATAGAATTGGCGTCTTAAACTTACTATATTAGTCTCATAGCATTAGTAAGTTGGCTTTTAAAAGTTGTATTATTTTACCTCCTAGGTTATGGTAAATATGCAAAAAAAATCTATGATCTCTTTTAGATACTGACGAGTTATCTGTGTCATCATATCAAAGTCAAATCAAAACTTTTGGTTCAAACTCTAGAAAGATGATACATCATCGTCTATGCCTACTTTTTTCATCCTAATAAGAATGTTGTACAATGTATCTTTACTTTCTATCAGACAAATTTTGGAGTCTTCCATTATTTAATGAACCTCTGATTCAAAAGTGCGGTACATGTGTATTCTTGTACTATACAATTGAAGAATAATTAAATATGGGCAACTGTCATACTCCAAATTTTCCCTACTGGTTCCTAATCATTTTTTCCTAGAGTTATCAGTTGTTATATAGTAAGTTGTTGTCAAATTCATATATTCATGAGGTTTAAGTTTATAAAGGGTTTTTTTACCTTATTAAGAAATTAATGGGCCTCTCTAAATCAGAAAATCCCATGTAAAATTTTAAACCCATTAATGTTTCACTTGGTAATGAAGGGAGCATCTTAGGTTAGGGGCTTAACATCCACTTTGCTAAGCCCATTACGTTTCCAAGTATGATTTTTTTTTGTTTTAAGCCCAGTTTAAATTTTGAAGGTTTTTAAGAATTCCTGGGCGTTTCTAAATCCGAAAGACCCATGTAAAGTTGATGGCCCATTTGGTTTCTCTTGCAAGAGGTGTATTTGTTAGATATATTAGGCCATTTAGAATAAATAGAAGGGGGGTATGCTGATTACATGAGGGGTTTATTGATTAACTGGATCATCCCACTATTGGTGTTGAGGCATATTTTAAATAAGGTTAAAGGGGGCATGTTTTATTGTTTTTGAAGACGCATATCAATTCGTTTTTTAAAGACCCAATAATTGAACAATTTGGATGGTTTTAGTTTTTTTTTTTGTGTTTTGAGAAATTGTTTTGTTTTTACATAATTATTATTAGTAACGTTATTAAAACTATTATTATTATAATATGAACGTAAATTAAATTATGTTTGTTTATTACTTGAAATAACATTGACTATGAAAATTCAAAATTAAACTTTCAACCCTAATCGTTTGGTCAACAATCCAACCCTTCACAATTTCAAGCCCATGTCCAATCAAAACACGCATTGTTCAAATCAAAGAAGGAGAAACACTTTCTTTAAGGCTAAAACAAATGCTATTCAAATCAAATCTTTGCATATTTAATTCTTCGAAAATTTTACAAACAAAATTGATATAATTTACAAATCAAACTTAAGACAGAATCAAATCAAATCGTAACTTATCATACATAATGAAATCACATTACAAACAAATCTCTAAATCCCTAATCTAATATAATTCCTAGCGTAATCTTCTATCAGTCTCAATGTGTAACGACAATCATACAAAAATTCCCTAATTTATCTAAACCTAAACACTATAAAAAGGCCTAAAATTCAAAGAAGCAGGGGGGGAGAAAAAAAGAGGAAAATCTATAGATACAGGAGAATTTGGAGAGGAGGAGAAGAAGTATAAGAAATTGCAGAGCCCTCACTTGGATCTTCATCAGTGCACCTCCAATCGGGGTCTGGGATTCAAAATCTGAAACCCTAGACCCTTGAACCATTGCCACCAAACCTAGGGAACACAGAGAAGAGAGATTAGCAATCAAAGGAAATAGAAGGAGAACAATCAAATTCACAACCAAAGAGGTAATATGTGGAACACTTAGCTTGGGGGTTTCGGTGTTTGTTGTTGTTTTTTGTGTTTGATTTTGGATTTTTGTAAGGATATTTAGGAATTGGGGTTATTTCTGGGGTGATTATTATTGTTGTTGTGTCATAGAAGGAGCGAGACGATCGGGGTTGACCGCCGCCGTTTTAGGAGGGGGGGGGGGGTCGGCGATTAAGGTTAGAAGAGAGAGACGAGAGATAGAACAAAAAGAAAGAGAGATATAACGAAAATGATGAAATGATTTGTAAAACAAAATATAATACTTTCAATAATTAGATGTATGCAATTCCATGGCCACTACCATGCGCCCTCGATCATGACCGCGTGATCCACATCAAGCGTTCCAGAAACACACGTCTATTGGATTACAATCCACCCGTCCGCATGGAGTCCAAGCGGACTCCTCAACACCCTTTGGGCCAGGCCCAATTGCTAAACCCACCCCCCAAAAAGCTCTGTTTACCATCACAACACAAACCTACACCCCCGCCAGCCTAATGGGACAAGTCCAAGATCTGGACTTGGACCCTTACTCCTTACACACCCAACTTTTTCTATGTATCTCAAATATACACCCTCCTGCGTTTGGGCCTGAATTCAACATCTGAATTAAGGGCCCTACTATCTGTACCCCCATGTTTTGCTAGCCCAACATAAAATACACCCCCTGCGTTTTTATTATAAAAAAATTATTATTTATAATAGTTATTTTTTATATTTTAATATATTTATAAATTCTAATATTATTTTACTATTATTATAAAAATCAAATATTTATTTTCTAACTCATCCAAATATTTATTTATTGCATTAAAATTATTTTAATCATACATTAATAAGATGTTTTTATATAGTAATACATTAAAAAAATACTTAACCAACACTGAACTCTTTTTAATAAATTAATTAAACTCTAAAATTTTTTTCAAAAAGGATTACGAAAATGGTTTAATTGACTGTGAACTTCGTCTAACAAATCCGCTATCACACACACAGACTAAGTACAAGGGGAATTCAAACATCTTCATAATATATAAAAATCACCAACCAACTACGAACTACAAATTGTGACTATGATTCCTCATAAAAGGATACATAGGCATACGATTAAAATCCTGGCGAGTTCCCCTAATAAAAAATAACCCTATTTCTTAAAGATTGCGTTTCTAAACCCTAGTATCCTTGTGAACAAAGTAGATGAGGGGTGCCTAACACGTTCCCTTCGTCTAAGATTGAGTTCAATAACTTATAATATTTGATCAAACCAGGGTTATCCTTTATATCCCCTTCCTAAAGATAAAAATTAAGGATGGTGACTCCCATTTTAAAACCAGTTATTACCGTTATGGAAGCTGGAAAATAAAAGTGATGTTTTGTCCTTCTCAACGGTCTACTTTTTGAAGCCTATATAAAGGGATGACTATTTCATTGAAGACATTGAACAACCAAGTTGGAACAACACCATTTGAAAAGAAGAGTTATCGTGCAAGATATTTTCGTGAGGAATATTCTTCCAAGAGAAAATTAAAACAACAAGAGTTGTTGATCATTTTTGTACTAACATTTGTTCCCAATCAAAACACAAAGAGTTGTTGCTCATATTTGTGTGTTCAAATTTTTTCTTCATTGTTGTATTAAATCTGCTTTTCTAAAAGCACCATTGTAAACACCTTTCATTGTAAATCTTTTGAGATTTGTTTTTTCTCAAGTGACTAGATGTTAGTATTTGTACATGAAAGGGGTAAGGTGTTCTCTAATACTTAGACGTTTGTTTTTAATCTTTTAAGATTAGTGGATAAATTCATTTTTGAAGGCGAAATCACCTTGGCGGGCGAACAAGAGTAGCCTTGTTTAAGGTGAACTTATATAAATCGATTGTTTCACTTTTCTTTCTTTGTTACCTATCTTGATTGTCTGTGTAAAGCTATTATAAGAAAAAAATTGAAAACCCAATTTAAACCCCCCTTTGTTGTGTTTTTCTCAACCTCTAAATGGTATTAGAGCTTCAACTCAGTTATTAATTTTTCAATAAAACATTTAACCATGTAGAGAGATCTAGTGTGAGAAAAACATTTATGGTTGCTGCTAACACAAACGAAAAAGATGGTTACAATTCTAAAAATTTTGTCTTTGATTGAGAGAAATTTGACTACTTGAAAGATAAACTAGAAAGCTTCATTTTAGGCTATGATAAAGATTTTTGGGATATTGTCACAAATGGATATGAGGAACCTTTTAGTTTGATTGGTATTCCCATTCCCATAAACAAAATGAATGATGTACAAAAGCGTGATCTCATGAATCATCATAAAGCCGAAACTATTATTCTCAATGCTATCTCTTACAATGAGTATGTAAAGATCACTAATAGAGAAATAACAAAGGATATTATTGATTTGTTAAGAATGACACACGAAGGAAATGCTCAAGTAAAGGAAACTTAGGCTTTCAGAAATATGAGGCTTTCAAGATGCAAGAAGAAGAAATTATTGAGACTATGCTCTCGAGGTTTCAAACCTTGGTAGCAGGACTCAAGGTTCTGGACGAAGGTTACTCCATAATTAATCATGTCAAAAAGATAATCTTAAGCCTTCCCAAAATATGGAGACCTATGGTTATTGCATTAAATCTATCTAAGGATCTGAACAACATAACTCTTGAAGAGTTGTTAGTTCTCTAAGAAGTCATGAAATAGAGTTAGAGGAATATGAGACCCAGAAAAGAGGAAAATCTTTTTCTATAAGATCAAGAATAGAAAGAACCAAGTCAGAAATGAACAAAGCCTTCCAAGCTGAAGAAGTAGAAGATTCTGACTATGATGTTTTTGATGACGAAGATGAATTGTGCTTTCAGTCCAGAAGAGTCTGGAAGAAAAGACAAAACAACTTCCGAGGTTCTAGAAACAGAGGAGATCATCTAGAAACATTAACAAGATAAAGAGCAAGAACAGAAGTAACATTCTATGAGTGCAAGGAGCCTGGACACTACAAAAGTGAATGTCCAACGCTCAAGAAAGAAATCACCAGAAAATAAAGCTTCAAGAAAAGAAGTTTCAATGGAAAGAAGAAAGGACTCATGGAAATATAGGATGAATCTGACTCTAAAGGATTAGAATCTGAAGAAAAGTATACTAACATAGAATTCATGGGTACCACGTCAGAAAGAAACACAACAAAAACTGAGTCAGACTCAGAAGAGGTATTTTCTGAACCTTCTCGTGCTGATTTAGAATTATGTCTGTCAAAATCTCTTAATAGGTATCAGAAACTTCAAAAAAAAATTCAAGAACCTACATATGGTTCATGAATACTAAATTGAAGAGTATGGTAAGCTAGAGAAATAAGTTTATGAACAAAAAGGAAAAAAATTATTATAGAAGAAGAAAATGCTTTTCTAAACAAAAATGTTTAAAACTTGAAGAAACTCTTTCTAAAGCTTCTTCATCTCCTGAAACCGTCTTATACAAATATGATAAGAAATTTCAAAAATTCTTAAACAACAACATAGGTAGAAGCAAAATGGCTTCCATGATCTATGGTATCAATTATATTTGGAAGAGAGGAATTTGTTATGTTTCTGATGAAGACAATCAAGAAAATAAACCTAAATCTCCTTTTTCTTATCTTTAAACTTTTGCACAGACACACAAATTTAATGTTGCACGTAAACCCAAGATTATTAGAAACTCTGGGAAAATTAATTCAAAAGGATCCAAATGATTATGGGTACCAAAAATAAATTAGTATATGTTTAAAATACTTATGCAGTAGAGTTAAAACCCCAATCATGGTACCTAGACTCGAGATGCTCACATCTTATGACGGGAAAAGAGCATATGTTCCAAAACCTGGAACTTAAAGATGTTGATTTGTAGGTTTCAGAGGAGACCAGAATGGAAGACTAAAAGGATCTGAAATAATAGGTAATGAATCTCTTCCTTCTATATCTAATGTACTTTATGTTGAGGGTCTAATGCATAACTTGTTATCCATAAGTCAATTAAGTGATAATGATTATGAGATTATTTTTAATCAAAAATCATGTAAGGTTGTAAGTAAAAAAGATGACATAATTCTCTTCACTAGAAAGAGGAAAAACAACAATTATAAAATAAAGCTTCTGATCTTAAAAACCAGGATGTAAAATGCTTAATGTCTGTAAACGAAGAGTAGTGGGTGTGGCATAGATGCTTGGGTCATATTAGCATGAGGAGGATATCTCAAGTAAATAAACTTGAGTTAGTCAGAGGCCTACCTAAGCTGAAGTTTACTTCAGATGCTCTTTGTGAAGCATGTCAGAAAGTCAAGTTTTCTAAAGCTTCTACATATTGTCTTGTTTGGTCCAGTTAAAATTGCGCCAGTCAATGGTAAGAAGTATGGACATATGTAATATTTCTAAGGCACAAGGATGAGTAACATTCTGCATTTACTAGTTTATGTTCTAAAGTGAAAAATGAATTTGATTATAAGATTGCTAGAGTTTGAACTCCACAGCAAAACCCCATGATTGAAAGTAAATAGTTCGATGAGTTATTTGATTCTAACGGCATATCACAAAAAATGGAATTATAGAGAGGGAGATTACGATGTTGCAAGAGATGGCAAGAACCATGATCAACGAGACAAATATGGCTAAGCACTTTTGGGCAGAAGCTATAAATACAACTTGCTACATTCATAATAGAATCTCTATAATACCTATTCAGGAAAATACTCCTTATGAATTGTATAAAGGAAGAAAACCCAACATTTCTTATTTCCATCCTTTTGGAATACTTTTTTTATTTATTTTGAACAATAAAGAGAATCTTAGCAAGTTTGACTCTAAAACACAAATGTGTATTATATTAGGATACTTTGAATGCTCTAACGGATATAGAGTATACAATATAAAAACACTTACTGTAGAAGAATCAATCCATATTAGATTTGATTATAAGCTTGACTCACAAAAGGTAAAGCTATTTGAAAACTTTGTAGATCTAGAAATAAACCTTGGAGGTTCTGGAGAAAAGGCTGAAGATTTCGAGTACAAAGATTCCAATAAAAAAGATGATACATCAGAAGCTACTGAATGTCCATCAGTCTAGAAAATACAAAGGCAAATATAACCCATTTATGAAGATTTGATTCTGGAAGATAAAGTCGATCCTGTCAAAACAAGATCCATATTTAAACAATCTAAGGAAATGCTTCAGGGATTAGTGTCTTTGATAGAACCAAATTCTTATGAAGAAGCATTTCAAGATAATGAGTGGATTATGGCAATGCAAGAAGAGCTAAATCAGTTCTCCATAAATGATGTTTGGGATCTGGTACCTAAGCCTAAAGGAACTCATATTATTGGAACCAAGTGGGTCTTCAGAAACAAATTAAATGAGAAAGGTAAAGTCGTTAGAAATAAACCATGAATAGTTGCATAAGGTTACAGTCAATAAGAAGGTATTGATCATAACAAAATGTTTGCTCCAGTCGCCAGGTTAGAATTTATTCGCCTTCTAATCTCATTTGTTGTCAATAATCATATAACCTTATATCAAATGGATGTCAAAAGTGCTTTTCTAAATGAATAAATTTCTGAAGAGGTATATGTATACCAACCTCCAGGTTTGGAAAGTACCAAGTTTCCACACCATGTTTTTAAACATAAAAAATCACTGTATGGTCTGAAACCGGCTCTCAAAGCTTGATATGTTAAAGTAATTGCTTTTCTTTTTGAAAATGGTTTCTCAAGAAGCAAGGTGGACAGTAACCTTTTCTGTAAAAACATTAGAAAAAATCTAATGATTTTCCAAATTTATGTGGATGACATTTTTTTGGTTCTGCTAATCCATCTGTTTCGCAAGAGTTTTCTAAGTTAATGCAGGTAGAGTTTGAAATGAGTCTGATGCAAGAACTAAAATACTTTCTGGTAATGCAAATAAATTAAACTCGAAAAGCTACATATATTCATCAAAGCAAATATATAAAAGAACTTCTGAAGAAATTTGATATCTCAGATAGTGAACCAACAAAGACTCCTATGCATCCTACATGCATTCTGGAGAAAGATGAGGTAAGCAAAAAAGATTTTTCAGAAGCTCTATTGTGGTATGATAGGCTCTCTTCTCTAACTGATTACATCTCGTCCAAATATTTTTTCAGTGTATGTGTATGCGCTCACTTTCAGTCAGATCCAAGGGAAAATCACTTAACAGATGTTAAGAGAATCCTAAGGTATCTAAAGGGAACATCTAACCTTGGCTTGATGTATAAGAAAACATCTGAATATAAGCTGTCAGGTTTTTGTGATGTAAACTATGCCGAAGATATAATAGAACGTAAAAGCACTTCTAGAACCTGTCAATTTCTGGGTGACAATCTCATCTCTTGGTCAAGCAAAAGGCAATCAATTATTGCACTATTAACTACTGAAGCATAATATATAGCAGTGTCACTTTGCAGCACTCAGATTCTCTGGATGAAAAGTTAACTTGAGAATTTCTAGATATACGAGAGTAATATTCCTATGTTTCGTGATGACACAACTGCTATCTGCCTAAGTAAGAATCCTATTTTGCACTCTAGAGCTAAACACATGAAAATCAAAAATCATTTTATTAGAGACTATATTCAAAAAGGGATTTTCATTTTAAAATTCATAGATGCATACCATCAATGGGTTAATATCTTCATAAAACCCTTAGTTCAAGATAGTTTTCAATTAATTCCGAAACATTTAAAAATGGAATTTTGTCCAGAATGAAATCATTCTTAAATGTGTGTTTTACTCCTTCTGTGAAAAATGTGCTTCTGACTATGCACAAATAGTTCATTGTTTAATTTTGTTTTTGGGATGCTTCTACATGTTAGAAGATGTCTTACTCAAAAATATCTAAAGTCAGAAACATTAGATTTTCCTGACTCTGAGAAAATCAACAATGTCTTTTCAAACGCATGGATATGATCTAGACTTCTATGAATTTAAATCATAATACAAAGTTTGAGTAACACCTCGAGCAGTGGGAAATATTTTTGAGATTAGATAAAATATTTGTTTCACTCCTATCAGTTTTTAATTAAGGGAATGTTGAGACAAGTTTTAGTTGAAAATAAATATTGTTAGCGTGAACTATCTATTTTCTTTTTTCTTTTGTCTTCTTGTATTAATTTTCCCTAACTATTGTCTTAGAAATGATGGTTGTCCTTTATTCTCTCTGGTGTTTAGCTCTGTCATTAACTTCTTTGTGTGTTTCAAGTATGATTTCTTTCTAAAGGAAATCAGTTCTATTGTCAGTCACATCTCCTAATCTCCTATTTGTATTATCTTTTTGTATCATCTCACTCTTCATTCATCATTATGTCATCATTACAAAGTGACGTTGTAACATAAGAGTTGCAGGTTTTAACATGTCTTTGAGCATACAAACTCATGGATAGTTTGGGTACTTTGCAATGCTACATGTACCAATCTATCCTAATATGGTTAAATCTTTTTAGAAGTTTTCTTATATGAGTGATCATGGTAGATCCATATGTTCAAGGGTTTTTGGATTTCCTATTGTCATCACTCGCACCTCCATTGCCGAGGCTATAGGTTGTGTCAAAACTGGTGCTCTCATTGTGGAACAGTTCAGTCTCAAATATACTTTCATGGAGAAGCTCGTCTCTATCCAGGACGTATCCTATTATAGATATGAGCCCATAAAACCAAAAAAGCTTCTTCCCTTTCCTAAAGTCAAGTTTCACCTTCTTCTAACCAACTTTCAGCCTCAAGGAGAAAGTCCGAACTTTCTGTCTGACGATGATAGACTATTCATTTACGTTCTGATCTCTGATATTAAGGTCAACTTGACCCAAACCATTTTCAATTATCTGAACAAGTCAGTTGCTGTCTCCAGAAGCAAACATATATCATTCACACTATTTGGAAGAGGTTTGTCTGAACTTTTCTATAAAGCAGACATGGTCTATTTCTTTTGGTTTGACTAGAAAAAGCTATTGAATAAGAAAGATGTGAAGTATTTAGAGAATAAGTTGTTTCGATGATTGTAGTCTTTATCCTTTCCATTTATTTTGTATCTTGTTTATGGAATTAGAAAAGCGTGCTAAATATTTAAAACACAACTGATGTTTCTAGCATATATTTAAAATCTTTTTGATTATGACAAAAATGAGGAGAAAATAGGGATGATTTTGATACATATCTAATTCTCTAAATCTCAGTGCTTACATGACATTCTAACATTATATATATGCAAAAAGTTTAGAATGTGTTTGAGGAACATTATATATCTACGAATCGATCAAGTTCTGATAAAGAACTTCTAATTTTTCAATGGTTCTGAAAAATCATGCTCAGATAAGCGTATATTATACTGGAATCAGACCTTGACGAGTTAACAACGCTATGATATCCCTTAAATCTATAAATTGTTATAAATATTAGACTCAGGGGGAGCTTGTTTATCTCAGAGGGAGTTTTTCTATCTAAAACTATGATACTTTTTAAGATATAAGCTTGTAAAATTGTTCCACCAAAATACATGGTTTTGTCATCATAAAAAAGGGGAGATTGTTACAACAAGATTTGGTTCTGCATATAATCTCTAGTTTTAATGATAACAATACATATATTTTATATGTAATAATTGTGCACTCTAATAGTTTCTTGAGTGTGTAGATATATTATTTTATTTGATTCTGGATGGTCATCTGGAAAGATCATGAGAATCAATTCGGGCACGAATCAAAAAAACTATTGCATCCACTTCTAAAGAAACATGAGCCACTTTGATGAATATTGAATTTTTTCTAGAAAAGGATCTCCGTGTGCTTCTCAGATAAGCTTTTGATTCTAGCTCAGAAATCAAGATGTGCTTCTCAGATAAGCTTTTTCTTCCATCTCATAAGTCAAGATTTGTTTCTCATATAAGATTTTACTTACAGCTCTGAAGACAAGGTTCTGACTCTAAAGACTCTGATACTCTTCGAACACTCATACAACAGGATGTCTTCTGGACTAATACACTCTTCACATCAGAAGTATTCCATCAGAAGACAAGAACAAGAATATTGATCTCTTCAGGACTCATTATTACTTCAGATAAGAAGTATTTCATTAGAAGATAAGATCAAGAAACTTACACCAGAGGAAATTGTACAATAGTACAATACCTATCCCACTATGGTTAAAATGCATTGTACGATCAAATATATGTTGTTATCTTGTCTCCCACGATCTCATGCTACTGTTATGGCAGCTGGCAGGGGAAAGTGATGTTTTATCCTTCTCAACAACCTACTTTTTGAAGCCAATATAAAAAGATGACTATTTCATTGAAGATTATCGATTCAAGAAGAAATTAAACAAAAAGGTTGGAACAACACTATTTAAAAAGAAGAGTTACTATGCAAGATATTTACGTGAGAAATATTTTTCCAAGATAAAATTAAAACATAAAGAGTTGTTGCTCATTTTTGTGCTAACCTTTATTCTCAATCAAAACACAAAGAGTTGTTGCTCATTTTTGTGTTATCATTTATTATCAATCAAAACACAAAGATATGTTTCTCATTTTTGTGTTAACATTTGTTCTCAATCAAAACCCAAAGAGTTATTGCTCATATTTGTGTGTAAACATTTGTTCTTTATTGTTGTGTTAAATATGCTTTTCTTGAAGCACTATTGTAAACACTTTTGATTGTAAATCTTTTGATATTTGTTTTCCTCAAGTGACTAGGTGTTAGTATGTATACTTGATAGAGCCAAGGTGTTTTCAAAAACTTAGACGTTTGTTTGTAATCTTTCCAGATTAGAGGATTAAGTCCTTTTTGAAGGCGAAATCACCTTGGAGGGTGGACAAGAGTAGCCTTGTTTAAGGTGAACTTGTATAAACCGATTGTGTCACTTTTATTTCTTAGAATGCCCTAAGAAAAAGTTTTTGAAAACCCAATTCAACCCCCCTTGTGTTTTTCTAAACCTTCAGGTAAATTCAAAGCTTTGAATGCCATGTGGCCAAAGATGCATGGGAAATTCTCAGAACCACTCATGAAGGCACATCAAAGGTTAAAATTTCAATACTTCAGCTTTTCACCACAAAATTTGAAAATATCATGATGAAGGATGATGAGTGCATTCATGACTTTCACGTGAGTATTCTTGATCTTTTCAATTCAGCCAGTGCTTTAGGAGAGAAGATGTCAGAAGAAAAGCTATATCAAAAAATTCTTAGGTCATTGCCTAATAAGTTTGACATGAAGGTCACAACTATTGAAGAAACCCAACATATTTGCAACATGAAAGTGGAAGAGCTGATTGGCTCACTCCAAATTTTTGAACATGTTGTGAATGATAGATCAGAAAAAAGAACAAATGCATTTCTTTTATCTCCATTAGTGATGATAAAGAACATCAATATGATATGGAGACGGTGAGGGTATTTCTAATGCTATTGTGCTTCTTGGAGGCAATTCAATAGGGTACTGAAGAGAATGGATATGAAGCTTAGTAGACGATGACGACTTAAAATAGATTACCAAGCCAAAATACCAATTAAAATTGGAGTTTAAAAACTATTTGAAAAGAGGGAAAGTAGAAGGTTTCAATATAGATCGATAAAAATAGTCTATATGAACCTAGTTATTTGAACTCAGATATGCAAAGAGCCTTATGGAATAAACTGAACAATAAGATGAATTTATACACTTGAAGAAAGAAACACAATATTATTTGTTTATAGTAAGTTACTAGCAATTCTATTTCCAATTAAATTAAGCAAAAATAACGAACTTTGCAATTTGTCAAACACTTGATGTGCAACCGAATTTTCAGAATTTTTCCTTGAGGTGTGTAGATATGAAAAAGAACTTATAATCAAAGTGATTATAAGCTAATCAACAACCATTTCAAAACAAAAACAACGACAGAAAAATTCTTACTTGTCGATCGATCAATAAATTATATTTAACAATTTGGTTAATGAAAAGTAAAGTAAGTAAATAGATAAGAGAGAGCGACATGATGATTTGTTTAGGAAGTTCACCAATCATTGTCACTATGGCTACGTCTCCCCCCAATTTTGTTTTGGAATTGGGATAATTCGTTACTATAGAAAAAGTTGATTACAAGATAAGTGTTCCAAGAGAAACCCTGCAAACCCTAACTGTTTGTTGTTGATTCAACCCATTCTCTTCCTTTAATCTTGAGCAAGACCAAGACACAATAACTACTAATTGATTAATTAAATCTTGCTACTCCTTTGAGTACCAAACTACAAAGCTTTTTCACGTACAATCAATTGTAACTATTGAACACAAGAACTTTCAATTTGATTCTTCGTTCTCTCGCTACTTCCTTCTGTACCAAACTCCAATGGCTTTTCACTTGGCGGTAATCCTCTTTTGAAAGTATAGAACAAAACCCCCCATATCTACCAAATATTTTGGAGGACAAACCCTAGGGTTTTCCAGATGAAACCCCCATAATTCTCAACCAAATATTCTCAGTTATAGAAAAACCTAATTGGACGTTATCAAACTTCGCCTAGATGGCATCCTGACAAAATATGATTATGTGTGATTTTTCACTATGTATGCATAGGTTGGAGGTTAAAGGTGAAGAGCAATGGCGGTAAGTGTTTATAGTTTCATCAAGTTGTTATGATGCACGAATGATATATTTATAGATGTGGAAGGTTTTATGAAAATAAGAAATTTAAGGAATCAAAAGACTTAAAAAAAAGACCCAAACGAAATAGTACGTGATAGCCTGAAACACATATGTGCCGACACATAAAATTGAAAATAGTAGTATGTGTCGGTCTAAAAAGGCTTACGTGTCGGCCTATGAGAAACATATGATACAACCTTTAATATTGAAGCAGATGTGTCGGCCTGAAAGTCATATATTCCGGCACATAATACTGAAACTTATAGTATGTGCTGACCTGAAGACTATGTGCCGGCCTATACACAAAATAGAAGTTGCAAGCTTCATTATTAAGTTACATGTGTCGCCCTGAAAGTCGTATGTGCCAGCACATGTAGTTCATTTTTATACAGAAAAATGTTTTAAGTGAATGGGACCAATTTCAAACATGATTCGTATGATTCCTAAGATCTCTAAATGCAAGGGGTGCCACCGCAACTCAGAGATACCATCCAATATATATAATTACTAAGTTCCATAGTTTTGACATCATGCAATATATATTTAAATGCAAGTTACACTCACACAGTCAAGACCAAGTGTCAGGGACATGTCATTCGACATCAGTAAGAACAGTGAGTTTCAGAGGAATACAATAGAAGAGGAGAAACCTAATCAAGGTAAAGGGATTAAGTGTCATGAATGTGAAGGTTTTGGTTACATTAATTCAGAATATACCACTTACCTCAAGAAACAACATAAGGGATTTTTTGTGTCTTGGTCTGATGATGATGAATCTGAAGACAAACATGATATTGAGACAGGTAAGCATGTTACTTCTCTCACTGGAAGATGGGAATTTGATGAATAATCTTGTGATAAGAATGTCCTTTTTGAATAACTGGATGTGTCTTACAAGGAGCCATGTGTCAGATGTGAAGAAAGTTGTAAGACAGAAGAAAATGGAAGAGAATCATAGTTCAACTGGAGAATGAAAATGATAAACTAGTATCTATTATATCTGATCCTCAAAATGACTAAATCCATAAGAAGGATGAACAAGGGAACTAATAAACTAGAAGGGGATGGAAACTAAAAAAGTATAAGGTTTAATTACCAAACTCCTAATAAACAAGTCTGTATGGATAAGTGCATCCCCTCTGTAAGGAAGAAAGTGATCACCATGTTCGACCAAATGTTACAACATCCTGACAGACATCAGGAAACTCAAACTAAATCCAAGTTTGTACCTTGGAAATTTCATTATTATGGTGAGTATGGTTACATAAAGCCTTTATATTACAGATTGAATGGGGTTCAAAAACTTCTAGCTCGTACTAGGGCTAATAATATGAGGAAGAAAACTAGTAAGAAGAGGAAATATAAAGGTGGTGGTGTTAATATTATAGCCCATACTTATTTAAGAGCTTCATTTAGAGAAGATTGGTACTTTGATAGTGGATATTCTAGACATATGACAGGGGTTCATAAGTATTTGGTGGATATCAGATATCATTCCACTAGTTTTGTCACATTTGGTTATGGAGCTAAAGGTAAAATTAAGGGAATATGAAAGCTAGGTTGTATTGAACTTCCTAGACTAGATGATGGGCTCTTGGTGAAAGTACTTATTGCAAATCTGATTAGTATCAGTCAGTTGTGTGATCAAGTCCTAAAAGTTAATTTTACAGAATTAGAATATTTGGTTACCAATGAGAAGAATGGTGTTCTGATAAGGGGAGTTAGGTCGAAAGACAATTAAAAATTGGAAGTGTGCAAAAAATCAGCTAAAAAAGAAGGGAGTAAAATAAATATTATTTTTGGGACTTTTTTTACACACTACCTACTCTTCAAAAAGTTTAATGACCAAAGAATATGAAGTCAAGCTATGGCACCAGAAGTTTGGACATCTAACTCTCAAAGGTATGAAGAATATTATATTTAGAGAAGCTATTAGAGGCCTACTAATTCTCAAAATTGAGGAGGATAAGGTTTGTGGTGAGTGTCAAATGCGGAAGCAAATCAAGATGTCACACCCAAAGTTACAACATCTGACTACTTCCAAAGTACTAAAAATTCTTCACATGGATTTGATGGGACCAATGCTTGTTGAAATTATTGGTGGAAAGAGGTATGTCTATATGGTTGTTGATGACTTTTCAAGGTTTACTTGGGTGAATTTTATCAAAGAAAAATCAGAAACTTTTGAGGTTTTCAAAGATTTGTGTCAACACCTGAAAAGAGAGAAGGATAGTCTCATTGTTAGAATCAGAAGCGACCATGGAAATTAATTTGAGAATTCCAAATTCTCTTAATTTTTTTATTTTGAAGGTATCAGTCATGATTCTCATCTCCCATCACTCCTCAGCAAAATGAAGTTTAGAATGCAAGAATAAAACCTTTTAAGAATCAGCTAGAGTCATGATACATGCTAAAAATATTCCTTATTATTTTTGGACTGAAGCCATGAACACTGTTTGCTATATCCACAATCGTGTCACTCTAAGAACAGGAGCAACATCTACTCTCTATGAATTGTGGAAAGGAAGGAAACCTACTTTTAAATACATTTATGTGTTTGGTAGTAAATGCTACATTCTAGCTTAACATGAACATATGAGAAAGATGGATCCCAAAAGTGATGAAGGGATATTTCTTGGTTACTCTACAAACATCAGAGCTTACAAGGTATTTAGCTCCAGAACCAAGGTCATGATGGAATCCATTAATGTTGTGGTTGATGACTTAACTATTGTGGAAGGAATGGATGTCGAAGAAGATATTGGAACATCATCTAGAAAAATTATGTTTTATAAAATGTGAAAGACAATGAGTCCAACATTAATCCAGCAGGTACTAGTCAGATAACCCTAAAGCAAACAAAGTTCCCTCTATTAGAGTGCAGAAAGATCTCCAAAGGAACTCATTATAGGGAATCTTGATGAAAGGGTCACCACTAGGTCTAGAGATGTGATATTCAGTTCTCTTTGGTCTCTAAGTTTGAAACTAAAAATGTGAAGGAGGAATTGACTGATGAACTTTGGATTAATGTTATGCAATAAGAACTAGGTCAGTTCAAAAGAAATGAGGTATGGGACTCAGTACTCAAGCCTGAAGGAATGAATGTTATTGGTACCAAATGGATTTATAAGAACAAATCTGATGAAAAAGGTATTGTAACCATAAACAAGGACAAACTTGTAGCTCAAGCATACATTCAAGTAGAAGGAGTTGATTTTAATGAGAATTTTTCTCCTATAGCTCGTCTTGAATCCATAAGATTTTTCTTGGGAGTGGCTCACATGCTAAAATTCAAGTTATTTTAGATGGATGTGAAAAGTGCCTTCTTGAATGGATACTTAAATGAAGAAGTATATGTTGAACCACTCAAAGGGTTCATAGATCCTAGTTTGCCATATCATGTTTACAAACTAAGGAAAGATCTATATGGTTTGAAGAAAGCACCTAGAGCTTGGTATGAAAGGTTAACTGAGTTTATTATCACTAATGGCTACAAGAAAGGAGGAACAAACAAGACCTTGTTTGTTAAAGAAGATAATGGTAAACTCATGATATCTCAAGTATATATGGATGACATTGTGTTTGGAGGGATGGCAAACCAGATGGTCCAACATTTTGTCAAGCCGATGCAATCTGAATTTGAGATGAGTCTTGTTGGTGAATTAACATATTTCCTAGGTCTTCAAGTCAAACATATGGATGATACTATCTTTATATCTCAAAGCAAGTATGCCAAGAATATAGTGAAGAAGTTTGGCCTTTAAAAACCAGTCACAAAAAAAACACTTGCACCAACTCACTTGAAATTATCTAAAGATGAAAAAGGTGTTAATGTGGATCAAAAGCTTTACAAGATTATGATTGGTAGTCTATTGTATCTTATAGCTAGCTGGTTGGACATTGCTTTTGATGTACGAGTTTGTGCAAGATATCAGGATGAACCTAAAATGAGCCACATTACTCAAGTAAAAAGGATCTTGAAACACATCAATTGAACTAGTGATTATGATATGATGTATTCTAATAGTACTAATTTCATTCTTGTAGAATATTGTGTTGCGGATTGGGGATGTAGTGCTGATGACACAAAAAGCACTTTTGGAGGATGTTTCTTCTTAGGGAACAATCTTATATCTTAGTTCAGTAAGAAGCAAAATTGTATTTAATTATCTACTACTGAGGCTGAGTATATTGCAGTAAGAAGCAGTTTGTTGTACCCCAATTTTTCTCCCTAAGATTCCTCTATCATCTCATATTAATTTAATCATATCAAGATCAAAATTGGGTTTGGTTTTTATCCCTATTCTTAGATTTGTTCATGAGGAATCACCAATTATCTTGATTTGTATATTGTGATCATATTTGTTTTGTATTTATTAACTTTTAACTAACAAATGCAATGAATGTTTGCTTTAATTGATGATACTATAGGTGAGGGCACAACACATTTCATAAGGTTGATCTATAGGTTCATGAGTTTATTTCCATGCCTTCTTAAACAAAGTTTCATTGAGATACAAGCTTCATAATTGAAGATACTTTTAATTTATATCATGACAAGGTCTACTATGATTCATCATGCCTCAATTTGTCCAAGAAAATCAAAAGATGCAAGAGTTGATTGAAGAAGTTTGACCTAATTGGACAAGTTCTTGATTTCTTGATCACAAGTGAATAACCCTCTCAATACTTAATATTTGGAGGTGGTTTTTTTTGCTATAGATTCTTATTATTACCCACAACAACTTATATTCACATGACAAAAGTTTTTGTTCAAGAAAGTTTGTCAAAATTAAAAGGGGTTCCCAAGGCATTTTGTTGCTCTAGGAGCTAGGGTTTTGAACTTCTAAGGGCTATACCTTGCTTATATTTTGATATTTTTTAGTAATTCCAAATACATACTTCTCTTTAAAGGGTTATCAACTAATCACTTCAAAATTTTTAAGAATATTTTATGTGGAAGATGTCTAATGATGAAGAAAGATTACATGTCCTCTAGATAGACCATCAAATTCACGTATGTGACTTAAAAAGATCATAACTTGATCAATTTTTATCTACTTGAGCCCATTATTTTTCCATAATGATCTTAAGTATGTGAAATTTAACTCTTCTTTTATGTGAAAAACTTGAAAATGGATGGAGGATGCCCAAAGAATGCAAGAGATTATAGGTCATCTCATGGATTTTCAACAAACTTCAAAAAGTCACAACTTTCTCAATTCTTATATTTTTTAAATGGTTCTAATCTGAAAATGTCATTTGAGAGATCTACTTCATGCCATATTTTTGGTCAAAAGCAAGTTTTGAGTGGAAGGCCATGGTTGGATGCAAAACATTATAGGATATTTTTTGAGAAAAACATAGAATTTGATTCATCACAACTTTTACTCAAGCATCCATTTGATTCCATTCTTTTCACATTGTAAAGATTGTAACCTTATATTTCAAATTCTTCAAGAATCATGCCCTAAGACCCCTTGGCTTCAAATTCCATTGATTCAAAGTTGGTACCTTGAAACTGAATTTTTCCTCCAAGTCAGAATTTGAAATGCACAATTCAGCTTCTAATCACTAAATTTTTGCGCTCTTTTACTTCTAATCATGTTTAAAAATCTCCCAGAAGTGATTAGCACCTTGAAGCATAATTTTAGTTGAGTTTTGAGAAAAATAGAAGTCACACTTTTCATGCTCGCAACTTCAAACGATTTCCCTCCAAACTTCATCATTCCACACGCTTGAGCATCCCATTTGATTCCCTATAAATAGAGGGTTATATCTCACTCATTTTCTCAAGCTTGAACAACCAGAATCACCCTGCCAAACTCCCTACATAACTCACTTTTCTGAGATTTCGAATTCCTCTTTTCACCACTTTTCAATCCAATTTCTTCATTGATCCTTCATCCTTGAACTTCACTGAAGCTAACAGAAGAAGAATCAAACCTTGAGGTGTCCTAAATTGTGCTAACCATGTCCAGTTTCAGAATAATTTTCAGCTACTTCGTTTAGGAAGAATTCTCAATCAAATTGAACCAAATAAAGCCATATTTCACTCTATTCATCCTTTTTATTCTCACACTTATTACGGTTTGCTATTTTTTCGTGCTCGCTATTTTTTCCCGGTTTTCTTTAAATTCACCCTTGCACAATTTATATAAATTTGGCGCGAGGGTACTATTAGAATCTTCTTGAAAAGATGAATATAATGGTACCAGTCTGGTCCTCTAATTTTACAGTTTGAGGAACCCCAATCTAGGGCGCCTGGAGGTTGAAGACAACCTACGTGTCGTGCTTCAACCAATGATGGCGTGCCACACTATTTTTTTGAAATAGATGTAGTGTGTTTACTTTACCATGCGCGTATCTCAGGAGCCCTTAGATCTGATTACTTTAGTAAGTCAAATTCCATCCAACGTGCCATATTTTAAGTTGTTTTTATTTAATAAAGATTGATTCAGTGTGAAATCTAATAAAGTCCACGACATGCACAGCGCGCCAGATCCACTGGGTCTGTTTACTAACTCATTTTGACAATGATCAGATGGCCCATTTTTTTGGTTTATTATTTATTTTCTTATTTTTATTTTAATTGATTTAAACTTCAAAAAATCATAGAAAATTCATTTCTGACTCAAAAAATCTGAAAAAATTCTTTAAAATGTTTTGGATTTTTCTCTTTGTGATTTTTATTTTTTCACAATTTTATTTCATGATTTGATATTTTTTATAATTTTTCACTTTAAAAAATAGTTTTACCTATTTCTTTAGTTTGTTTTACCTATTTCGTTAATTTTTAAAAAATAGTTTCTGACTTTAAAAAATTCTAAAAAAATTTGTCAACCTTTATTAAATCATATTTGACCTCTTACTTTTTTTAGGATTTTTATTTAGTGTTTTAATATACCTTGTGTATTTTTACCATTTATTTTCCTTTTAATTAACCTTTTAAATATTATTTTATTGAATTTTAATTTTATTATTTTATTTGATTATGACTTGGACTTCATTTAGTGACAAATTCTTCAACATCATTGGATCTTGGGTGTTGATAGGTTGAGATACCAAATTCACCAAAATGGATGAATGATGTTGATGATATTTGAAACCCTAATTTCATACCTTGAATCCCCTTTCTCTTCATCTTATCCCTTTCTTACTTGTACTATATGTTATTAGAGGATTATTTACATATCATCTCTCTAAACATATGATACATAGATTGCTATTGACCGACTTCAAAATAGGTGAGACTTCTATATAAGTCCACTTACAATTGCTTAACATGGCACTAAATTTGGTCCTGATTCGAGAAATAATCATTTGTGGCCCAAACCTATGTTTGCAAGCCCAAGCATGTCTAATTTGAAACCCTTGATCCAATAACCTTGATATCCATTGTTAGGAGGCTTTGGTCTTATCAATCCTCTAATAAATCTTCATAAATTGTGGAACTAAGTGAATCATTTAAACATTGTTGATTATTTATTTTTGCCTTGAGATTTTGAAATGAATGATATACTTGACAAAAAGCTAATGAAACTTGTTGTTGAGAGGCTTTGATTTCATTCAACTAATCTCTAATTTTTAACTCATTAATAATTGACTTTATTTTATGCTTTTACTATATGCTTTTTATTTTGAGCACATTTATTTTAGCATTTTCATTTAATTCTATTTTAATCTTTGCTCATTTGAGCATTTATCTTTATATCATTTTTATTTTGTTCACTTGAGCTTTTCATTTCTTTTCGAAAACACCTAATAATCAACTTGAACCATAAAAAACTTTAATGTTACTTGGACTATTTGGTTACTATCCTTGGCATTTTGGAGTTATGGACTTCTCAGACTTAGGATTAGAGACCTTGACCTACCTTGAGACCTTGTGAATACTAGTGCTATTTTGTCTGGAGTTATTCGGTTTACCCCGAGACATTGGGTTTTTTGTTTTATTTGTGTGTAGGTTATTATGATTATATGCTTTGTTTGTGATTGGGAATTCATCTGTATATAGCTGTTACTCTGCCCAATTTTTGTGAAGACTTAGTGCATTTAAAACTTGGTTTTCTAAAGAAGTTTGATATCTTTGTTTATGTGGTTTCAATCCAAAGGATGGGAATTCTACATTGACTCATTATGTCAAGTGTTAACTTCTTGTTGGTTAGACGGTTATTTTCCCTACCTTTTACCTTAGGCTTTAGGATAGTCCCTTCCTCTCCTCCCATCTTCTTTAATTTCAAAAATCTTACCCCTCCTTTTCAAAACTATTCTTGTTTTTAAATTTGAACCACTTTCATAATAAACTTGGACTTAGGTCCATGCATTTTCAAAAATATTTTCTTAATCAAACTTTAAACAACTTAATAATACTTTGACATTTTTTTTTGAGAAGACTAAAAGTCAATCAATCTCATTCAAACCATCTTTGCCACTTTGTCTTTTTGCTTTAAAATTTTCTCAAAAGATTAGACTCTTGTCAATCCTTGTAGTGATGCGAACTATTATACTTCTACGATATGTAGTGAAGTGAGATATTTTCCACTTGGGTGTTGAGCGAGGCTTTGTTGATTTTAAAATCCAAGATATATCCTCCACTTTGAGATGATGCAAATTCTCCTTTCTCATAATCGTGGGTAGCAAGTATGTTTTCCAAATGGATAAGAAGTTAACGTCTCATCTCTTAAAATTAACCAACACACTTGTATTTTAAATTTTTTTAAAGGTGAACTACGAGTACCCTGATCCCCTATTGCACGGAAGGTGGTACGTAGGTACTAAAGGTTCGCAACCACGACGGGTGCAAAAATTGTAAAAAAAAACTTCTTTTCTCATCTTCACCATCTATTTTTGTATACAACATTTATAGCCAAAATACATAAATTTTCAAAGAGGCGGAGTACAATAGATGTTTAGGATGCTAATACCTTGCCTTTGCATAACCAACCCCTGTACTTAGATTCTCTCCCCCTATTTTTGGGTTATTCTCTCTTTTCCCATTCCTCTGGAAACAATAACGCACGGTGGATATTTTATTTTGATCTGTGCGAGTTAAGTCAATCTAATGGCTCAGTCTCAAGATTTCTGCCGCTACACAGTTTCTCTCAATTTATTTGGATAAAACAAATGTTAAAAGAATATAATGTTGAACAAGATGTCATGTTATTATATTGTGACAATATGAGTTCTATCAACATATCCAAGAATCCCATCCAATATAGTTGGATAAAGCATATTGACATTCATCATCATTTTATTAGGATCTTGTTGAAGATAAAATTGTGTCTCTTGAGCATGTGGCCTCTGAGAAGCAACTGGAAGATATATTTACTAACACTTTGGATGCAAATCAGTTTGAGAAATTAAGGGATGAATTAGGAATTTTCACTTTTGAAGAGTTATAACAATTATAATTGTGGAGGAATACAACATATACTTTCTCTTTGCTCCATTTAGTGGTGCATAATTTTTCAGGGAAAAGTTCTTGTGTTGGATATGCAAAAAGGTGTAGCAAAGTTGTGGCTCCTTCTATCATAACAAGGTCCTTGAAAAGGAAGGAAGTCGGTTTAATGAAAAGTGTTACTGTTTGTGGGACATGTTCTGAGGGGGTGGTGAAGGAATTCATTATTAATATTCCTAAGGAATGTGACAATATAATGAGCAAGTAGTACATAAAGATTTTTGATAGAGGTAAATGTTTAGAGATTATAGTATGATGAGTTGTTTTCTTTTTTGCTCCTAATGAATGCATGGTTATTTTTATTTTTTTCAATTTTTGGCTAAAAAGGGGGAGTAGGTTGGTAGTTTGGTATGGTACTACTTGAGGGGTAGTAGTAAGTTTTTGTTTGTGTGCAATTGTTCATGTGAAACATGATGTTCTACTTAATGTCATATCATTTTGTTGTTGATCTGGGTTTTATGGAGAGCATTGTATGCTTGATGTCATCCTTGATGTCTTGACATCATGTCTTATTTTTATTTGGTGGAAGAGGTTTTTTTGTGAGAGTTTATTTCTCTCTGAAAATGTTTCTACGAGCCTGTGTTTCTTTTCTGCTTCTTATGTCTCTGATGTGAACTTGTGTAGTTCCTATTTTGTTTGTGCATTATTATGAAGAGTTCTCTTTTAAATAATCATGCTTGTTTTATCTCTCCAATTTTTATTTGTTTTTGGATGTTTTGTGCAATGGGTGTTTTAGCCAAAATATTTCCAAAGGAAGAGATTGTTAGGTTTTTGGTTTGTTGGTTGATTTTTTTAAAACAACTAGTTCAATAAGATGTTTGACAAAATGTCATGACAGGTTGGTATGACATCGCAACCTATATTGTTTCTATTTTTAGAAAATTTGTTTCTTGTGCTTCAGAAGATTTGTTTGATGTTTCTTGTGGATCAAGCTGTGCATATAGAGATTTGATTTACTGAACGTTTGTTTTAAGAAAGAAATATCTAAAGTTTTGATTCTAAAGATTGGATGTCAAAACATTAATGGGAACATTATATTATGCACCAAAAGATTTTATTTGATATGAGTTGATTTATAGATTATTAGATTTGTCCAGATTTAATATCCAAACCCATGCGCTTCTATGGCTATAAAAAGAAATACTTTAAACCTAAAGGATTCCTGAATATGCATGTGAAATAATATACTTTAGGGTTTCTTCTTTTCATTTCTTTTTGTGAGCCATTCTTGGACCATGTTGATGCTTGAATTGGACAGAGTTTTGAGTTCTAGTTTATGAATCACTCATAAGCTTTTCAGCAAAAGTAGATTATGTTTAATTGGAAGTGTGTCTTTTGTTTATTGTTATTGTTGTTATTATCATGGTTGTGTGATTATAGGGAAGTGAGGGAGGTCTCATATCTAGGAGTTTTTAGATAGAAATACGGGTAGTAATTAGGTGCAAAGTTTGTAAAACTAGAGGTTGTTTAGAACTTCAAATTAATACTATTATAGTGGATTTCCTTCGTGGCTTGGAATCTCCCAAATATAGGTGCAGTTGCACCGAACTGGGTTAACAATTGAACTGTTTTATTTTACTTCCTACAACTGCCTTTAATTTTTTAATTGTTACTTCTATTGTTACAATGTCTTAACATTGGATTCGACATTCCGAACGTCCTGACATTATATATGACATCTATTTGTAAAGTGCCAGAATTTTAGATGTGATGATTGCAACTCTTCGTATCGACGAGATTGAAGATACATAAATATAGAAGATCCAATTTTTGGCCCTAAGATGTCGTAAAAATGCTTATGATATGCATGAACATGATAGCAATCTGCGGGAACAACTTTACAAGAGACCAAACTTTTCGTAAATGAACTACCATGTGAATGTACTGGAGAAAAAATAAAGGAAATAGTCCATCAGAGAGATACAACTCACTGTAGACAACATGATGAAACAAGCAAAAATGGAAACCTCCACTGGGGACATGCATCAAAATAAGATGCGTTGGCTCTCTAGGAAATAATCCCATGAGTAGCCAGTCGGCAAAAGAATTACTACCAACTCATAGATGAAGGCAATAAACAGGATATGGGCATACTACTAACTAATAGTTGAAGGAAGTAACCAAGAAAATACCGACTCATAGATGATGGTAAGTTACTAACTCATATATGAAGGCAGAGAAACAGGATACAATCGACTCATATATGACAGTTAAGAAATCGGTAAATCGACTCATAGATGATGGTATACTACCAACTCATAGATTAAGGTAGTGACATGATTTGAATTGATGATAAGCCTACCAAAACTTTAGGTATTCCACCTAGAACGGGTCTCAACTTCTTCTTTAGCCAAGGTTCCTCTAGGGAATGGTAAAAAACTTCCCAAAACTTTCGGTCTTCGCATAGAAAGAGTATCATTTTCTTCTTTAACGAAGGATTCCCCTTGGGAATGGTAACAAACCTCCTAAAACTTCTTGTCTTCACCTGGAACGGGTCTCGGTTTCTTCTTAAACAAAGGATTCCCCCTGGAAGGGGTAACAAACCTCTGAAAACATATATCCTTTGCCTAAAACTGGTCTTCGTTTCTTTTTTAACCAAGGATTCCCCCTGGAAAGGACCACCGATGACTGGGGATTAAGAATCAATAGTTATTTCGGTGATGCTCAAAAGAGATATAAGCAGGTTAGATTGTTGAAGATTGAGATCTTGACTTGAATTTTTGATCTCAACAGGCTTCTCAAATAAAGAGAGCGCCACTATGGAAAAAGATTGATATTCAAGGAATAGGAAAGGTTCTCAAATAAAGAGACAACCCCTTGCCATTGGTAAAGTTTAATATCTAGGAACAGACAAGCTTCTTAAATAAAGAGACTACCACTTTCTGTTGAAAGAAATCTTCAAGAAATGTCGTAGGAACAACTGTTGGGAAAAATAAATTTCACAACCCACAATTCTTCTCTGATGAGGAAACCAGGATCCAAAAGGATGCAAAGCGCAAGCCTTCATCGTCAACTACGAGTCCAACCTGAGAGATTAAAAGCATCAAGGGGACCAAAGTTCAATCCAGGAACAAAATGGAGATATGCGGTCAAGTAAGACTCTACCTCGAGAGGAATAAACTCGATTTTGGGGACTTATTCCATCCAGACAATGTGTTGGGAAGGAAAACTAAAACAAAATTTCTAATGTGGTACAATCACAATGAGGGACACACTAAGGAAAAAGCAACATTGTTAGAGAAGCCAGGAAACGACTTCGCTAGAGAAATACCATTAGGAAGAAGATTGAAAGATACAAAGGAAATGAAAATGAGCATGAATCCACCTTCGACCATGGTGATGGTCCTATGAATCTTTAAATGCAAATGAAATGTTGTTATGTATGTTTATGCTGACAAAACGATACACTAAAAAGATGCAGAAAATCAAAGACAAGTGTACCGAATACTTGGCCAATACTCAACTAAACGAAAATCCTACCACAAAGCTTGTATTATGAAGAAATCTTCCCAAGACGAGGACTCTACTAGGGATGAGAGATCTATTAGGGAACTACGACCGGGTGTGGAAACAACAATTTTCTAGGGAAAGCAAGGAAAATCCACCAGAGGGACAAAGATCTGCTGAGGGAGTTCAAACAAATCTTCAGATATCAACACTCTTCTAGGGATGTAGCAATCAAAATCAAACATCCAAAATTTTCTTAGGTAAACTGAAGTAACATATCGAAGACATCTACAACTAGAACACATCATTAGAATAAACAATCCTCTGTGGGGACAACATGTAACTCGTAACCTATATTGTCTTAGTAAACCAAACTGCTTCGGGAAATGGAAAACAACATCTGTAGGGAAAACCAAAGAGCATTGTTTGCAGGAAAGACTAACAAAAATGTCTTTAGGGGAAGCATGAGCATCAAACTCTCAGCATTACAACTCTTTGATGGCGCATAACATCAAATCAACCATATAACGACGAACTTGCTTAAAAAGGATCCACCAATAATGTCCTACCAAGGCATTAAATCGAAGATAACTGTTGGGAATAGCTTGCAAATAATTGTGATGAGGAAACACTTCCAAACAACCATGTTAAGGAAAGATTTCACACAACCATGTCGAAGAATCAAAATTCCATATTTCGATGTTTGATCATATTTGAACAACTTTGAAATATTGAAATCAATCTTCTATTGAGAAAGATTGAATCTGAGATATCCTGATGATGATGCAGCTGCTTCAAGTGATCAATTATGGAATAAAGTTACTTTCCATATCCCTAAAATTTTCCTATATTTTCCTTTCGGGTTTTCAATCTACAAGGATGATTTATTTCTTTTTATGTCTCTTACTTTTTCCTGGACCGCCCTTCGGGTTTTCAGCCCACTGAGACACTCATTTTTGTCTAAGTCACCCTTTCAAGTTTTAAACTTAGTGAGTTGTTCTTTTGATTATTTAGGTGAAGTATTTATTGAATGCATCAACATTAATTGGAAGAGGGAGTTCCTCACCATCCATAGTTGTAACATTCATTGCATGGCTAGAGAAGGATTTCTTAACAACATATGGGCCTTCAAAATTAGGAGTCCACTTTCCACGTGAATCATTATGGAAAAACAAGATATTTTTGAGCTTGAGGTCACCTTCTCTGAATTCGTGAGGTCAGACCTTCTTATCAAACATTTGTTCAACCTCCCCTAGTACAACTCACTATGACACAAGACTGTCATTCTCTTCTCTTCAATCAAATTCACATGATCATATATATTCTGACACCATTCATCCTCTGACAACTTGGCTTCCATCAAGACTCTCATTGATGGGATCTCAACTTCTATGGGGAGCACTACTTCCATGCCATAAACAAGAGAGAAAGGGGTTGCCTCTATTAAAGTGCGAACGTATGAATGATGTGGTATTTTACAAGTTACAAATTATCAGAGTAATACAAAGAGTGTCAAACCCACAGAGACCTAATAGTTAGGCTATCGTTTTCTATTGTTACAATATTTATCTAAGGCTGATAAAATAAAGATTGGACTGGTGCAAATAAAGTAAATAAAATACTTGAATTAATATAAGGAATGCAATGTTGAAATATGGATCTCATAAGTTTCGTTGGTACTCTTGTTAAAAAATTGAATTTCTATGGGACGATATTTTCTACTCTAAAAAAACTGATTTAACAGGAATTGTCGCTTTCGCCTATTCAGAACCGAGTTTTACTCTCTATATTATACGATCCACTATCATAGTGGTATGCGTTGTTCATGTCAAAGTAATAAAACCTACACTAAGAAATAAAACACTTAACTCAGTTAAAAAGTAATTTTAATTGGAAAATAATACTTTAAAGGCATCGAAAAACCATATCTTAAACTAACAAACTCGTCCAAAAATAGGTTTAAAAAGACTTTATCAAACAATCAAATTTCCTAATTAACTAACAAATAGCTTTTGCGATTTTTATCAATTAAAAACTAAACAACCTTAATATTTGGTACCAGACGACTTTCAATCTTACTCGACATATAAATGGTTCTACTTTCATTGTAACTGACAAAGTTAAATTTAGAAAGGTTTTGATTAAAACCAAAATAGTCCCGATTGAATTTTTCAAAGAACAACAATTTAGAGTACAGTCAAAACAATGGTCCTGATAATTCAACAAATATAAATTTTGCTAGACATGATTATAACGTAAAATAAAGCGAATGATTCGATTATGCAGGTAAACAAAATAAACATTGTAAAATAAGCTTTAAATAGGAAATTAAAAGAAATGTATAAGAAGATCATGTAAATAAATAAAAGAGGAGATTAAATAAATATAACGCGATAAATAAACTTGTTCTGAAGAGGCTTTAATCTGGTATAGGAAGAAAAATTTGCTGAAACTGAATGCGGAAAGTTAATGACGACAAGATTAATGCATTAAATAAAGTTTGCTCCAAACTAGATTACAGACTCAATGAACGATGTGGTAACCCTCCGACGTGAAGAGTTAATCGCTTACAAAATTGATAGTTTATGGCTTGAGTTTGTAACTAAGCTTGGATACCAAAAAGTTCTACCAAATGACCTATTTATAACAAAAATAAAACCCTTAAAGGGTGGTAGAAGCTGTTGAATTTGTTTGAGGAAGAATAGGAGATAATGTAGGGACTGGAAAGACTTAGCCAGGCCAATTCAACTGCAGTGTGTTTTCACAGTGTGGCGACCGCCACACGTCCATGGTGAATGCCATGGCCTCAAAGTGAGCTTGACTTGGTCTTTTGACCCCAAAAACATGGACCACCAATACACACCTGTATGATGAATGTCTGGGTGGTTGCCTTCAGTGTAGAATGCTCAATTTTCTTCTTTTTCTCATCCATTTTGCTTAGTTTCTTTGCACATGACTCCTAAACGAAAAATACCTGAAACAAACACAAATACCAACATAAAAGAGGAAATGTAAACCAAAATGGCACTAAAACATGCATAAATCGAGTTGAATAAATGGTTTAATTAAGTGTCATCAAACTCTCCCTCACTTGAACCATTGCTTTTCCTCAAGCTAAATAAAAATAAACAGTGACACTAAAGTAACTTCGGACTTTGAAGACTTTTCTTCGGAAAACATTATATCAATAGGTAATAAATCACAAAACAAGAGCATCATAATAACACATTCTGCATTTTTGCAGGAATAAGTCTCTCTCATATACAAGCCTATCTGAATTATATCATTAAGATTAAGCCTAACTTACTCGTCTCATTTTACATCCTTTTTCATTTATGAGGAATCACATTAAGCCTGTTATCCGTACATACTCATTGTAAGGCGACCGATTAGTGATTCTAATCTTTTTGTATGGTGTTTTGGTAATTTTAAGTGGTGTAACGCCTTTCCCTATCCTATTATAGTTGTGGGCGATCGGACCGTAATCCGCCCTACCAAGTTCAGCAGTAGAAACCTCTGAACCAACCAAAAATGGATCTTTCTATATTTTTGTAGGTTCTACAACTGTTGGGCTAAGTGACCGGGTGAGGGTCACCTAACTTAGAGGGCGCATTCCCTATTTTACATTAATCATAGTAGAGAAGAAAATTAAGATCATTCACTTATGTCAGAGCCGGCTGCTAAAATAAACTACTCAAGGACATTGTTTTGGGGAGAGAATTCAAGGTTAAGGCATAATAATTATCCAGATCAATTTTTATACTTAAGAGACTTATGGTGTTAAAATGATACTAATATTTCAGAAAATTTCCCAAGTCTCCATAAACTGCCCTAAACTTGTCTAATAGCCCACAAATTAAAAACAAACACTGCTTATTTTTTCAAATTTTTTCTTTATGGCTCAAGAATAGGGAAATATCTGATGAACAACAAAAACACATAAAAGGACTCAACAATAGATGCAATGAATTGATAAAAACAAACTAAATCTAAACCAACAAAAGAAAAACTAGAAAGAAATAAAGAAAATAGAAAATCTAACTAGAAGTCAAGTAAAATTCCCCTTCCACACTTAAATCAAACATTTCCCTCAATGTGTTAATCAAAAGGGAAGAAAGAACCTGGTGTGCTCTATTGCGGGTTTGCGGGGACACCACTCCTTTACCTTGAATCATGTCTCTAAGATGACTAGATTTTATCTATGTAAGACGTCAATGCGGCATTTCACTCTCTCGGGTCACGAATCTGACCTATGATGGATGCCTAGTTTGTCTGTGTGAGTTGGTTAGGGGATGTCATATGCTCGACCGTAGCCTAGTGGCGTTGGGTACTAGCGATCTATGTATGTTGAGCATGTAGCATCGACTGTATGGATCTGTGAGTCCGAGCATGTGACTCTCGCATATATGCCCACATCTCCTATTGTTGCTTATATAACATTGCATAATTCACATCCTGGGGGATGTGTTCAGCCTGAGTTCTATGACCCGAACTAGTACCATTTAAATGGCCAGAAACATGTTGTGTAGTGTGTGCATCTAAAAAATATGCTGCTGAATAATGACGGTCTGGTGAAACATGTTCCTTCCTGTTAAGCTCCTCATTAGTGTCATTACCTGCTTCTGCATTAGCAGGAACTGCTGTGGGTAAGGGGCTGGTATATTTAGGAGCATCAATATTATAAGCCCAATTGGCCCTTATTGCACATCAGTACGTGAAGGCCATGGAAAAATAATACTTTTAACAACCTCGTTATGGATCATAAGGTGGTGTCCACCCTCCTTTCAGTTTCCACAGAACTGAATGTTTCTAGCACAGTCAATATCAAGAGTGCAGGGAAGTAAATGCTCTAAGTTATCAAGTTGTGCTTCAAGACCAATTGCACGGGCCAAGGAGGTAATTAAGCCTCCAAACAATATAGCGCCTCTCTTAGAAGCGCTCGCTCTAATGTGAACTATCATGTAAGGTGCCGAATTTACATGTCGACGGGAAAGGGCATCATGTAGATGTCATAACCCAAATTTGCCCGCCCTTAGTGCTACCGTCAAGTTTATTTTCAAACTTGGATTTTTATAACATTCTTTTGATTTACATTAATATTTCGAGGTTTTATAAATATTCGTTCTCAATCTCTATTTAAAAATATAATAATATATTTCAAATTATTTGTATTTTTTTAAAATATAACAAACATTTGCTCGTCTCCATATACTTTTAATTGTATTTCTATTTCGAATAAACAAGATAGCACAATTGGTAAATAATGAAGCTTGTAAGTATGAAGTCATGGGTTTGAATCTCACTTGATGCACTTTAGATATTTTTTGTTTATTTATTACTAATTATTTATATTTTTAACCATAAAAAGTCTTTTTTTATTAATTAAATATTATTTTCGTTTTTAAGGCATTTTAAAAAAAAAATTATTTATTTGATTTTATGTATTTTTTAAAAATATTGAGTGCAATAATTATGATAAATATAAAAAATATTTCCTTTTCTAATTAATTGATTCTTATTGGTCAAATGGTGTCATTTTATGTCATACTCAATTTCTAATTGGTTAGCTTACTGACCAAGAAACTTTTGATTGGCCAATCAATTTTATTTCCTAATTTGTTGACCTAACTATCACTACAAATATGTCACTCTTTCACATTATTAGGACAGGAACAATACTCACAATTTCACTATACTTACACTATTTTCAACTTTTACTTTGATACATTTTTTCCATCTCTTTTCAAGGTTTATTTTCAAACTGTTTTTTGAACGACGATTTAATATGAGGCCTCCGTTTTCAATATTTTTTTATTTAATTTATTTTTTCTTATTTTTCAACCAAATGATGATTCTTGATGGTTGTTTTTGTTTCTTTGAAATTATTTTGTTTATATCAACAATTTCACCTAGAATCATTCACTAGAATAATAACACCTAAAAATTTTCTCACACTCCAAATTTTTCACAAGCCATTTTGTAAACACATTCTTACACCATAAAACTATTTAATCATTGTACATACATTCTTACCCTTATACACTATACTCACAAACACATTCTTATGAACTATTTTTTTATATTAATAACAAACTTATTTTTTTAGTAAGAATAAACTCTTATTTTTACTTGTGAGTCTTATACTATAAGTTTTTATATATATAAAGATTAACTCAAAAATTGATCAACTTTCTACAAAAAAATCTTGACATAATTTTTATACACAAAATACAAATTCAAAAAATTAAAATCATTGACATTAACCATCAAATTTCCTGCAATTTTTTAATTTTTTTACAGCAACTACAATATAAAAGGTGCAGTCCAATAAAGAAGGAAAAGGAAGTCGAAGAGAGAGGATATGTGTTGCCGACCGTCCACCACCAGCCTCTCTCTGTTTCAGATCTACTCCTCTGAAAATCACCCCAAACATTCTCTGATTCCCATAACCACCTTTGCACCACTCCAAATCCACCGCCACAATTTGTCAAATGCGAAGTAGGTGGTGCCCTTCATTATAATGCTCCCAAGTATGTTTGTTTTTTTCTATGACTATTGTTGTTATAGGAATTTGGGTTTACAAATTTATTTGGGCCTTGGTCCCTAACTTTATATCTTGTGTTCCAATTTACACCCTCTATTGCTCACACCCCCTTGTTTTACTACGCAACGTAAAAATGCACCCTCTGTCTTTTGGGCCTGAATTTAATATCTGAATTCAGGTCCATGTTGTTAGTACCCCCTAGTTTTACTTTTCAACTAAATTCACACCCCTTGTATTTTTAATTTATTTACTTTATTATTTTATTTTATTATTTTTATATTTTCTATTTTTATATATGATTATCATATTATATTAATTATTACTATTATTAAATAATATTTTAAACATCATTCAAATATTATTTATTTTATTGTATTAAATTATTTTAAATCATGCATTAAATTAGATATTTTTCACAATTAATACATAAAAAATATTCAACCAAACACCAAATTATTTTTCATAAATAAATTAATTCAATAATTAATTTTTGAAAAAGGACTACAAAGCATATTTTAATTAACTGCGCATTTGGTCCAAAATTTTCGCTATTTACACACCCGGGCTAAGTGCGAGAGAAATTAAAATATCTTCGTAATCCATAAAAAACACAAATCTATACGAACTACGAATTGAGACTATGATTCCTCATAATAGGATACGTAGGCATATGACTTAAAATCATGGCGAGTTCCCCTATTAAAAAATTAAAACTTTTACCCTAAACCTTTAAAACCTAAACGCTGGTATCCTTGCGAACAAGGCAGATGAAGGGTGCCTAACACCTTCCCTTTGTCTAAACGAAGTAAGAACCTAGAATCTTTGTATAAAATTAGGGTTTCCTATTAGATCTCCTTCTTTAGAATAAAAACTAGTAGTGGAGACTCGATTTAAAATCCTGTTACAACAGTTGGGGACTCTGTTGGTGACTTCAACTCTATGGTTTAATTTATTTTGGGTTTAGAGTTTTGGTGTTTTCAATTTTTGTTTCTATTTTATTTATTAATTTTTTGGTTTATTTATTGCATTTATTTATTTATTGTAATACTTATTCATTGGTGGGATTATTACTATTGCAAAAAATATTTAAAAAAAACCTTAGAAAGAAGGTTCGTCTATTAGCCAAGGAGTTACATCAGTCTTATGAGTTTATATGACGACATCACCTAGAGTCGATAAAATTCTGCGAAAGGAATACGTCTCAAGAGATATCCTCTTTGGAAGTAGGAATTTGGAATGAAACCTATAATTCTTTATACAATCTTCAAACCAAAATCTCATGACGAGACCTTTCATGACCTAGAGACGAAAGTTTTGGTCTCTAATGAGGCTACACCTAAGGGAGACCCTTGTGCCTTTCCCTCTAGTGTTATTTATGATACCCTTAAGGAAACCACCTTATGAGGAGGGTAGAGTATCCTTAAGCCAAAACTAAGAGCTTACCTTCTAAGGATACCATTCATAAAATCCCGTCACTAAGCCCTACATTCATGCATCCGTACATTTCTATATTTCATATGTTCATTACCCTCTATTTCTTTTGTTTGACTTATTTACAGAGTTAAAATAAAGGGTAATGATTAAAGATTTTGGTAATGTGTCCTAAAGATGAATACTTAAGGAAATGACTTGTTTATCAAGCCATATATGACAAAGATAATAATCATTAAGGAGAAACTGCCCGAAAGAGCTGTGAAGATATTATTGCTTCCAATAGTTTCTTTTTGGTTAGAATATTTTTCAATATCTAAAATGTATTCCCTTTTGAGGATGATTTTTATTAATAAAATTACTTTTTGTTTCCATATTCAAACTGTGTATTTATTCTTCGGATACTCACCAATAAAGAGCAAAACCTATATATATATATATATATATATATATATATATATATATATATATATATATATATATATATATATATATATATATATATATATATATATATATATATATATATATATATATATATATATATATATATATATATATATAAGAGAATAAGACATTCAAAAAGTAAAAAATCTTAGCATATTCATACGCATGCATGCATTCACAAACATCTGCACTTCATACAAAACTCATTTTTTTCAAAAAATTCTCCAATTAAACCATTGGTAAAAGGAAAACACCACATATCTCACCACCGTACCAGACAAGAGCCCATCAACTTAAAGTGATGGAACAAATCGAAGAAAACCAAGCTGCATTCAAAGAGGATTTGGAACAAGTCAAAAACAACTCGACTCAATGAGAGGAGATATGAGTCAAATTCTTCTAGCCTTGAAGAACACCATTGACAGACAAGAGCAAATTCCCAGGGTAGCCTTTGCGGAAGTAGCCCAAACTATTGGTGCATCGAGCGTGTAGCGGTGAAAATTGGATATCAAGCTATTAATCAACTTTACTCACAAATAAGCAAGAGTCGCCACCACACTTTATTATTTCCAAGAGAAAAGGGAAAAATGCGAAATGAAACCCATAAATATGCAAAGTAAGTGCAATACTAAAAGTAAATAAAAATACAATGCATTTGAAAATATCAAAGGTTCGGGAGTTGGTTATACAAAGGGAATGTACTTGCACCTTATGTATCTATAGTATACTATAGGAACCTTTTGAAATATCTGTATTTTTGGTTAAAAAGTTTGTTTGCAAAAGGATCGAGGAGATGAGAAATTTTGAAAATGCAACGACCTAATATCGAGGTTTTGGCTTAAAAGGGTGTAAATTTGAAAATAGGGTTTTAAAGTTTTTAACTAATGGGAAACAAATATGAGGTACCGAAATAAGTAAATAAACAACAAAAAATTACAGAAAAAAGTGAAAATTATTGAGTTGGTAGTTTTCTGTCATCTGTGAGTCGGTTTTAAAGGTTTATCTACTCAACCTTACGACCAAGAATCCATGTTCAAAATAAGTAAATAAACAACAAAAAATTACAGAAAAAAGTGAAAATTAAACGAAAATAAATTACTTTTGCTTTTGGAGGTTCAAGAAGAGTTTTCAACTCTTGATTTTGAATAAATGGAGTTTCCTTTTAAAATGGTGATAATTATGGTACTAAATAAATAAATAAAGAGTAAAAATGTAATAGAATTAAATAAAGAACAAGTATAATAGTCTATCTATTCAATAAAAGGAAGAAATGACTTGAAAGAAAATAAAGAGAAAAAAAAGAAGAGAGTTTTGACATAGTTTAGTGAATGATTTGTGGTATTGTTTTTTCAAATGAAAGAAAAAAATGTTTTATTTATAGGGTGAATGAGGTGGGAGTGTTGATGTGACGATCCATGTAACTTTATGAGAATGATTCTTGGCCATTGATAATTTCAAGCTGCCAATCCATGTGAAGTGTGAGAATGATTCTTGACCATTGATAAGTACGAGTTGACAATTCATGTAAAGTGTTTGTACTACATTATAGTGGTACCAACTTTTCTTTATTGACACAAAAAAACAAAAAGGACAAAGTAATAATAATAATAATAATAATAATAATAATAATAATAATAATAATAATAATAATAACTAAAAGTGTTAGTAATAATAATAAATACAAAAATAGAAAATAAAAGAGACATTAAATTAACTATTTATGATTTTTTTCTTGAAATAAAATAAATGAAAATATAAGTGTATATTAAAAGATAAAAAATAAAATACATATAAAAAAGTAAAAGGACTTATATAAATTTTTCTAGATTTTTTTTTTGAAATAAATGATACCAATATATAAATTTAAATTAATAAAAAACATATTTTTGATAATTTTTTAGCAAAGAGGTATAAATAATAAATAAAAAAATAACATGATGCTAAGTACACTTTTTTGTGATTTTTTTAAATAGAAAATAAATCACGAATAAAACACAATAAAAATAAAATTCCACTAAATTCATAAACGACTTCTAACGTTTCTATTTTTTCGTGGTTTTTCAAAGCATAATCAGCTCTTGACTTGTAAAGAGAAATTGTAGATGATGTCAAGGAGAATCATATGCAAAAAGAACCGCTCAAAAATATCGAAATTTGAAGAAGTTATAAATTTTTGAAATCTAACTCAAGAATTGGCTAAAAATAGGCCAAACCACTCATGAACACTTGATGCAATGATGCAAATGGAGGGTGGGATCGATGGTATGAAAATTGAAATCTTCATTTCAACGAGACTGAAGATACTTAAATATAGAATACATAATTTTTGGTCCTAAGATACCACAATGATGTTTATTATATGATATAGATGCAATGGCCTGAATTTTATAGGGAACGACGTCACATGAGACAAACTACTGCTAGAGAAACCAAGCACGTGATAAAGTAATCCCATAGGGGAAGAGATTATAATTCCACTGGGGAACAAAACCACAAACTTCGATTGAGAGACTCTTATTGGGGAATAACTTCGAGAGAAGAAAAAATTACTGACTCAAGATGATGGTAAATTTCCAACTTAATGTCAAAGGTAGAAAAATCAAAAAGGATATTGACTCACAGATAACGATAAACTACCAACTCAATAGTTGAAGGTAGAAGATCGATAAGATACCGACTCATATATGAAGGTAATCTACAAACTCAATATATGAAGGTATAAAACTAAGATACTGACTCACAGATGACGAAAAACTACAAACTCAATAGTCGAAGGTAGGATCGAAAAAGATACCGACTCACAGATGACAGAAAACTACCAACTCAATGGATGAAGGTAAAAAAGAATGGGATACCGACTCACAGATGACAGTAAACTACCAACTCAATAGATGAAGGTAGAAAAGTAAGAGATACTTACTCACATATGATAGTAAACTACCAACTCAATAGATGAAGGTAAAAAAGTAAGAGAAATCGACTCACAGATGACGGTAAACTACCAACTAAATAAATGATGGTAGAAAAGATACTAAACTTTTCCACGACGAACGGGTTCCAGTTTCTTCTTTATCAAGTCTTCCACTTGAAAAGGATAATATACAAACTTCTCTGCGGGACTTTTCCACAGAGATACCATTTGTTGTTGATGTGAAAACTTCTCAAAAGAGATACCATTTATTGTTGATGAGCAAACTTCTCAAAAGAGATACCATTTACTGTTCATGAGTAAACTTCTCAAAAGAGATACAATTTGCTGTCGATGAGAAAATTTCTCAAAAGATATACCATTTGCTGTTGATGAGAAAACTTCTCAAATGTGATTCCATTTACTGTTGATGAGCAAACTTCTCAAAAGAGACACCATTTGCTGTTGATGAGCAAACTTCTCAAAAGAGATGCCATTTGCTGTTGATGAACAAACTTCTCAACAGAGACACCATTTGCTGTTGAAATAACATATTGTCGGGGATACACAAGCTTCTCAAATAAAGAGGCCGCCAGTTGATGTCTTCCAAAAATATCAATAACGCACAAGCTGCTCATAAAGAGGCCGCCACTTCCTATCTTCCAAACATATCAATAATACACAAGCTGCTCATGAAGAGTCCGCCACTTGCTATATTCCAAAGATATCAATAATACACAAGTTTATCATGAAGATTCCGCCATTTGCTAATTTCCAAAGATATCAATAATACACAAGCTTCTCATAAAGAGTCTGCCACTTGCTATCTTCCAAAGATATCAATAATACACAAGCTGCTCATGAAGAGTCCTCCACTTGCTATCTTCCAAAGATATCAATAATACACAAGTTGCTCATGAAGAGTCCGCAAATTTATATCTTCCAAAGATATCAATAATACACAAGCTACTCATGAAGAGTCTGACACTTGCTATTTTCCAAAGATATCAATAATACACAAGTTGCTCATGAAGAGTCTGCCACTTGCTATATTCCAAAGATATCAACAATACACAAGTTTCTCATAAAGAGTATACCGCTTGCTATCTTCCAAAGATATCAATAATACACAAGTTTCTCATGAAGAGTATGCCACTGGCTATATTCCAAAGAAATCAATAATACACAAGCTGCTCATGAAGAGTCCGCCACTTGCTATAGTCCAAAGATATCAATAATACACAAGCTACTCATGAAGAGTTTTCCACTTGCTATATTCCAAAGATATCAATAATACACAAGTTGCTCATGAAGAGTCCGCAAATTTATATCTTCCAAAGATATCAATAATACATAAGCTACTCATGAAGATTCTGACACTTGCTATTTTCCAAAGATATCAATAATACACAAGTTGCTCATGAAGAGTCTGCCACTTGCTATATTCCAAAGATATCAATAATACACAAGTTTCTCATAAAGAGTCTACCGCTTGCTATCTTCCAAAGATATCAATAATACACAATTTGCTCATGAAGAGTATGCCACTGGCTATATTCCAAAGAAATCAATAATACACAAGCTGCTCATGAAGAGTCCGCCACTTGCTATAGTCCAAAGATATCAATAATACACAAGCTACTCATGAAGAGTTTTCCACTTGCTATATTCCAAAGATATCAATAATACACAAGTTGCTCATGAAGAGTTCGCCACTTGCTATCTTCCAAAGATATCAATAATACACAAGTTGCTCATGAAGAGTCCGCCACTTGTTGTCATGTAGAGATTCCAAAAGAGTGTTGCAACAACACTACTGGGAAGCAAAGTTCATATTCAATGGGAAACCATGAATAGATTCTTCCTGAGGAGACCAAGTATTTATATGTGCAAACTAAATGTACTCTCCATCTAGGTTTCACAGCCTAGAGAGATCCACGAGGTAGCATCCACAAGAGACAAAGCTCAATCCAGGAATAAACTGGAGAGAAAAAAGTCAAACAAGACTCCACCCAATGAGGAAATAACTCAATTGGGGATTTATCCTACCCAGAGATGGAAAAGGAAAGCTAAAGCAAGATTCTCCCACGAGAGTTAACTCAGTGGGGAATTAGAAATGGACACTTTCTGCGTAAGTTGTCACTCTATTTGGAAAGATGAAATAAGTTACTTGGGGATAAACACGACCAACGGAGATGGACCCAAAAACATAGAGAAATGTGAATGTGCATGAATAATGTCAGTGTGAATGAATAAATGAATGTCATGTATATGCTGACAAAAGAGACAAAATAGGTAAATTGGGGATGAAAAAACGTTAGAGTATAAACAGATACTCGGATAATCTCAACAAGATGGGAACATTACTGGAGTTAGAACCAAAGCCATCGACAAAGTATCTCTGATATAATGGTCTAATCTCTCCAGAGAGGAAGATACTTTTCGAGAGAAAACCCAAAAGTCCAATCTTTTAACATCAATAATCCATTGAAAGGATAACAACATGAACTCTGTTGCAGTTGAAGAAATTTTTTGCTTAGCTGGAACTATTGGGGAACACCATCATCCGATAATGTGTGTAAAGCACATCACATATCTTGACAACTCTGGATTTCCCCTTGAACTAACTTGGTATGCCCCAAGTATACTGATAATAAAATGCATGACAATTCTTGTAAATAACTTCACTTCTTAAATGCCCCAAGTTACATGGTTTACGAGAAGAAATTGTCTCAAGAGGATTTTACAAAATATCTAGCATCCAAAATTCCCCAATGTCTTCAAACTCTTAGATATATTCGTTGAATCTCGACGTGAATGCCCTATTTTAACTATATTTGGCAAGGCAAAGTCTTCAAACTTGGCCCATGAGGGTAAACGAACTATGAAGGCAGCAACATGTTCATGCTGAAGGTCTTCAGGAGACATGCCCCTGGATATGATCATTCATAGAAATGATTTGCCAATTACTTAACAAAGTTTCACACCTCGAAGGTTAAAATCATCACTGGTGCTTATATGTAAGCTTCCTTGACATTAAGCAATTGTTTTTACAAGCAGAAAAATATTATTCTGAGAATGAAAGTTCTTCTACAACAATTATGTAAGCCTTGAAGATTTTTGAAAAGATGTCGCATAACTTATGAATTAGTGCATTATTTTTTTTTGTATGAAAGATAACAAAAGCATATGATAGCAACACAAATATTTTATCACAACTTACGGGAGTCAGGAACACTATCTCGTTGGAGTATGCTTTTGAAATAAACCATGTTTCAATTAGGACTTTTGAAGGTTGTAACGTCGCCTGGTTCACGGTTTTTCAAAAAAATGATTTTAAGCCTCAAAGTTTATTTGGTGCCCACCCCCTTCATCATATTCTTCAGTCATATATTCAGTTAATTTGATACGAGCACTCATCTCTTAAGAGGAATTAGTTGATAGTTGGTGAACCACTAACATTCTTTGGACACGACAATCACTCACTTTTATCACACAACTTTGTTCTTTGTTGAGAATTTTTGTTTGTAATCCTTTCTTTAAAATTTTGTTTTTCCTATCTTTTGCCTGAAATAATTCTTTTGAATTGATAGTCCAGCGGGATACCCTAATTTTTTCCTAAGTCGCTTGTTTTCTAGTTTTCGACTTAGCGGGCTTTTTTATTTTTTTTCTTGATTTTTGAATAAAACGTGTGACTTTAGCTTGTATTTACTTGTTAAGAGGATTGTGACTACCTTGTTTCTTGATGGATGAGGGATAACCGTTGTGGTATTGCCATCTTGTTGATCTCCTGATGTGCGAGAGATACCCATTGGGATATCATCTTGTTTTGATGCACACTATTGATAGGCGAAGATTTACCATTGTGATTTTGACTTTTCTCAGGATAACTATTATTGTATCCTTAGACATGCACTCTTGATGAGATTTGAATACTCAATCATATTAACTGAATAATACCCTGCCCCGGGTTAAAAATGAAGGTTTTTTATGAACAAAAAAGAAACTCCTACTTCAAGTCTCAAAGGGGTTAATGAGGGTTTCACTCCCTTATATCTTTGGTGTTTGGGAATATGAAACAATTCTTGTACACCCTCAAAAGGGTTTTATCCAAAATCATACAACCAGAAATTTTGTGTCTTAATATCATCATCCTCCCTCCAATCTCTGCCTAGGCAAGATAATGGGTAATAAGTTGGTATCATAATGCAAAAAGAAATTTAAAATTGAAAACAAATACGAGTGAAATGAATGGGTTTCTTCAAGACAAACATATTTCATTGTATTAAGATAATCATTCAAATGCAAACAAGTTCTTACAAGCAAATAATGCATTAATAAACAAGAAAAATTACAAATGAAAAAGCAGTAAAAATGCTAATTAAACTGATAAGACTCTCTTCTTTAAACTCCAAGGTATCCTTCAATCTTCAGGAAAGGCTTGACTTGAACCTCATGACCAATATCCTTAAATGACAAGATACCACTTTTGACCAATTTTTGGACTTCAGCTTTCAATGAATAGCAATGTTCGGTACTATGCCCAGGGGCTCCTTGATGAAAGGAACAAGTCAAATCATCCTTGTAGTACCACGACATCTTCTCAGGAATCTTCGGTGGAGATCGGCTTTGAACCAAAATCCTCTGCATCAGGACAGGGAACAACTCTGTATAGGTAGTTAAAATTGGATCAAACTGATTTTTTCTCTGATAAGGAACCTGCTGGTTGGGAGTTTCAGAAGTTGTACTTACCATAGGGGTGACAGGAAAAACATGTTGTTGCTGATGATGATCTTCCCTTCTTTGGGGTCTCCTTGGTCCTCGCTGCAGTCGCATATGATTTGTAAGAGTTGGATTAACCAATGGCATAATAATCGCAACTTGTGGATGCTGATAACTCCTTTTTCTACATATAGGTTTCCTTTTCCCTCCTTGTAAAGTATAAATGGAGTCTTGCTCTCTTTTCTTGGCGAAGCTATCACCATACTTCTCTGTAGAGTTACCATTTTCAGACAAACGTTCCTTTCGAGCATCTTCTTCCAAAAGCACTCCCACATTCACTTTTTCAGGAAATCACTTGGTGCATTGACTATCACCTTCTCATGAAAGAATGATTTTAGAATTTTAGTGAAGACCTTTTCCATCTCTTCTTCCTTCCTAGAAGGATTGACTTGGGAAACAACCAAAGTTTCAACCAAAGAAGTTAGATACTCCATACCAGCCTTCAAAGTGGTTACCTCTTTGCGGAGTTCATAAATCTCTTGCTTAATATTTTCCATCTTCCTCTTAGCGTGAGCGTTGTACTTTGGGACCAAAGGGAAAATAAGACTCGGGAATGGCCTTTGAAAGTGAAACAAAAAAATGTAGAATCATGCATGATATGCAAAGTAGAGTTTTTATATGATTTTCAAGGAACTCAAGATATTAAGTTGTAAACATCAAAGTATGAAGATAGAAGACGCATTTTAAATCGGATCAAAACATTGATCAAGTTATCATCAAGATCAATCATCCATTTTGGTGGATTAGGGTTTTCACCCCATCAACATACAAGATCCACTGAGATTTACGAAACTTGTGATGTTTACAAAGAAAGACTTCCAAATTCCTTTAAAATCGAGTGAAAAAAGGTTTCATGAAGGCATGACTACGCAACAACCACAAGCAAGGTCACAAACAAAGTTGAAAGGTTCAACGTCACGAGCAAGGAGTCAAAGGTAAGAACCACCCACAAGGTATGGACTAAGTTCTTCAAATCACCTATAGATAAAGGTTCTAAGGAATCCCAGAGTCTACATTTTTCTTTTGGATATTACCAACTTCCCGATTACTCGGTAATTAGTAATATTCGTAGGAAAAACTCGTCTGAGTGCAGCATCGCATGACAACTACTTCCGGATTACTCCATCATAGTCGCTGTACTACATCTAAAAAGGCCAATATGGGTTAGGGGTTCTACGAATCTCAGCTTCTCTGGCTCCCAGGTCGAGAGCAACAATGTCTTCCCGATTACTCAATAAACAAATACTACAGTCAAGGGGGCCTCCACTGATTGGGGGATCTCATGCCTCCTTTTTTGGGATTACTCCCTCAAAGTTAACATGGCTATACCGTCCTTCCTATCTTAAGTGTACTTAGTTCGGGTATAGGACTAGTCTGTTGTAATCAACACCCAGAGAAACCACAAAATAATACATATAAGCAAATAAGAAATAATAACAAAAACAAATATAATAAATTAGGTTTAACCCACTTAGAAAAAAAAATTTCCCCAGCAGAGTCGCCAATTCTGTAGTGGTGAAAATCAGATATCAAGCTATTAATTAACTTGACTCGTAAATAAACAAGAGTCGCTACCGCGCTTTATTATTTCCAAGGGAAAAGGGAAAAGTGCGAAATAAAACCCATAAATATGCAAAGTAAGTGCAATACTAAAAGTAAAGAAAAATATAATGCATTGGAAAAGATTGAAGGTCGGTGGGTTGGTTATATAAAGGGAAGGTACTAGAACCCTATGTATCTATAGTATCCTATAGGAACCTTTTGAAATATCTGTATTTTTGGTTTAAAAGTTTATTTTCAAAAAGGACTGGAGAGATGAGAAATTTTGAAAATGCAACGACCTAATGTCGAGGTTTTGGCTTAAAAGGGTGTAAATTTGGAAATAGGGATTTAAAGGTTTTAACTATTGGAAAACAAATACGAGGGACAAAATATAAAGACTCACAATAATATAAAGTCAAAGAGACGATCCTTTCCCTTGGATTCAAACACAAAAATAATAATATGATGAAGACTGGATAAGAACCATGCATCAGATAAAAATGGATAGTAACCATAGTCCAAGGATTAAAGAACCAATTTTAGGTTTTTTTTCTTTACTAAGAGGCTTATAACAAGCAAAAGAAAATAATAAGCTCAAGTGAGCAAAGAGAAGATAAATGCTCAAGTGAGCAAAGAAAAATGCATTAAGTAAAGAAAATAAAATGCTATGGATGATAAATGACATAAAAGCAAAAAAAAAGGAAATATAAAGTTGGAAATATAAATGATATTAAAGTAAAGTTAGTATAATATAAAGTTAATAATCTAATTTGGTATAAGTGTAACTTCATATGGAGCATAGAATGTATGTACCCATACATGTTATAGAAATGACACTTTGAAGTTTATTCTCTTATACATGTAGTATAATTAACAAACATGAGGGAGCAAGACAAAGTCAAAGAAGATACATTATAACAAACTTATCATCAATCCCAAGTACCTTGAATGATCAAAGGACCATTTAGAGGTAGATTAGAAATGATGAAAGTTCATAAAATATCCGACAAGCTTAGATGAACTAACAAAACTCAAATGCTTTCCAAATTGATCCAAATAAAAATAAAAATAAAATAGATAATAAAGAATAAGATGATGTCTATAATAAAAATAGTATAAATGTCATAATTTTCCTCAAATTTTCATGAAATTAAACAAATGAATAATGAAAGTTTATCTACTCAACCTCATAACGAAGGATCCATGCTCAAAATAAGTAAATAAACAACAAAAAGTTACAGAAAAAAATGGAAATTAAACAACAATAAATTACTTTTGCTTTTTGAGGTTCAAGAACACTTTTCAACTATTGATTTTGAATCAATGGAGTTTCCTTCCAAAATGGTGAGAATTATGGTACTAAATAAATAAATAAATAAAGAGTAAAAATGCAATAGAATTAAATAAAGAACAAGTAAAAATAGTCTACCTATTCAATAAAAGGAAGAAATGACTTGAAAGAAAATGAAGAGAAAAAAAGAAGAGAGCTTTGGCTTAGTTTAGTGAATGATTTGTGGTATTGTTTTTTTCAAATGAAAGAAAGAAATGTCTTATTTATAGGGTGAATGAGGTGGGAGTGTTGATGTGGAAATTCATGTGACTTTATGAGAATGGTTCTTGGCCATTGATAAATCCAAGTTAGCAATCTATGTGAAGTATGAGAAAGATTTTTGGCCATTGATAAGTACAAGTTGGTAATTCATGTGAAGTGTTTGTACTATATTATAGTGGTCCTAACTTTTCTTTTTTGACACAAAAAACAAAAGGACAAAGTAATCACAATAATAATAATAATAATAATAATAATAATAATATAATAATAATAATAATAATAATAATAATAATAATAATAATAATAATAATAATAATAATAATAATAATAATAATAACCAAAAGTGTTAGAAATAATAATAAATACAAAAATAGAAAATAAAAGAGACATTAAATTAACTATTTATGACTTTTTCCTTGAATTAAAATAATGAAAATATAAGTGCAAATTAAAAGATAAAAAATAAAACACATATAAGAAAGTAAAAGGACTTATATAAATTTTTCTATATTTTTTTTTTGAAATAAATGATACCAATATATAAATTTAAATTAATAAAAGAACATATTTTTGATTATTTTTTAGTAAAGAGTTAAAAATAGTAAATAAAAAAATAACATGATGCAAGTACATTTTTTTGTGATTTTTTTAAATGGAAAAGAAATCATGAATAAAACATAATAAAAATAAAATTCTGTAACACCCCAGTTTTAATTATTTGATTTATTTAATTGGGAATTTATTTTATTAGAATTAATAAAATAAAAAGAATTATTTATTTTGGAATATTTGAAGAAAATAAAAGAAATAAGAAAATATTGGGTTTTTAAGTTATTGGGCTTGGATGTCGTTAGTAAAGAGTGGGGGTGCAAAAGAAATAAGGATATATATTTTGGAACTTAAGTTATTTCTCATTTTTCACGATAAAACAGAATTTGGAGATATTTGGGATTGGAGCTCTGAAGAACGAAGAACAATCGCTCAAGAGTTCAAAGCTGCAATTTAATAAGGTAAGGGGGGCTACTACTCAATTTATATTTGCTTATGGGTTTAGATGCGATTGGTTGGGTAATCGTAGGATAATCCCATTTTCTCTGATGTTCTTAGTGATTGATAACTTTAGGGTCGAATTTCGTTAGAAAAGATTAGGTTCCCTAAAGGTTGTGAATCGATTAAGAAGTTAATCCCTATTGTTGATTTAGATCGAAATTGTATGATCGGGAGTTTCCCTTAGGTGTTCTAAGGATAACCTTGATGTTATCAGATTTCCCCAAAAGGACGAATAATCACTTTTAAGGTTACCTTGATAATTGTTGGTAATTATAAAATCAAGTTTTTGGATTAAATGATTTGGAAAAGGAAGTCCGTCTTCCAACGATTTTAGAAAACTATAACCTTAAAGGATTTGAGTTATTCAATTTATGGGAAATTGATGAACATAAGTCAGAGGCATAGGAAATTGGTGTTTTGGAAACTTGATGTGTATTTGGATGTTTTTGTACTGCTGTAGAAATGTATTTTCATGCAAATATGTTGGCATATGAGCTGCTGCAGGTACAGGAAAAATTGGTACGCGCTCATCAACACGGGCCGTGTTGCACAACACGGGCACCCGTGTTGATCTTCTGTATTGGCAACACGGGCCGTGTTGCTGCACACGGGCACCCGTGTTGACCTCCTGTGTTGATCTTCTGTATTGATAAAAATAAGGTGTTTCTGGACACATTACAACACGGGCCGTGTTGCACAACACGGGCACCCGTGTTGAGCCCCTGTGTTGGCTTCTGGATTCGGTTTTCTGTGCATGCTGTTATGTACGGAATTGATTCTGTTTTGATGTGCAGTGTTTTATATGTTTTGAATATGCTGCTTATTGATTTCCTAGTGTTGTGGATGCTTGTATCGAATAACGTTTGTATGTTATGATGCCAACACTACGTAGATTTTATTGTCATGCTTTGAGATGACGTTATCAAGCGTGAATTATGATATAACTTAATATGATTGGTTGATGTTTAATAGTATGCTGAGTGATTACATGCTATCTATATCCTGTTATGATTGATGTTGTTGATGTTGCATGATATGTTTATTTGATGTTAATAGTATGCTGAGTGTTACATACTTTACATATCATGTTGCATTTGTTAATTCCCATTGTGTGGAATTAACATGGTGGCCGATATACGTGTCCGCGATTTAATGGAACGTTGAGGTGGTAGCCGTGTCCGCGATATAATGGAACAGTGAGTTATCCGTGACCCGAGATTTAATGGGGCGGTAAAATGGTACCACATGCATGGGTGTATTGCATTACATTGAATATAACATGAATGGATGATTTTTCCAATGTTGTATTTAATTGATTGTATGCATGTATTGTTGCTAAATTGTTAACGATGTTTGATGTTAATTATAAGTATGAAAAGTAAGATATTATGAATATATGAATTGTAAAGGTTTTCGTAAACTATGAAACATGCTAACTGTTTGGGTGATGCTTATGGTTTTTCTGAATTGATTGTTATGAACGTATAATCAAATGTATAGTTGAGATGCTCACCCTTACTGTTGAATATTTCAGATTGAGGAGCTTCGTTCAGGTGCTTGGCGAAAGCTTGTTGTTTCTAGTTTATTTCCGTTTAAGTATTGTCCGGGTCATGCTCTGATAGTTGTAACTCCGGGAACGTTTGTTTGTCGAGCTGCTTTAGTCAGACTCGTTTATTTCCTTAGTATTTGGTTATAATATGATGTTGATATTTTCCAGGTGTTAATCCCTGATGATTTTGAAAATATTATAACATTGGTTTTGTTAAATTAAATTATTCCGCTGTGTAAACATGTATGAGTTGCTTCTATGTTATGCATGACAGGAACTTGTTTTTGTAAAAAAGAGAATTGTGACATCCTCGTTAATACATGTACTCTGAAAGTATGATTTTAATTATTTGCGAAATTTTATGCGGGGTTTTAGAGGGTGTTACAATAGTGGTATCAGAGCATAGTCGATCGTTGCGACCAGAGTCTTGAGTCAGTCATTCCTTTTGTATGCGATTAGTGTAAGGCAACACTGTCGATACTGTATTCTGATGAGGAGTATGTTTTAATTCTCAGGAATATGGCTGGAAGAGGTAACGAACGAAATGATGCTGCACTCGCTGAGGCTTTGGGGATGTTAGCTGGTGTACTTGCTGGAAGTCCGAATGGAGGCGTGATTGGTGCTGATAGGCAATTGGGGAACTTCCAAAGGAACAATCCTCCGTTGTTCAAAGGTACACATGACCCTGAAGGTGCTCAGAAGTGGTTGAAGGAAATCGAAAGGATTTTCCGCGTGATTGATTGTGCTGAAGATCTGAAAGTCAGATATGGTACGCATATGTTGGCAGAAGAGGCCGACGACTGGTGGGTTGCAACAAGGACTGAAATGGTTCAGGATGGAGAGGCGCTGACTTGGGCTAACTTCAGAAGGGCTTTTCTGAGGAGGTACTTTCCTGAAGATGTTCGGGGAAGGAAGGAAATTGAATTTTTGGAGCTTAAGCAGGGCAATCTGACTGTTAGTGAGTATGCTACTAAGTTCACTGAGCTGGCAAAGTATTATGCACACTACAACAATGATGAGGCTGGAGAATTCTCTAAGTGTATCAAATTTGAGAATGGTCTCCGAGATGAGATTAAGCAGGGGATCAGGTACCAGCGTATTCGTAGATTTTCTGATCTGGTGGATTGTAGCAGGATCTTGGAAGAAGATATTACCAAGACTAGGTCGTCTCGCTCTCGTGGGGCTGTTGATAAAAGAGGAAAGCAACATATGGACCGTGGAAATCCATATGGTAGAGATAACCAGAAATCAGGTGGATGGAAAAGGCCTAGTGGGGGAGATTCTAAGGCTCCTATCAGATGCTACAGGTGTGGTGAGTTTGGTCATCATATTCGAGATTGCAAGAGTGATGAGAAGAAGTGCTATAAATGTGGAAAGACTGGTCATTTGTCTATTGATTGCAAAGGGAAGTCTGTTACTTGTTACAATTGTGGCGAAGAAGGTCACATTCGTCCGCAGTGTCCTAAGCCTAAGAAGGATCAGTCAGGTGGAAAAGTGTTCGCTTTGTCTGGATCTGAGACTACTCCAGAGGATCGATTGATTAAAGGTACGTGTTTTATTCATGGCACACCTTTAGTTACAATTATTGATAGTGGTGCAACTCATTCTTTCATTTCTTTGGATTGTGCTGAGAGGTTGAAACTGGACATATCTGATATGCGAGGTAGCATGGTTGTTGATACTCCTGCATCGGGTTCAGTGACAACTTCACTTGTATGTAGGAATTGTCCTATTGAGATTTTTGGTATAGGTTTCGGTATGGATTTAGTGTGCCTACCGCTTGAACAAATTGATATTATCCTTGGGATGAACTGGTTGGAATTCAACCGGGTTCATCTGAACTGTTTTGCTAAGACGGTGATTTTTCCAGAAGCAGTTGGTGTCGAGAATTTGACTATGACTGCTAGGCAGGTACAAGAAGCAATGGAAGACGGTGCTAATGTGTTTATGTTACTTGCTTCGTTAGATGCAACAGGAAAGGTCAGGAGTGATGAATTGCCAGTGGTGTGTGATTTCCCAGAAGTCTTTCCTGATGATGTTGGTGAGTTACCTCTTGAGAGAGAAGTGGAATTTTCTATAGATTTGATTCCTGGTACGAGACCGGTGTCGATGGCACCATATCGTATGTCTGCATCTGAGTTGGCTGAATTGAAGAGTCAGTTGGAAGATTTACTGGAGAAGAAGTTTATTCGTCCAAGTGTTTCGCCTTGGGGTGCTCCGGTATTGTTGGTCAAGAAGAAAGAAGGTTCTATGAGACTGTGTGTGGATTACAGGCAATTGAACAAGGTAACCATTAAAAATCGATATCCTTTACCGAGGATTGATGATTTAATGGATCAGCTAGTTGGGGCCAGTGTATTTAGTAAGATTGACTTGAGATCTGGATATCATCAGATTCGTGTGAAAGCGGGAGATATTCAAAAGACTGCTTTTCGAACGAGGTATGGGCATTATGAATATTCTGTTATGCCGTTCGGAGTTACTAATGCACCTGGTGTTTTCATGGAGTACATGAACAGGATTTTTCACCCGTATCTGGATAAGTTTGTTGTGGTTTTTATTGATGACATTCTGATTTATTCCAAGAATGACGAAGAGCATGCGGAACATCTCCGAATTGTGTTAGAGTTGTTGAAAGATAAGAAGTTGTATGCAAAGTTGTCCAAATGTGAGTTCTGGCTGAATGAAGTTAGTTTTCTTGGACATGTGATTTCTAAGAATGGTATTGCAGTGGATCCTACAAAAGTAGAAGCAGTATCTCAGTGGGAAGCGCCGAAGACTATTTCTGAAATCAGAAGTTTTCTTGGTCTTGCAGGTTATTACAGAAAGTTTATCGAAGGATTCTCAAAGTTAGCATTGCCGTTGACAAAGTTGACTCGTAAAGGACAAGCGTTTATTTGGGATTCTGATTGTGAGAAAGGTTTCCAAGAATTGAAGCGGAGATTGACTAGTGCTCCTATTCTGATTTTGCCGAATCCGGTGGAATCTTTTGTGGTTTATTGTGATGCATCTCTGATGGGATTAGGTGGTGTTTTAATGCAGAATCAACAGGTAGTTGCGTATGCTTCGAGACAGTTGAAGGTTCACGAAAGGAACTATCCTACTCATGACTTAGAGTTAGCAGCAGTTGTGTTTGTCTTGAAATTATGGAGACATTATCTGTATGGTTCGAGATTTGAAGTGTATAGTGACCATAAGAGTTTGAAGTATCTTTTCGATCAGAAAGAGCTCAATATGAGGCAAAGAAGGTGGTTGGAATTTCTCAAAGATTATGATTTTGGTTTGAATTACCATCCTGGTAAGGCAAATGTGGTTGCAGATGCTTTGAGCAGGAAATCCTTGCATATGTCTATGATGATGGTTCGTGAATTGGATTTAATTGAACAATTTCGAGATTTGAGTTTAATTTGTGAAAGTACTCCGAAGTGTGTTCGTTTGGGTATGTTGAAACTTACTAGTGGTATTCTAGAAAAGATCAGGATCGGGCAGAAATCTGATGTTAATTTAGTTGATAAATTGACATTGATCAACCAAGGTCAAGGTGGTGAGTTTAGAATTGATGAAAATGATGTTATGAGATTTGGCGATAGAGTTTGTGTTCCTGATGTTGCAGAAATCAAGAAGAGTATATTAGAGGAAGGACATCGTAGTGGGATGAGTATTCATCCGGGTGCCACGAAAATGTATCATGATTTGAAGAAATTGTTTTGGTGGCCGGGAATGAAAAAGGAAATAGCTGAATTTGTGTATGCATGTTTAATCTGTCAGAAATCGAAGATTGAGCATCAGAAGCCGTCTGGATTTATGCAACCGATGTTTATTCCAGAATGGAAGTGGGATAGTATTTCTATGGATTTTGTATCCGGGTTGCCGAGAACTCCTAAGAATTGTGAAGCAATATGGGTTGTGGTGGATAGATTGACTAAGTCTGCTCATTTTATACCGGTGCGAATGGATTACTCAATGGAGAGATTGGCACAGTTGTATATTGAGAAAATAGTGAGTTTGCATGGAATTCCTTCTAGTATTGTGTCAGATAGAGATCCGAGGTTCACTTCGAAATTTTGGGAAGGATTGTAGAAGGCTTTGGGTACTAAGTTGAGGTTGAGTTCAGCTTACCATCCTCAGACTGATGGACAGACGGAGAGGACGATTCAATCGTTAGAAGATTTATTGCGTGCTTGTGTTTTAGAGAAGGGTGGAGCTTGGGATAGCTATTTGCCATTGATTGAATTTACTTATAACAATAGTTACCATTCGAGTATTAGTATGGCTCCGTTTGAGGCATTGTATGGTAGACGGTGTAGAACGCCTTTGTGTTGGTATGAATCTGGAGAGAGTTCAATAATTGGGCCAGAGATTGTTCAGCAGACTACTGAAAAGATCAAATTGATTCAAGAGAAGATGAGAGCTTCTCAGAGTCGTCAGAAAAGTTATCATGATAGGAGGAGGAAGAATTTAGAATTCAGTGCTGGAGATCATGTGTTTATGAGAGTTACTCCGATGACGGGTATTGGTCGAGCGTTGAAATCTAAGAAGTTGACTCCGTGTTTTATTGGTCCGTTTCAGATTACGGAAAGAGTTGGAGAAGTTTCTTATCGTATTGCTTTACCTCTGAGACTTGCGAATTTGCACGATGTTTTTCATGTTTCTCAGTTGAGGAGATACATTCCAGACCCATCTCATGTAATCCAAATAGATGATGTGCAGGTGAGAGATAACCTGACAGTAGAAACATTGCCTATGAGGATAGAAGATCGGGAAGTGAAACAGTTAAGGGGTAAAGAGATAGCATTAGTGAAGGTTGCTTGGGGAGGTCCAGCAGATGGAAATGTTACTTGGGAACTGGAGAGCCAGATGAAAGAGGCTTATCCGGAACTGTTCGTCTAAGGTATGTTTTCGAGGACGAAAACTCTTTTAGTGGGGGAGAGTTGTAACACCCCAGTTTTAATTATTTGATTTATTTAATTGGGAATTTATTTTATTAGAATTAATAAAATAAAAAGAATTATTTATTTTGGAATATTTGAAGAAAATAAAAGAAATAAGAAAATATTGGGTTTTTAAGTTATTGGGCTTGGATGTCGTTAGTAAAGAGTGGGGGTGCAAAAGAAATAAGGATATATATTTTGGAACTTAAGTTATTTCTCATTTTTCACGATAAAACAGAATTTGGAGATATTTGGGATTGGAGCTCTGAAGAACGAAGAACAATCGCTCAAGAGTTCAAAGCTGCAATTTGATAAGGTAAGGGGGGATACTAGTCAATTTATATTTGCTTATGGGTTTAGATGCGATTGGTTGGGTAATCGTAGGATAATCCCATTTTCTCTGATGTTCTTAGTGATCGATAACTTTAGGGTCGAATTTCGTTAGAAAAGATTAGGTTCCCTAAAGGTTGTGAATCGATTAAGAAAATAATCCCTATTGTTGATTTAGATCGAAATTGTATGATCGGGAGTTTCCCTTAGGTGTTCTAAGGATAACCTTGATGTTATCAGATTTCCCCAAAAGGATGAATAATCACTTTTAAGGTTACCTTGATAATTGTTGGTAATTATAAAATCAAGTTTTTGGATTAAATGATTTGGAAAAGGAAGTCCGTCTTCCAACGATTTTAGAAAACTATAACCTTAAAGGATTTGAGTTATTCAATTTGTGGGAAATTGATGAACATAAGTCAGAGGCATAGGAAATTGGTGTTTTGGAAACTTGATGTGTATTTGGATGTTTTTGTACTGCTGTAGAAATGTATTTTCGTGCAAATATGTTGGCATATGAGCTGCTGCAGGTACAGGAAAAATTGGTACGCGCTCATCAACACGGGCCGTGTTGCACAACACGGGCACCCGTGTTGATCTGCTGTATTGGCAACACGGGCCGTGTTGCTGCACACGGGCACCCGTGTTGACCTCCTGTGTTGATCTTCTGTATTGATAAAAACAAGGTGTTTCTGGACACATTACAACACGGGCCGTGTTGCACAACACGGGCACCCGTGTTGAGCCCCTGTGTTGGCTTCTGGATTCGGTTTTCTGTGCATGCTGTTATGTACGGAATTGATTCTGTTTTGATGTGCAGTGTTTTATATGTTTTGAATATGCTGCTTATTGATTTCCTAGTGTTGTGGATGCTTGTATCGAATAACGTTTGTATGTTATGATGCCAACACTACGTAGATTTTATTGTCATGCTTTGAGATGACGTTATCAAGCGTGAATTATGATATAACTTGATATGATTGGTTGATGTTTAATAGTATGCTGAGTGATTACATGCTATCCATATCCTGTTATGATTGATGTTGTTGATGTTGCATGATATGTTTATTTGATGTTAATAGTATGCTGAGTGTTACATACTTTACATATCATGTTGCATTTGTTAATTCCCATTGTGTGGAATTAACATGGTGGCCGATATACGTGTCCGCGATTTAATGGAACGTTGAGGTGGTAGCCGTGTCCGCGATATAATGGAACGGTGAGTTATCCGTGACCCGAGATTTAATGGGGAGGTAAAATGGTACCACATGCATGGGTGTGTTGCATTACATTGAATATAACATGAATGGATGATTTTTCCAATGTTGTATTTAATTGATTGTATGCATGTATTGTTGCTAAATTGTTAACGATGTTTGATGTTAATTATAAGTATGAAAAGTAAGATATTATGAATATATGAATTGTAAAGGTTTTCGTAAACTATGAAACATGCTAACTGTTTGGGTGATGCTTATGGTTTTTCTAAATTGATTGTTATGAACGTATAATCAAATGTATAGTTGAGATGCTCACCCTTACTGTTGAATATTTTAGATTGAGGAGCTTCGTTCAGGTGCTTGGCGAAGGCTTGTTGTTTCTAGTTTATTTCCGTTTAAGTATTGTCCGGGTCATGCTCTGATAGTTGTAACTCCAGGAACGTTTGTTTGTCGAGCTGCTTTAGTCAGACTCGTTTATTTCCTTAGTATTTGGTTATAATATGATGTTGATATTTTCCAGGTGTTAATCCCTGATGATTTTGAAAATATTATAACATTGGTTTTGTTAAATTAAATTATTCCGCTGTGTAAACATGTATGAGTTGCTTCTATGTTATGCATGACAGGAACTTGTTTTTGTAAAAAAGAGAATTGTGACATCCTCGTTAATACATGTACTCTGAAAGTATGATTTTAATTATTTGCGAAATTTTATGCGGGGTTTTAGAGGGTGTTACAAATTCCACTAAATTCATAAATGACTTCTAACGTTTCTATTTTTTCGTGGCTTTTCAAAGTATAATCAGCTCTTGACTTGTAAAGAGAAATTGTAGATGATTTCAAGGAGAATCATATGCAAAAAGAACCGCTCAAAAAGTCCAAATTTCAAGAAGTTATAAATTTTTGAAATCTAACTCAAGAATTGGCAAAAAAATAGGCCAAACCACTCGTGAACACTTGATGCAATGATGCAAATGGAGGGTGGGATCTTAGGTCAAAAGTTGGGGTATGACAGAGCGATCACCAACCGAGGAGAGAATCAGAGGCAAGACCTCAAAAGTCACTTATGGCCCAACAAGAGACAAGACAAGCAGATAGTAAAGGGTTTGTCCCACCTCCACTAAAATCAGGGGCATCTCACACTCTACAGATTCCGATTAATAATGTAGACAACTACTTGGACTTGTAGTATGGAGACCAAGACTTAGAGGAAGTTAATCAAGCGCCTCAGAGAACAACTCATACTCATGCTACTGAGAATCCCTTGGTGCTCAGCCAATACAAAGCTCTGGAGGAAAGGTTAAAAGTAGTGGAGGGTTGTGATGCTTTCGATGTAGATGCCCTTGAAATGGGTCTAGTTCCTGATGTGGTGATCCTGCCAAAATTCAAAGTACCTGACTTATGAAAATACAAGGGACTCCCCTGCCCAAGGAACCATCTGCGCATGTATTGCAGGAAGATGCATGCATATGCTCATGACCAGAAGCTGATGATTCATTGTTTTCAAGACAGTTTAAGTGGCGCATCCCTAGATTGGCATATGCAGTTGGAGCGGGTCCATGTCCAGACATGGACAGATCTTGCTAACTCCTTCCTGAAGCAATACAAATACATATTGGACATGGCGCCTACCCTCATGCAACTCCAGAACTTGTCTCAAAAGAAAGAGGAGTCCTTCAAGGAATATGCCCAAAGGTGCGGAGAAATAGAATCTTGAGTACAACCACCACTCCTGGAGAAAGAATTGGTTGACATGTTCATCAAAACTGTACATGGGATGTACTATGAAAAGATGGTAGGAAGTGTCTCTTCCAAATTTTCTGATTTGGTGACCATCGGTGAGAGAATTGAAGCAGGCATAAAGAGTGGAAAGATATAGGTGGCATCATCTAGTACCCCTTATAATTCAAAAATACATAACTTCTCGCAAAAAGTGGAAGGAGAAATTAATGTTGTGGCCTCACAACCAAGGGCACCACAACCATTAATAGTTCGAAGAGGATAGTAACAAGATAAAAGACCGCAAAGAAATTTTGATCCACTCCCTATGCCTCATGGTCAACTACTGCAGCATCTACTCCAAGCATCTTTGGTAGAGTAAAAGCCTTTAGCTCCTCAAATTGGGGCACTTCCACCAATGTATGATGCAATAGCCAGGTACGAGTATTATTCCAATTATATGGGGCATACTATAGAAAAATGTTTAGCCTTCAGACACAAGGTTCATGATTTGTTGAACTCTCTGGATATCACTTTTGACAAACCAAACACAAAGACGAGTCCCATGCCTCCACATGGTGGTCCGACTGTGAATGCAATTAAGGTAGTCACTAACCATGGAGGGATCAAAGAGCAGTTTCCCCCATTCAGGAAGACTTTATCAACAAAAGAGTAGAGCACGGTGGGCATGTGGTAATGACATTTAACAAGGGAAACATCAAAGACGTATCTGATTTAATCCATGAATGTGCCCCAGGTGAAGAACTCAAGAACTGGACTGCTGTGGAGATTCCTGAAATTGTTTTATTTCCAAAGTAGTTTTTCTTGTGTTTGAAATAACCTATGTCAAGACTGGTGTATCAACAACACACAATGTCACGACAAATGTTATAACATCTGTTAACAGAAAAACAGACTTGCTAAAAACAAAAAGATTATGCAGAAAAGTAAATTGTAAAAACTTAAAGAACACAATCAATTGTTAACCCAGTTTGGTGCAACACACCTACTCTAAGGGCTACCAAGATAGGAACGAAATCCACTATCAGTAGTATCAATTTGAAGCTAAACAATCTCAGTTTACACTTTTCACTTAATCCCTACTCAATGCAATTTCTACCTAGGAACCTCTTAGATATGAGAACCCCTCTCACTCTCAATCACCGCAGTGATATCCAACAATCTTAATCATAGGGAATGTCTCAAGAAATAAAAAATAAGATTACACTTCCAATACAAAAAATACTTTGTTTGCTTAAAAGCTTCACTAATAACAATACTTAACTCTTTGCATAAAAGCTTAGAGGAGAACAAAAAATTGATAAACAAGTAACAATCAATCAACTCAATTGCATCAAAAGATACATAAGGACATATAAAAACACACAAAGAACCTACGAAACTCTCAAACCCTAAACCCGTATTTTTCACAAGGTTTTATAATAAAAACTAGGTCTTGGACGTATCCTTATATATACTTCTGTAGTTGGGCTTGGACTCTTCAATCAAATCCAATATTCAACTCTAAATCCCTGCAGAACCTTCTCCATAAAAATAGAAACAAAAAACAAATCTTTTAAATATTTCCTTAAAAGTTTCAAAGATCCTTTTTATGAAACAAATCAAATATGCAACTGTTCCTAAAAATCCTTGATTGCCTGCGCTTGTTATGAGTACTAGAAGCCTCCAAAATCTCATATTTTTCAATCAAATCTTCAAGAATACTATCAATCTGTACTGACATGATGTTATATTGCAACATGTTACAACATTTGATAGAACATCTGTCAAATAAGTACCGACATACTCTGTTGTACCAACTGGTTAAGATGTTATGACATCTTGTTGAACATTAGGCTGCGATACATTTTTTTATCAATGAAACATGTTTTGATAAAATTGTTGCCAACTCTTGGTTTTACCAAAATTATTTCCAACCATAAAATCATAGACCTAACAAACAGTATAAACACAAATAAACAATTTAGGCATAACCCGCTTGGTTCATGGGGTATCCCCAGCAGAGTCGTCAATATGTCGCGGTGATACAATTAAAATTAAGTTATTGATTAACTTAACTTGCAAAATAATAAGAAAGAGTTGCCAGTGAACTTTATTATTTTCAAAGGAATGGGAAAATATCGATAAAATACATAAAATAGAGATCTAGGTATAGGGGTTGATTATACAATGGGAAGGTATTTGCACCTCTCACATCTATGGTACTCCATAGGAAACTCTTGAAGATTTGTGTTGGGCAAAAAAGGTTGTTTGCAAAAAGAATGGAGAGATGAGAAAAGAAGTGCTTTTATTATTTTTTTGGTTCACCAAGACTTCGAGAGCCTCGTGCCTATATACCCTGCATGTGAAATGAAGAAGTCAGAACCCCGTAGTTGTTGTAAAAAAGAACCAAATGGTGTTTGTTTGATTGATTTTAATGAAAAGACATTTCATCATTTTCAAGTGGAAAACTAAACTTATCACCCACAAGTATGAGAAAGTGGAAATTTATATCATCTTGATGGAGGATTTTAGCTTGGATAAAATCAACAACAAATGTCTCAACATTCAAGTGGAAAATGTTAACATATCTCGATCATACCATGGGAACATGAGATTTACATCACAACAAGAAGATGACTTATGTCTAATATTTCCAAAAAGTTTAAAAAGAAAAAATGCAAGAGCACAAAATTTATTTGATGATGTTTATGTTTTTTAGAGTTTTCAAAAGAGTTTTGGTATACTTAAGTATTTTAGCATTTATTGAGAAAAGGTTTAAAAATCACTTGACAAAGTCAAGGTTTGTTTTGAAAGTGGTTTTGAGTTTGAAAAAAGAAGATTTTGAAAAAAAGAGAGAATATTTTGAAAATTTAAGAATGGGAGGAGATGAAAAGACTACCCTAAAGCATAAAGTAAAGGATGAAGCAAATAATTAACAATAGGCAAACCTAGCATCCCTTTCCATTTAGATTAAGCCACCAGCAACCATATAGCATATGAATATCATAAAATTTAAATAAAATCACAAATCTGAAAGTTCTATGGACAAAAGCCAAGTCTCAGATGAACCCACAAAGTATCAGATGAACATAACCAAAGCAAAGCCAAGTTTTCAAATGTTGATAAATGTTACAGATGCATTTACAAGGTCTCTGGTATGAACTCTAAGAATAGGAACAAGAACCCTAGATAAAAATTAAACACTTTTTAGGGTTTTGATCTTTATTATTGTTTATGTTCTTTTAGAATCAAGGAGAAAAATAAGAACCAAAAGTAAAGCAAAAAGTAAGGATATCAATGAATGATAAACGACTTGAAATATTAATGGCTTAAAATAAATGACATTATTGTAAAGTGCATAATGTAAATGTTAAAACAATAATATGGAGTTAATGTTATTGTTAGATGTTAATCAACTGATTCGGGATAATTTAACGCTATGTTAAGAAATCATAATTGAACTTATGTAGAATTCAGAACTATCTGAGGCCGAGCAATAGCAATGTATGTGTCATACATGTTAGAAAAATGACACAAAGTCATTCTCCTAAAACATGTAACACAATTCAAAACAAAAGAAACAAGAAGAAGAATAATAATAAGAAGAAGAAGAAAATGATGTAGAGTTGATCAAGCACTAAGGAAAAGAGATTGGATCATTACTTTAATTCATCTCCTGCATGATACCTTGAGACAAACTTATCATCAATCCAAATTAATAAAGATGATCAAATGATCATTTAATGATAGATTTGAAATGAAGAAAATTCATCAAGTACCAGTCTAAAGTTAAATTGAAAAAGATGAGCTTCAATCAACCAAAATTGACCAAGTCAACCAAAATTCAGAACCACAAGTCACAATTTTTTTTTAAATATATATTTAAATTGAATATAAAATGATTTTAAATGGTTTAAAATGGAAACTAAAGAGAAAATACAAAAGATGCTTCAAAACATCAAATAAAAAGCCACAAAAATTGAGAAGGTTGGAAAAGCTCAAAGGGTCAAGATCTCAAAAGTTAGACTAAAATACATTTCAAAATTATGGAGAATTAATTGTTTAAAGATAATTATAAATAAAATAAAGAGAAAATAACAAAAAAATGCTGAAATTCATTTTAAAATTCTGAACAAAAATATGTGGTTGAAAGTATTTTTATAAAATTATGGAAAAAAATTGAAGGGAAAAATCATTTTCAAGCTATTAAATTGAAATCAAAAAAGTAAGAGAAATTAAAATGAATTAAAAATAGAAAATAAACTAAAGGTCAACTTCTAGCATTGCGTGTCAAGCTCATATTGGCCGGCAGTTTAAATTTCCCACCAGAGCGCGTGTGTTATATCGCCTTCAACCTTCGGCTCGATTTCTGCAAATCATGAACTCTGAGTTTTGAACTTATACACCACATGGTTTTTCTTAGTCTCATGTCATCGTTCTCATCTCTCTACATCAGAGCAATTGATTTTCTCTGAGTAGAGAGAATTTGAAAAAATACGCAGAAACCATAAGTTACTCGAATTAAAATTAAATGGTGAACACTAAGAATAAATCGAAGGCGAGTGGGGGTTTTTAGTCAAAAGATCAAGACGAAGAGTGTTGTAACTTTTTTGAATGGAATAGTAACTCGTATCTACCTGTTCTAAGTGAGCTTCAGAGGTCAACAATGGTGGATTAGAGTTGAAGGTTGTAAGGCACAACATGCTTCAACGATGCTTCACACAACTTCATAGGATGCCAGTGAAGGATTCTGGGTAAATAAATGAAGTGAAAACGAGCTTGAATTGAGAAACCAACTTCTGGTTTTTAGAGGTATCAGGTTAAGATTTATGCAGAGTTTAAGAGGTTATCCATGCTTACTGATGAAGGAAAAATATTCCTCTATTTATAGGAAAAATGTTGAGGCAATGGTACGTGAGATTGGATCTCAAACTTGTGAGCCAATGGTCAAAAATATGATTTGCAAACCGTGTAAAGTTGAGTGATAAAAAGTGTGACCTCGGTACCAAAACCAATCATTTTGTGTTGTGTGAGATGTGTTTCATCATAACAAACAAGTTTGCACGTGTATTGGTGGTCCCAAGTTAAGTTTTAGGTCATTTCTAATTATAGCTCATGTGGTACAAAACAGAGTTCAGGGCACCATTTTCAAGCTTGGGCCTAATGAAATTTACTTGTGCATTTTGAAATGTCTCTTAAGCCAAATTATCCTTTCAAGGCAAGGAATTAAATGCAAAAAGAACCAACTCAAAAGAATGGTTGAGCTGAAAATGGCATTGAGGTAAAGTTGAGGTCATGGCACTGATTTTCATGTCTGGCATTATGTCAAACATGTCATGAACCTAGTTTTGTGCACCAATGGCCTTTGAGTAAATTCCAAAATTGATGGACTTAGAGGCTGAATTGGAATTTTACCCTTGAAGCAAAGTTTTAGGGGACGTCAAAAGGGACATTTGGCTCAAAGAAGGCCTAAAAAATATTGACAAATGAAGAAGTTTTACTCTTTGGACAAAATGGCATGCCATGCTTGTATTTTAGGTCAACCAATCATATTCTATCTTGATTTTCTTGACTTTTTTTGCATCCCAAGACCCAATGTTGACCAATTGAAGATAAAAGGACGGAAGCCTGATTTTCATTTGAATATCTTTGATATTTGCTTGAGGAATTGATGAGAAAGGGCATAGAACTAAACACATGGACCTATCTTGAACCCACTTGAAAATATGCATCAAACTTGAACTTATTTTAGTTAAACCATGATGAATGAAGATTGAGATGAATGAGAACTAAGATTATAGGTTATGCCTTGAATAATAAGCTTTGATGGACCACTTGTTGATCAAACCATGAGCTTGAGAACCAAAACCCTAATTTAGAAACATCACTTAACCCTTTGATTGAAAAACCCTAAAATGAAAAAAAATAAAACAAAGAAAGACATATTTTGTATTTTGAATAAGGGTTAGTAAATCATAAAGTATAAGTGGAAAAAAGAAACACAAGGATCCTTGGTGATCTCTCCCACAAGATAAACCCAAAGGGTAGGAGGATAATGTTAGACAATGGCGACTTATCTAGAGGGGATGAATAGATCACAAAGCCAAAAGTACCAATAAAAAATTTGGTACTTAAAAAATTATTTTAAAATAGGGAAAGCGGGAGATTTTAATATAGATCAATAAAAGTTGTCTATACGAACTTAGTTAATAGAACTTGGATATGAAAAGAGCCTTATGGAATAAACAAATCAATATGAGCAATTAATACACTTGAAACAATAGATACTTTATTACTTGTTTATTACAATTCACTAGCAATCTATTTCCAATGAAACTAAGCAAAAATAATGAACAATGCAATTTGTCAAACACTTGGTGTGCAAACGAATTATCATAATTTTTCCACAAGTTTTACTGATATAAAAAATCACTTATAATAAAAGTGATTATAAGCTAATCAATAACCAATTTAAAATAAAAACAGCCACAGAAAAATTCTTATGAGTCGATCTATCAATCAATGAAATTTAAAAAATTACTCAATGAAAGATAAAGTAAGTAAAAAGACAAGAGGGAGAGCACGAGGATTTGTTTAGGAAGTTCACCAATCGTCCTCACTATGTCTACGTCTCCCTCCAATTCTATTTTGGAATTGAGATAAATTTCTTTCTATGAAAAAAGTTGATTACAAGAGAAGTGTTCTAGGAGAAACCCTACAAACCCTAACTGTTTGTTGTTAATTCAACCCCTTCTCTTCTTTTGATCTTGAGCAAGACCAAGACACGACATCTACCATTTGATGGCACCTCGACAAAAGATGATTATGTGTGATTTACCAATGTGTATCCATAGGTTGGAGGTTGAAGATGAAGAGCAATGGTGGTAAGTTTTTATAGTTTTATCAAGTTAGAATGATGCATGAATGATGTATTTATAGTTGTGTAAGTTTGTATGCAAAGAGGTAATTTTTGGAATTAAAAAGAATTGAAAAATTGTCCCAATCAAACAATATGTGTCGACCTAAAATACAGATGTGCCAACACATAAAGTTAAAATAACAGTATGTGTTGGCCTGAAAACTCTTACGTTTTGGCCTATAATAAACATAGATTGCAACCTTTATTATTGAAGCAGATATGTTGGTCTGAAAATCGTATGTGCCGACACAGTGAGCTGAAACTTACAGTATGTGTCGGCATGTAGACTGCATGTGTCGGCCTGAACTGGGTTACATGCTTCATTATTGAATTATATGAAGGATAGAAAAACACAAGAAAGGGGGTTTGAATTGGGGTTTTCAAAAAATAAGGCTAAAACAAGTTGGTTATCCTAATTCGTTTTAAACTCAAAACTACTCTAGTCCACCCGCCAAGGTGATATCGCCTCTCTCAATCGAGGTCTTAATCCACTAATCACAAATGATTAAAATTTCACAAAGACAATTGTCAATTTCTTCTTGAGATAAAACCACAACTTGGTTTCTCAAGGAATTACAATTCTAGATAATTGTACAATATGCTTACAAATTCTAATAAGCTATATCACAACTGTGATGTTTACATAAAATTTAGCACAATGAATTTTTCAATAGATAAGAAATATGAGAATGTTTTTTAATGATCTTGTTGATATGCATGAGTGTATTGTTTTTCACCTTTCATAGACCTCTTTATATAGGCAGCTATCATGAAATCGTTGGAGACATAATCTTCTGATTTTGGAAGGTTATTGATTTGTGATTTGATTTTCTTTCCAAAAATACAATTGTTGTTCCCAATTATAATTATTCAGCCATTACTTTCTTGATCCTGTATTGATTTTGATTAATGTGATGTTGGATGTCTAGATGTTTCGGAGTTTCTTGAGTTTGACTTCAAGTAATCAGAACATTGAATATAATAGATATGTTAGATACTTCTTTGTTCTTTAAAGGATTTATATATCAGAGTTTGCTCAGCAACTTGGTGCTTCTGAAGTTTGGCTATCATCATCAAAACTTCTCTTTCTTGCGGCGTATTATTTGAATTTGCTTCTAAGTTGTACGCATATTCTGATCAGAGTTTCAGCGCGTGATTCAATCATCATCTTCTATGCTTTTTCATCCGAACTTCTCTTCACATTTAATTAAACGATTAGAGAGCATGATTTTTCTTCATAATAATCATATAATTGTTATCATCAAAACTAATAAATAGATGTAGAACCAAAATATGTTCTAACAATCTCCCCATTTTTTATGATTACAAAACTTACATATTTTGATGAACAATTTTAAAAAAATTCAGAAGATAGAATGTTCAGAGTCTCCCATTAAGTTAGATACTCGGATAAAATTCAAAAGAATAGATACTTCCCTGAAGATATTTTCATCAGAGAGCATATGATGGAAGATCTGAGAAGCCTATGTTGAAGGCTGGTAATGCATACCAAAAGTGATTCTATGTTGAAGGTTGGTAATGTATACCACAAGTGATATTTTTCCTATAAACTTTTCAGAGATAGAAATTGAAACAGAAATTACATTATATGAAATGTTATAGACTTAGTCTAGAACTGTTTATATCAAAATATATCACTTTCGCCCCCTCCCCCTTTTGTAATAAATCAAAAAGAAATAAAAACACGTACTCAGATCAAAAAGTTACGTATTTAAAAATAGAGGAAAATACAACGAGAAACAAAAGACTATATCTAAGTTTCTGTAGGTGGAAGACGTGTGAACAATGCTTTCAGAAGACCTTTGATGTGATTGTTGGCTTCTTCTTGCTTTCCCATCATTCCTTTGATCTCTTTGTTGGTTTCATCTTGTTTATCCAACCTTTCCCTAATAACTTCATTCTCTTTCTTCAATTCCTCTAGAGTTTTAAGCATAAGAGAAGTTGAGCCATTTCTTCAGCAGGAATCGTTTCTTCAGCAATTACTCTCATAGAAGATTCTTCAATAGATTTTCCTTTGTCTTGAAAGATGACCAGAGGTTGAGGTTCAAGAGATGGTTCTCGAGTTTCTGGTTTGTGTGAGAATTCCTAGGGAGTGTTGTTGAGATAAAGAAGAGGTTTCCTTACCCATAACTTCAACACTTCTTCCTTGAAGATGTTCAGTTGATCATAAAAGTTTTGTTGAGAAATCTCGTAGCTGAGCTCCTTCATCTTGAGAGATTTAGAATTAAACCATTTTCTGAAATAAGTCCCGAGGTAGTCAGAGGAAGCTGGATTAAAATTATTGAAGCAAGCATGCTTCATAGAGTTAACCCATTCCTACATTTCTGTCTCAAAAACCAGCAATGATTTACCAACATCTGTTTTGGATGGTTTTTCTTTCGATTTTAGGATGGATTTTCTGAGAGAAGTTGATGAGTTTGTTCATAGCTTGTTGATAAACTACAGTTTGTAGAGGATCTTTTATTAGATCTATGGGAGTCGAAAGTTCTGGAGAGTCGGGAATGATAATATGAGAGTTTTGTGGTGTTGATTCATATGGAGAGGGAACATCTGGAATGGAAAAGTCCTGTGGTGGAGTGGTGATGATATGTGGTGGTTGGGTAGCGTTGAGAGGGAAAGTTATGTCTGGTATTTGAACGGTTTTAGGAAATTGTTCAGAATCAGTATTTGGATTTTCTGGTTGGGGAGCATCAAATAGTGGATCATATTGATCAAAATTAGATAGAAATTGTGTGAGTTATGGCTGAGTTTGAGCAATATTTATAGAAGGTGAATTGATCATATTTTGATTAGTGGTGGTGGTTAGATTAATTACAGATTTAAACTCATCAAAGGTTTGTTTTAAATTATGTTCATAAGGTGTTAGAGAAGAATGTTCAGATGTTGTTAAAAGTACTGATTCGATAACATAAATGAGGGAAGAGTTAACTTTCTTTTTAGCAGCTTTAGGAGCTTTATGAGATGTTCCTTCACCAGCAGCTTTTCTTTTCTTTGACTTTCCAGGAGCAACTTCTAAAGGCTGTTTCTGAATATCTTGAATATTTACCTGCGGAGTTGTTCCATCACTTTTGTAGGCCTCCAAACATCTGAGAACTATCTCAGGATATGAATCCATCTGGGAAAAGAGAAGAAAGTCATTCAGAGGAATTCTTCTTATGGAGATGACTTCCTTCACTAAGCTTGTTGGTTCCTTATTGATTGTATCAATGATCTTTAACTTCTTGAGGTTTTTGGCATTGAGGGTTCTTCCAACGCATGTTTCCAGCTCAATAACTTGATGAGCTTCACCCAGCTATTCTATCAGCTTGTTTTCTGTCAGAATATTTGAGATTAACCTTCCTAGATGAATCCAATCTCTTTTGGATTTTTCTTCTTCTCTTTTTTTTGACAATGGTCTTCAGATGATTAAACAGAAGGTTAGGGAGGTTGATTTTTACCTTGGTTGCAATGAAATATAGTAGATATTATTGATCAATATTGATGTAATATGGAGAACTTGTTGGTTTCATGTGGTTGATACACCCCATAATGATTTTCTAGCCCAGATTCGAATATAGTCTTTTAGATCTTTGATTTTGTTTGAGGGTTGTCCAGAAGTAAAAATCTCCTGAAAAACATTGTTCAGGTCATATCCTTTTTCTGCCATGTCAATGCACTTTTCTCCAGTTTCATCATGCCCAATGAGTGTTGCGATGAGATTCTCAGTGATGGCTATTTTCTTCCACATTACAGACGAGTTAACTTGCAGATTTGATACTTTTGCATGAATATAGAATTCTTTAACAAGTTTTATAAAGATTGGACCAATTAACCCATTAAAGAATTTATTCTATCCTTGAAACTATACACCAGGAACAAGATCATACCCATTTTCATGCATACTTTTGAAATCAACCATAATTTCACAGAGAAATGATGCGTCTGCAAGTGCACAAAAATATCGAAGTAATATAAAAGATTTTCGAACACACAGAGACTAATGAGAACCTACTGTAATCTATTGTTTCTTTTTAAAGCTAAGGCTAATGAATGATTAATTTAGGGAAAACTAAGAACTAAAACTAAAATAAAATAAGATTACAGAAATATATATAAAAGAGAAACCATAATGTGTATTCCATGTACCTCTGGGAATCTTTAACTCTTTGGCTTATATTCGTGTTAAAAATGTGTTTAGTAGAAAATATCAATTTAAAGACTGAACCTCAGACTCTCATGATTTTGAATAAAGCTACATTCCTTAACCATGATATTTTGCTCCCGCTCGCCCTTTTTAATTAAAGAATGTGTTTTGAAAACTGAACAAGTTCTCATTAATCCTAAAGCGCTCTCGTTGTGCTTAGAATTAATGCCTAGTTTATACTATTCGGTTCGACCACAATGCTCTCGCAGTGCCGGTTCGAACCTTAGTTAATTTCCCACTTTCATGGAAAAATCGTGTTAAGTAAACTCTCACTCTCATGACAAATCTATTTAAATTTAGTTTAAAAACAAAGAACGAAACAGAATTCCTAAATTAATTAATTAAGCTAACATTCGTTATCGAGTCTCGTCAGAGACGACGGTCCTTACATACCAGACTCTAAATAATTTAGCTAGACATGGAGTTAATTGAAAATGAATTAAACATAATAGTTCCAATTAATAACAACATGGCATTTAAATATGTAGTTAATAATTATTATACCAATACGAACTGAAACTAAAAATTGAATTACAATAACAATTGATAATAATCAAAACATAAAATTAAGAGAAGCATTATAATAATAAAAGCGATAAAACCAGAAATAATAGAGAATTTAAATAATTAAAGTAATAACTAAAATAAAACCTTGTTGTACCCCAAAATTTGCCCTCCCATATTCCTCAAGATTTGTCAAGATTGATTTTCAAATTGCTCAAAATGGCTCAAGAGGTAGACAGTCAAACCATCTCCTAAGACAGCTGAAATTAGGGTTTTGGTTCTTTCAAGGAATTTGGGGTTCTAAATGGTTCAATCAAGTCCCATAGGCCTATATACATTATCAAGCACCTACATGCCAAGTTTCAAGACTCACAGTGTCAATTTGCACAGTCAAAAGCCTCATTTGATCTACAGTCAACTACAAGGGCAAAATGGTCATTTTGCAGTCAAAAGTCATAATTTTTGGTCAACATCTTATTTTGAGTCCACAATCATCATTTGATCAAGTCTTGATCATGATTCCACAAGCATAGCTCAAAAATCATCAAGATGCAAAAGTTACTATTTTTGGACAGCAGAAAAGTCAACTGTATCTTGACCAGGGCATAACTTTTTCATGGTTTATCATAAAAATTCCATCCAAGGCTCATTTTGAAGAGGATGTAATTTCCTATAATCCATCTTCACACTCCAAGTTCAAGAAATGAACTCACAAAAAGTTACCAATTTTTACATTATAGGTCAATTTCAAAAGTCAACAAAAGTACACTTTGAGTAAAAGGCCATATATTTAGATTGGTAAATCCAAATGACATGGGACCAAAGGCATTACTTAGAGGACTTCAAGAGCTTTCCAAAATGTCCCAGAACATGGTCATATGATCAAAATTGAGCAAGTTGTGCATTGGAGAAGTTGGGAAATGTTTATGAATTTGCAAAAGTCAACTTTGCTCAAAACACCTTCTTTTTGCTAATGGGCCTCAAATTTCTTCTTGAAACTTCACGCATGACCTATGCACGACCCATCAAGCTTAATTGGATTTATTTTCTTATTTTTATTGATTAATTGGATTTTTAATTAATATTAATTCATTTAATCAATTTAAATCATAAGAAAATAGAAGATTTGATTTTTAAATCTTTTTGTGAAGCAAATATGACCTAAACATGCTGGCAAATTCGTGCACAAGTCAAAGATATCAAAAAATCCAATTTTGGCAAGTTTGTTCAATCATGAAAATCAAGAATATTTGATTTTTCAATCAAGGATTCAATCATCAATGCACATGGATTTTTGCCCAGCTTTTGACCTAATTCAATTGCCTTATATGTATGCAAGCTAACCCTGACCTGATGAACATGAAAAAAGCTGCAGAAAGACCCTGTCCAATTCAAGAAATTCCAAGAAAACTCAAAACTGATTTTTGCATCCTAGGCCAATTCAAGGCGTGCTATTCATCCAAACACCTTACAGGAGTTCCCAGGAACGTTTTACAATCAAATTCAGGCATTGAAACTCAAGGAATCGTTGCACACAGTTTCACGGTTTGCCATTCTTATTCAGAATTATATATCTTGATTCATGCGCATTTAACACGTTTCTTTGATTGTTTTGCATTGCTAGGAACCATACGAAGCTGATGGCATAATTTAATTGGACTATAACGCCCTGAATCAAAAGATACCATGATCAAATTTCTAGGGTTCTTGAGCTTTAAATTAGGGCTTTCCAATCCAGGAAAAAATAGGACTAGTGAGACATATGGTTGAGATCGTGAGACCAAGACGAATGCAATCCACCCTTCGCGAAATATTTATGATCACTGTGGCTCTAATCGCTATTTTTCGTGTAGATGAATAGTGGGGGTTAAAAACCCCCGCTATCTGATGTTAATTATACAGGAACAAACGAAGAAGACGATGATGTGTTGACATACCATTGGACAATTTGAAAAGCGCGCGTTATTTTTTGTTGTACAACATATTTGTTTGTTTACTAATATATTGATTGCTGATTATCCCAATAATGAATAAGGCAGGTTGGTGGAGTGGTTGAGCGAATGTCCAATGAACACTGAGACCTGGGTTCGAATCCCAGGTCCCCCAAAACACTTATTCCATTTTTTCTTTATGTGTTCACATGCAGCTTTCAAAAGGTGGTACACCATACATCTCAAATCTCAACACGCCAGTTGTCTTCAGACTGAAATCCAATGGCCTAGATGGAAGGATTATCATGGTCCTTAGTCAACACACGCGTGGATGATCTCAAGAGTCAAAGCAGGCTTGAATATTGATGGGCCACAAATTTCCAAATACACCTCCTCTTGGGCCCATCACCTCCCTGGGTTATTCTTTTTTTCTTCTTTTATATTTTTCATTTAATTGTTTTACTATTAATTATTATTATTATTATTACTTAATTAACCCAATTAATTTTTTCATAATAAAATCAGAAAACTAAAATATAATATTTTTTATTATTATTAATTAAAATTAATTTCACCCTTTTATTATTTTTGTAAATAAATATAATTAACTAATTTAGTTTTAATTAGGATAATTCTAACTTTTTCACAATAAATTAAAATTAATGTAGAATTAGGGTTTTTTGCCAATTTTAATTTATTTATTTATTTATTTCCTTAACACATAAAAAACTCAAAAAAATATCTTTCTTTCTTTTAATTAGTTAATTAGTCTAGGTTTAATGTAATTAAATGCAACAATAACAAAAACCTCTTTCTTTCTCAAAAAAGGGTCAAAACCCTAAAAACTCTCCGATTCAATTTTTTCTCGCGCATATTATTTTTTATTCATCTTTTTATCCATAATTATGTAATTGTTCCGAGGATGTAATAGCTTTAATTAGGACCTTTTTATCGCTTTTGTTTAATTTCCCGCAATTTACTTTTCAAGGGTTTGTTTTTGGCGATGTAAATACCTGACGCCTTGTAATAGTTTAGTTTATTTTCCGTAACTATTAACTGCTAGATGTATGCTAACTAGGCTATGCATGTCAAGATCTCTCTTAAATTAAAATCAATCGTAGCTCACCATAACATGTACAAAGATAACATAACTGAAATTAACACATTTGCACATGCCACTCCTAGGGTACGCCTCACTTGGTTGCCTCGAACATGGTCATTGAGTATAGGAAGTTTTAGAGGTCGCCCTCTTGTCTAAAGATCAAAGTTTCCTCGAAACGGTTGCCTCGATAAAAAGTGATCTAAGACATTAGGGTTACCGCTAAAGCGTCCTAACATTGCTTTAGTGACCACATGTCCCTTAATCGAATTGACCCGAAAACTCCAACGATGGCGCTACCTACTCTTCAATAGTGGGATGGCACTGTCTAAAGGACATTTGCGCAGTTTAATTCCCTTTCCAGTAGGTAGAGGTTCTCAGGTACTTGCTCTTTCAAAACAAAAACAAATTTTCCGCACTTACACTTTTCAAACAAAGTTTTCAACAACACTTCATACACTCTTGAGGACAGAAACAAGAGTTAAATCGAAGTTTTCAAACAAAACTCTTTTCAAACCCACAATCACAAAGAAAAGCAAACTTTTGAAAACACAATGAGCAAGTACCTAAGAGCCCGTGGATAACCATAGATAGAAAGGGTGCTAACACCTTCCCTTTCTATAATCTACCTCCTGAACCCGAGAAACATCTCAAAAAGGAATTTTTCTGTGCTTTTGTCCTTTCCTTGTTAGATAAAATAAAAGACGGCGGCGACTCTTGCTTACCGCGACATTTTGCAAAAACAAACGCAAACACGAACCAGCATTCCAAAACAGTCAGTTCTATTTCCACCGATGACAAACCTGAAAATAAAAGTTGAACTAAAATTGATTCTGAAACTAAATTAAAAGACGAATTCCAGCAAGATTGTTGATCCAAGCGTACACAAAAGAAGTCCTATTACTAATGGTGTGGTAGTTCCTCGATGTGAGTAACTACCACTTTTACATGGTAAACTTTTCTGCTAAAAATAAGAATAATAATCTGCGCACAAAACTTGGATGTCCCAAAAATGAATGCTCGATAGTTTTTATAAAGAGAACTAATGGAAGTTAACATGTGAGAGGTAGTGGAGATCATGAGAAGTTGAAGAAAGTTGAGATAGTGGGAAGTTGGAGACAGTGGAGATAATGCAGATCATGGTCAGAGAAGTTGATAAAATCATGGAGCTTCCTTACAGACGTGGAGAGAATTTAGGAAATAACGCTTCTGAACAGTTGTGACAACCGTCATGGTTTCTGTGTCGTATGGCACACATACTTTTGGACTATTTCGAGCGGCATGTGTTATGTGTCGAGGGGCACACTAAATGAGACTATGGCAAGCGACATGGGGATGTGACGAGCGACATGCCCTTCTATCATGGGAATTTATGCTACTTTGCAAATTTGACTCTTTTCCTCTTCATTTCTTTCATAATATATGTCGTGTGGGATGAAAATATCTGAAACAAACTCGAAATTCCAACATAATGCAAAAAAATCAAGACAAAATGGTAACTTTATTTATGCAAATCAGTTCGAATATACGATATAATTTTGTGTTATCAAATACCCCCACACTTAAACCATTTCTTATCCTTAAGCAATCGACCAACACGATAAAAGAAATGATTAAGCGTAATTTGAAATGAGGGCACGATACAACTCCTAATCATACACGGCTGTTAGGCTAATGTTAGTTTGATAGGTACGAAGTATTAAATACTAAGGATACCGTAACGAGAAAATGTTCAAAAACTCCCTTTTTATGAAAACCAATTCGAATCATGTCATTATAACTCAACTTATATCTCTCTTTTTTTATTTCACTCTTTTAATTCTAGCGCAATCACATTAAGCCTGTTATCTGTACATGCACATACTAGGGAAATCAGTTAGTGACTATGACCCTTTGTCTCGAGGTTCTGGTACATAAGTTTTGTAACCACTTTTGTTTAACCAATCGTAGTTGCGGGGGATCAGACTGTAGTCTGCCCTAACAAGTTCAACACCAGACGTTGATTTATTATATTTTTGTAAGTTCCACAACCGTTGGATTAAGTGACCAAGTTAGGATCACCTAACTTAATAGGTGCATTCCCTATATTAAATTTATTATAGCAAATAATGTTTTCAAATTTTTGGGATCATTCACTTATATTCATCGATCCCCTACGTAGTTTATGTTTAAGATGATGTTGACTGCTAATATAAACTACTTAAGAGTTACTTTGAAAACTTGAGCCTAAGGTCTCGGTATAATGGGTACCCAAATAGATATCACATAATGAGGGGGTTTAGGGTTTCATAACGGTATCGGTGTTATTGAGACTTACCCAAGTCTTTTTAACGCAGCTTAAATTTTGACAACCTATATACTTTCAGAGTGTGTGCCATACATTAGAAAATAAAATTTGTTGTTGGGAGGTTAAAATTTTAAAATTTTGGGGAAATTCAATAACAACTAAAAAATAAGTATACAAACTCGACATCACATGCAATGACTCATCCAAATACTGAAGAAAAAAATAAAATACTAAAAACATGCAAAAAACTAGAAAATAATACATCAAAGTATAAAGCGATAAATTGAAAGCGGTAAAGTTCCTCCCCCACACTTAAACCTAACATTATCCTCAATGTTTCAGTAAAAATTGGGAGAAGGAATAAGAACCTAATCAATGCTCGCCTCGATAGTTGCCTACATCAAACTGATAGGTGTCAAGCGATCAATATATTTATTTTCTGCAAACTCAAACAAAAGCAAAAACATTAAATAGAAACTTGTGGGTTGCCTCCCACCCAATGCTTCTTTTAACTTCAGTAGCTAGACGACTCAAGAGTGTTAACACTCATGGTGATTCTCTCGAGAATGATTACTTGATCAATTTTTTAATCGTCTTTGGTTTCCATGGCCATTTATCAAGCCATCTCACATATCCCTCACCTTTTCTTTTCTTTCTTCTGTGGGGTGGTTCATTCTTTTGAACTTGTGGCGGTGGTTCTGGATTATCTTGAGCATTAGCTTTTCAAGTTTTGGCTTAGTTATTTCATCCACCCCCTCAAAGGCTAACCTTCCCCTCTTAGAAATATTGATTTCCCTAGTTTCATGGTCCTTAAATTTTCTCTTTTTATGCAGGACCTCGGGAAAATGTGCATTGATGTGGATATTTTTCAATACCTCCGCATATGTTTTGGATTGGGAATCTATCTTGGCTTCGACAAACCTTTGTGGGAAATGAATTGGTAGGGTATAAGGAGGAGGAACAAGAATAGATGTTTCCTTTTATATCTCTTCGACAACCTCCCTTTTGAATAATGTTGGTGTATTTTTCTGAATCTCTACTCTTTCGTCGTTAGAACTCTTCTTAACCTCATTTTTACTTTCTTCAACCTCATCATCACTCTCCTTAGAATTTTCAATTTGTTTTTCACTACTGGTTGTTACAACATCCATATGCTCTTCAGGGAATGGTCCTAGAGGTTTTATTCAAGCAAGGAGATTTGAGTCTCCAAGACCATGTAGTGAGTCGTGAGGGACTCAACTGCATTTTTTAGCTTCCTAAGGGTTTCATTATTTTTAAGACTTTGATTTCTAATCTCTTCATTTTGGACAGTTTGTATCTCTACAAAATTCTCTATCATAGATTCTAGCCATTGATGTTTCAAGGTTTAAATTATAGGATTCCTGCAGTTCCTCAAAGTGTGTTTGCATCGCATTTTGTGTCTCCATAGAGCGCTCAATCATCACGGTTTCTAACCTAGAGCGAGTTAGTGTTGCAGTGAGATCCTCCATTAATGTGTCGAGAATGGAATTTCAGGATTCTTACGTCTCCTCAAAATGTTGGGATTGGTAGTAGAGGTAATTGGGGTAAGAGTAAGTTAGTGATTCATTGAAATCCTCCATAAGTATTTCGAGGTCGGATTTATGGGATTCTTGTGATTCCTCGAAATGTTGGGATTGGTGGTTGTAGAGGTAATTTGGGTGAGAGTGAAATAGTGATGCATTGAACTCCTCCATCAGTATTTCAAGGTCGGATTTATGGGATCCTTGTGAGTCCTTGAAATATTGAGAATGGGAGTTGTATAAAATTTTTGGGTGATACATAGTAATTAAAGTAAGAGTGCCTTAGTCTATACGGTGCAACAACAAAAATAACAATATTGAATGTTGGTCCCCGGAAACGGCGCCAAAAACTTGATGCGTCCGCAAGTGCACAAAAATATAGATGTAATATAAAAGATTGTCAAACCCACAAAGACCAATTTCAACCTATTGTAATCTATTATCGCTTTGTAAAGCTAAGGCTAATGAATGATTAATTTATGGGAAACTAAGAACTAAAACTGAAATAAAATAATATTAAGGAAATATATATGAAAAGAGAGACCGAAATGTGTATTCTATATACCTCTGGGACTCTATAACTCTTTGGCTTATATTGGTGTTAAAAATGTGTTTAGTAGAAAATATCAATTTAAAGACTGAACCTCACACTCTCGTGATTTTGAATAAAGCTGCATTCCTTAACCATGAGATTTTGCTCTTGCTTTCCCATTTTAATTAAGAAATGTGTTTTGAAAACTGAACAAGTTCTAATTAATCCTAAAGCACGCTCACTGTGTTTAAAATTAACGCCTAGTTTCTACCATCCGGTTCGACCCCCACGTTCTCACAGTGTCGGTTCGAACCTTATTTTATTTCCCACTCTCGTGGGAAAATCGTGTTAAGTAAGCTCTCACTCTTGTGACAAAGCTTTTTAAATTAAGTTTAAAAACAAATTCCGAAACATAATTTCTAAATTAATTAATTAAGCCAACATTTGTTACTGAGTCTTGTCAGAGATGATGGTCCTCACATACCAGACTCTTAATAATTTTGCTAGACATGGAATTAATTGAAAATTAATTAAACATAACAGTTCTAATTAAGAACAACATGGTATTTAAATATGGAGTGAATAATAATAATAGAAATACAAACTGAAACTAGAAATTGAGTTACAACAATAATCAAAACTGAAAATTAAGAGAAGGAGTATAATAATAAAAGCGATAAAACCATAAATAATAGAGACTTGAAATAATTAAAGTAATAACGAAAATGAAACCTGAAAATAAAAGCTGAACAAAAATTGATTCTGAAACTAAATTGAAAGACGGATTCCGGTAAGATTGTTGATCGATTCGTACACAAAGTAAGTCCTAGTACTGATGACGTGGTCATTCCTCATTGTGAGAAACTACCACTTTTACATGGTAAACTTTTCTGCCTAAAAACTAAGAATAAAAATTTGTGCACAAAACTTGGATGTCCCAAAAATGAATGCTCGGTAGTTTTTATAGAGAGAACTAATGGAAGTTAACATGTGAGAGGTACTGGAGATCATGGGAAGTTGAAGAAGGTGGAGATAGTGGGAAGTTGAAGATAGTGGAGATAATGCATATCATGGTCGGAGAAGTTAAGAAAATCATGGAGCTTCCTTGCAGACATGGAGAGAATTTAGGAAATAATGCTTCTTAATAGCAGTGGCAAGCATCATGGTTTGTTTGCCGTGTGGCACACATACTTTTGGACTGTGTTGAGCGACATGTGTTGTGAGCCGAGGGGAACACTAATTGAACCTGTGGCGAGCGGCATGGGGCTGTGACAAGCGACATGTCCTTTTGTCATGGGAATTTCTGCTACTTTGCAAATTTGACTCTTTTCTTCTTAATTTCTTCCTCTTTCATAATGTAAGCCATGTGGGATGAAAATACCTAAAACAAACTCTAAATACCAACATAACACAGCATAATCAAGACAAAAAGGTAACTTTATTTATGAAAAATAAGTTTGAATATACGATATAATTTTGCATTATCAAGAACTTCAAGATTATTGGTAGGAGTTAGAAGAGTCCTTTCTGGTTCAACATGGTTTTCTTCAATAGGAACGGAGGATGAAACATGGATGGTGGTTTGAGAAGAAGGATCTTGAGAGGATTGTTGTTGTTGAGATGAGGAATCCATTGTTCACAAATCTTAGGGTTTTAGAAGAAAAAATGGGAAAAGCAATTTCAGAGAAAAAGAAAAGTGAGTGAAGGTTGTGGTGAAAAGTGAATGTGAGAAGGTGTACAATTAGCCAACGAAAAAAACATGAATTTAATTTGCAATTAAAATAAAACATAATGATTAAAGGAAATTAATGATTTTTTACAGAGGGAGATTGCGTGAAGATATCTTTAACAGTTACTGATGTGACTAGCACTTCAATGCATCAACTTAAATGTTTTATCCCTTCAAATTTTGAAAACGTATTCAACCTTAGAGAGTGACGTTATGTTTAGGGTTGACAGATGCTGATGTGGTGAACTGCATAATGCTATCATGAAATGAAACATTTTGGTTATACGTTTAGATCTTCTAGATAATTTCTGAGTCAATTTTCCTTCTCACTTCTGAAGAACTATTGGTCAGATGTTAACAAAAAAAATATAGAACATTCTGAGAGTTAAGCATACAGAAATAGCATTTTCATTATGGATATAATTCCACATTGATATTTTTCAGAATAAAATTATATCTCTCTTCAGGAATTTTGTAAATATGCCAGCCCATTGATGGTCTATATCTATAAATTTTAAGAAAAGAATTCCCTTCTAAGTATAGTCCGTAATGAAATGGTGTTTAGTTTCTATTTGTTTAGCTCTAGAGTGTAAAATAGGATTTTTAGAAAGACAAATGGAAGAAGTATTATCATAGAGGATAGGAATGTTACTCTCGTATATATGATAATATTCAAGTTAAATTTTCATCCAGAGCATTTGGGTATTGCATCCAGCTTCAGCTATATGTTCAGCTTCAGTAATTGATTGTACAATGGTGGATTATCTTTTACTGGACCAGGATATTAAGTTGTCTCCCAGAAACTAGCAGCTTCCAAAAGTACTTTTTCTTTCTATTTTATCTCCAGCAAAGTCCGCATCACAATATCCTATTAATTTATATTCTATGGATTTTCTATAACACAAACAAATATTAGTAGTATCTTTCAGATACCCCCGTAGAGCTTCTGTTTTACTTTCTTACTTACCTCGTCCTTTTCTAGAATACATGTAGGATGCATAGGAGTTTTGGACGACTTACTTTATAACATGTCAAATTCCTTTAGAAGTTCTTTAATATATTTTCTATGATGTATAAAGGTTCCTTCTGGAGTTTGATTAATTTGAATTCCCAAAAAGAACATGAGTTCTCCCATCATACTCATTTCAAATTCTGCCTGCATAGACTTAAAAAATTCTTTGCCCAGCGAGGCTTTAGTAGATCCAAATATAATATTATAAACTTAAATTTTACAAATCAAAAATTCATTTTTAAATGTTTTACAAAATAAAGTTGTGTCTACTTTCCCTCTAGTAAATTCTTTTTCTAAGAGAAAGTTACTTAGTCTTTCATACCAAGCTCCGGGAGCTTGTTTTAGACCATATAGTGATTTCTTAAGTTTATAAATATACTCTGGATGTTTTGTGTTTTCAAAACCATGGGGTGGTGCATATATACTTCTTCATCAATGTAACCATTTAGAAAGGAACTTTTGACATTCATCTGATAGAGAGTGATGTCATAATTTAAAACAAGTGAAATTAAAATTCTGATATATTCTAACCTGGAGACTGGATAAAAGGTCCCTGTATAATCTATCCCTTCTTGTTGACTACAAACTTGTACAAAGAGTCATGCCTTGTTTCTAATGACTTCTCCTTGTTCACTTAGCTTGTTTCTGAAGACCTATTTAGTTCCAATGATATTGAAGCCTTTTGGTTTCGGAACTAGATCACATACATCATTTCTTGTGAATATATTTAGTTATTCCTGCATTGAAAGTATCCAATCATTGTCTTTTAGTTCTTCGTTTATGGAGGTTTGTTGGATTAGAGATACCAAACCCATGCGAGACTCTTCAGTATTTCTGAACGTAGATCTTGTTCTTATTGAATCATTCTTCTTTCCCAGAATCATGTCTTCAGGATGTGCTAATATGCTTATGGACTTTCTTTTTTGGATTGATTCTTCAAAAGTTTCTGTAGTGTTGGTGTTGATGTCTTTTTCTGCATTGGACTGAGTTTCTGAGTTTTTGTCTTTAGATGATCCGTCTTCAGTACCTGTAATTTGAACTTCTATTTCTGCAAAATGTTCAACCTGCTTTGACTTTTGAGAGCCAAGCTTATCATAAAATCTGACACTAATGGATTCTTCCATAATTAGTGTTTCTATGTTATATACTCTATAACCTTTTGAGCGTTCAGAGTATCCTAACATGAAACACTTTTGTGCCTTAGAATCAAACTTATTCAAATGTTGTCTAGTGTTCAACATATAACAGTTACATCCAAATGGACGGAAGTAAGAAATGTTGGGCTTTCTGTTCTTTTATAGTTCATATGGAGTCTTTTCCAAAATATATCTTATGGAGATTCTATTCTGAATGTAGCACGATGTGTTAACCGCCTCTTCCCAGAAGTGTTTAGAAATCTTAGTCTCATTGATCATGGTTCTAGCCATTTCTTGTAAAGTTTTATTCTTTCGTTCTACAACTCTATTTTGTTGGGGAGTTCTAGGACAAGAGAAATCATGAGAAATTCAATTTTCATTAAAAAACTTTTCAAACTTTTTGTTTTCAAACTCTCCACCATGATCACTTTTTACTTTTACAATTCTAAACTCTTTTTCATTCTGAACTTAGTTACAAAAATTAGAGAACACATAGTGTGACTCGTCCTTGTGTCTTAAGAACTTTACCCATGTCCATCTGCTATAGTCATCTACGATCACTAATCCATACTTCTTGCTGCTGATGGATGTAGGTTTCATTGGTCCAAACAGATCAATATGCGGAATTTCTAATGGGCTAGAGGTAGAAACAACATTTTTTAGATTTAAAAGAGGGTTTTGCAAACTTTCCTTTTTGACATGCTTCACACAACGCATCTGAGCTGAACTTCAAGTTAGGAAGTCCTCTAACCAGATTCAGTTTTTAATCTGAGATATTCTTATCATACTAACATGTCTCAATCTTCTGTGCCAGACCCATTACTCATCGTTAACAGACATAAGACATTTTACATTCGGACTCTTTAGTTCTGAAAGTTTAATCTTATAAATGTTATTCTTTCTCTTACCATTATAAAGGATAGTTCCATCTTTCTAACTAACTTCTTTGCAAGACTTTTAATTAAATATTATATCATAATCGTTGTCACTTTATTGACTTAAGGACATCTACTAAGAGAACATTAGTTACAGGAGGAAGTGTATCGTTACCAATAGTTTCATAGACAATTAGTTTTCCTCTCTGATTGCCTCTGAAACCTACATAGCCTCCAGATTTAAGTTCCAGACTTTGGAACATATGCTTTCTTTCCGTCATGTGTCGAGAGCATCTAAAGTCTAGGTATTAATATTGGTGTTTTAACTTTGCTGTTAAAGACATCTGCAACATAGATGACTTTATCCTTAAGTACCCATATATTTTTGGGTCCTTGTTGGTTAGAGTTTCCAGAATTCTGATTCTGTTTTGGTTTATAAGAGTTCACAGAATAAGATTCACTAGTGTATTTTATGTCATGTGTGTGTCCATATGTGAAACGTGATTTTAGGGGTGTGTATTTTATGACCATGTTATCAACTTGTTTTGGTTGACATGGTTCCTCCCCTTTTGGTTTCACATATCCTATAAATTTTTTGTTGTTTCTACTAACTCCATAGATCATTGAGGCCATCTTGCTTCTATCTATGTTTATAGCTAGAAATTTTTGAAAGTTGTGATCATATTCTTTTATGGTGTTATCAGAGCTAGTTAAAACTTCTGAAACAGATTCTTTTTGAGATTTTTGTAATTAATTTTTAGTGAGGGAATTTTCTTTTTTAAGTTTAAAATTGATTTGTTTTAGCTCAGAGTTTTACGTTTTTAGTTTCCTAGTTTCTTCAGTTTCAGATACAGGAACGCGTTTTAGGTTCTTGTGTTTGACTCGAAGTTGCTAATATATTTCAAGAATTTTAGATAGACTATCTTCTAATTGAGATCTAGAGAATTTTGAAAATACCTCTTCTGGATCTGATTCAGATCCGGATGTGTGTGTCATCTGATATGTAGGCCATTAATGCTATATTTACTCGTTCATCTTCTGATTCAGTTTCTGCTTCAGAAGATTCTGAGTCAACCCACGTTGCCATAAGACTTTTCTTCTTTTGTTTAAAGAACTTATTTTTATGCTTTTCTTTCTGGAGTTTGGGCAGTCGCTTTTGTAGTTATTTGGCTCTTTGAATTTGTAGTAGATGACATCTTTGTTGTTATACTTTTTGTATCCAGAGGATGATTCATAGTGATTACCTATTCTTCCTGTTTCCGTGCTTCCATAATTGATGGACTCTTTTGGAGATAAGAGATAATTCATCTTCTTCTGATGAGGATCCACCAGAGCTTTCTTCTTCTGCCTCAAAAGCTTTAGTTTCCTATTTTTTATTATATTTAAGAGCAAGAGACTTACCTTTCTTTTGGGGCTCATCTTCTTCTAGTTCTATTACGTGACTTCTCAGAGAGCTGATGAGTTCCTCTAGTGATATGGTGTTCATTTTTTTGGCTAACTTTAAAGTTGTGACCATAGGTCTCCACTTCTTGGGTAAGCTTCCGAAAAAAAATTTTACACGATCTGGTGTGGAGTATCCTTTGTCCAGAACTTTCAAACAAGCAACCAGAATTTGAAACCTTGAGAACATTGTCTAAATAGTTTCATCTTATTCCATTTTGAAGGCTTCGTACTTCTGAATAAGTGCAAGAGCTTTGTCTCTTTGACTTGTGTGTTGCCTTTATGCGTTATTTTTAGAGATTCAAACACTTTCAGAGCCTTTTCTATTGTAGTTATTTTCTCATACTCATTATATGAGATGCCACTCAAAAGGATTGTTCTGGCTTTATGATGGTTTCTGAATTCTTTCTTTTGTTCATCCTTTATATTTTTTCTACCAATCTTCTGATAGATTGCATCGAATGGATGAATGTAGCCATCAATTAACATGTCCTAGAGATCAACGTCATGAGCTAGAAAGAAACTCTTGATTCTGTATTTCTAGTAATCAAAGTTTTCTCCATCAAAGACTCGCGGCCTGTTGCTGGTTCTGTCCTTCTCATCATGGTTGTCGTTGTTGTTATTTTGACGTAGTTCCACCATAGTGTTTTTATTTCTTAGGATCTTTTTCTGACACAGTTAAGTGTTAGCACCCAGAACCAGGCGCTCTGATACAAATTGAAGAATAGAAAAACACAAGAAAGGGGGTTTGAATTGGGGTTTTCAAAAAACAAGGCTTAAAACATGTTGGTTATCCTGGTTCATTTTGAACTCAAAACTACTCCAGTCCACCTGCCAAGTGATTTCTCCTCTCTCAATCGAGGTCTTAATTCACTAATCACAAATGATTACAATTTCATGAAGACAACTGTCAACGTCTTCTTGAGATCAAACCACAACTTGGTTTCTCAAGGAATTAAAATTCTAGATAATTATACAATGTTCTTACAAATGCTTTTAATAAGTTATATCACAACTGTGATGTTTACACAAAATTTAGCACAATGAATTTTTAAATGAATAAGGAATATGAGAATTCTTTCGATCGCTCTTATTGATATGCATGAGTGTATTGTTTTTCATGTTTCATCAACCTCTTTATATAGGCATCTATCATGAAACTGTTGGAGACATAATCTTCTAATTTTGGAAGGTTATTGATTTGTGATTTGATTTTCTTTTCAAAAATACAGATGTTGTTTCCAATCATAATTATTCAGCCGTTACTTTCTTGATCGTGTATTGATTGTCATTAATGTGATGTTGGATGTACACATCTTTTAGAGTTTCTTGAGCTTGATTGCATGTAATCAGAACATTGAATATGATAAATACGTTATATACTTTTTTGTTCTTTCAGAGCTTTATATATATTAGAGTTTACCAAGCAACTTGGTTCTTCAGAAGTTTGACTGGAAGCATGAGAATGTCTCTTTCTTGCAGCGTAATATTTGAATTTTCTTCTAAGTTGTATGCATATCTGATTAGAGTTTCAGTGTGTGATTCAGTTGTCTTTCATCAGAACTTCTTTGTACATTTAATCAAACAATTAGAGAGAATAATTTTTCTTCATAATAATCATGTAATTTCTATCACCAAAACTAATACTTAGATGTTGAACAAAACTATGTTCTAACATTACATGTGTCGGCTTAAAACGTGAATGTACTAGCATATGCAGGTGATTTTTGTGTAGAAAATTAATTTTGATGTTTTTGGCCAATTTCAAGGTGGTTTTGAATGATTCCTAAGACCTCTAATGCAAGGGTGCACCACATGACATAGAAATATTGTTCAATATACGAAAATTCTAAGTTTTCCTAGTTTTGACATCATGTAAAATATCTAATGGTTAAATTGCACTCACATACTCCCCCTTTTCTATAATGGCAAAACTTGTGATGAGGCATTTCATGTTGTTATCGATGGCTCCCCCTGATTTTATGATTCCCAACTTCATTTCGCATATGCTTCTCCCCCTTTGACAACATCAAAAAGGAATATAGAAAAATGTGAGAAGTGTCATATTCCAATGCAAATACTAATATATCACTCAGAAGCGTTTTTGCATATAAGAGCAACAATCACATATCCCCATATATATGTAATGTGAAAAATTGATAAATAACTAGCATAAACATTACAAGACATGTAATGCAATGCAAGAATAATAATGAATGTGATGTAAGAGAAAACTTTTCAAGTTGCTTCTATATCGTCACGATTACGTAACACAACAATGGAACTCCCAGTGCCGCACATGCATGTGTCTAGCATAGCAACAAAAATGTCACCACTCAATCCAATAGGAAAATGTTGTCATAAAATATGGTTAGAGTTCAACTCATGCACAAATGATGGAATAAATAATAGCAGCACATACTTGTACAAATAAGAACAAACTTATACAAATGAGAAATAATTAATACATGAAGTCATTATAAACATATGCATTGAAAACACAAAATGGTTGTCAATAAAATTATTGGAAATGAATATTCATGGTTTTCATCATTTGAGAACATGGAAAGCATTTTTAAACAAACAACAACATGCATTAAGAAAATTCTTACTTTCAAGGAGAAATTTGAAACAACATTACCTCACTCTTGATGGAACGGAAGTTGCACTCACATGATGTAAAATACGCAAATAATAGTTAGAGAAAAGGTATAAAGTGAAACCAACATATTAAAGTTAAGCAACATTGGAGATATAAATGATCCCCAATTCCCCACGTATGTTGAAAAATGGTTTGGTTGCATGAGGTTTAGTGAAAATATCGGCAAGTTGATTTTTACTATCAACATGCTCGAACACAACATCCCATTTTTCAACTTGATTGAGAAGGAAATGATGATGTATCTCAATATGTTTAGTGTGAGAATGTAGCACCGGATTCTTGGGTAGATTAATTGCATTAGAGTTTTCGCACATGATAGGTATACGAGAAAGTTTAATGTCAAAATCAAGTAATTGTTTCTTAAGTGAAAAAATTTGGGCACAAGAACTACCAGTTGCCACGTATTCTGCCTTGACCATTGACAAAGCTATGGAAACTTGATTTTTACTATGCCAACTAACTAAGGATTTTGAAAACATGTGACAAGTGCCACTAGTACTTTTCTTATCTAATTTACAATTGACAAAGTCGAAATTAGAGTAAACAACTGTTGTACCCCAAAAATTTCCCTCCCATTTTACTCAACACATGCTCATTAAGAACCTCAACTTGCTCAAGGATGCCCAAGAGTTGACCAGACAAACTCTCTCCTAAAGCAATGAACCTCCAACTAGGGTTTCCATTTTCATCAAGAAGGGTGAGCTCCAAAGGCCTAATATGCTCTCCATAGTCCTAATATGTCCTCAAGACCCTCCATGTCAAATTTCAAGCTTTGCACAAAAGGTTTGCTTAATTAATTGCTCAGATGCTTGAGAATCGACTATATTAGGTCAAAAGTTAACTGTGGCCCATATACAGTCAAACTTCAAGATTTTTGGTCAACATCAAAATTTTGAAGTGATATTCATCATTTGATCAAGGGTTCGCCACTATTCCCCAAGGAATGCTCTTAATTCATCAAAACTCAAAAGTTGCTAAATTAGGATTTCTCAAGAAAAGCCAACCAAACTTTGACCAAGCATAACTTTCTCATACTTTATCATAAATTTCTCATCCAAGGCTCATTTTGAAGGGAATTCAATTCCCTACAACTCATCTTCATCCCTCAAGTTCAAAAAATGAACTCATAAAAAGATATGAATTTCTATATTATAGGTCCTTTTGAAAGTCAACAAAAACACCTTTTGGGTCAAAGCTTCTTACATGAACATGGAAGACTCAATTGAAATTAGGCCAAAAGGGTTGTTTAGGGGACATCCTAAGCTTTCTAAAAAGTCCAAGAACACCTCTCTAGGGTTAAAATTGGAAGATTTATGCATTTTCAAAGTTGACTATTTTTGGAAAATTGCCAAAAGTCAAATATGCTCAAAAATGCATTTTTTGCCAAATGGGCCTAACTTTTTAGGCTTGCACCTCATTTACAAAATGGTACACGACCTAAATCAGCAACCATACCTTACTTGCTCTATTTATTTATTTTGATTTTGATTTTTATTTATTAAAAATCATATTAAATCAAATAAATAACAAAAAATATCAAAGATTGTTTTGATGATCTAATTTTGATGAAGATCAAATCTATTGGAGCTGGCCTAATCAAGCCAAATCGAATCAAGGAAAAAAAGGCATGATTTGGTCAAGTTTGGAATGAAAGAGTATGACTTAAAGATCAAATATTTTATCCATCAATTCTCAAGATTGGATCCAAAATTGTTACCCTAATTCTTCATACTACATATAATGAACAGAAACAAAGCAAGAGAAACGGTTTTGCAGTCGTGAAAACAGAGAAAGAAACTTGAATTTTTTGGCAAAAAGTGGTAATTCGTTTTCTTATATAGAGGGTGATTCAGGCCATTTCAAAGCTTCCAATCGCTTCCTGGACATCTCTTGGAGCTAACACAATCAATTGTAAGCATTCACAAGCCCAAAATCACGCCATAATCATCATATGATTTGCTTCTTTTTTTAAAATCGATTACGTTAATTCTTACATCTTAAGCATGTTTGAATGATACATTTGTGATTGTTAACGTATTTGCAACATGTTTGAATGGTTTAATTGATGTTTTGATGAATATACTGACGATTTCCATGGCTAGGGTTTAAGAAGCCATTTTGGGGCTTCTCTGTATAGGTGAAATTATGCCAAGAAACTAATGCCATGATACTCGTGAGACCAGGAAGAATTGATTGGTATAATTAGAATTGATTTATTGTACATCATGTGAATTTTTGAAGCTTGCAGGTGTATAGCTATGGAGTTTTTGTTTCGTAGGTATAGATATGAGATCTAAAACGACGGACAGGGAAGAAGACGATGACTTGTCACCACCCCACTGGCCCATTTGAATTTCGCGCGTGTTTTCCAGCTCATCCATTTTGTTTCACATATTATGTTTTAATGTTATTATCATAACAACTAAGCAGCGTAGCACAGATGGTAGGGCAAGCGTGGAGTGAGTGGAAGGACCTGGGTTCGATCCCAGGTCCCAGCATTTTCTTTATTTTCTCAACATGTAATTGCAGATCCCATGCACCTCATGAGCAAACGTCTATCATGCGCCTCATTGATCCAGCCACTGGATCGTTACCAATGCAGATCCAACGTTCAATCCAAGGAGAGACCATGGTGTACCTTCCAAGCGTGCTAGCATAGGATTTGGCGCAAATTGGGCTCATCCATATTAGGCCCAACAAAATTCAGAAACACCCCCCCTGGGTGCTTATGCAAGCCCAAATTCTTACTCTTTTTTTATTTTAATTCTTTTTCCTATTATTTATTAATTATGTTTTTTTTATAACACCAAAAAAATCATATTTTTTATTTAATCAAAAAAATCATGATAACATCAAAAATCTTCTTTTTTTATAAATTTTTTATTAATTAATTAATTAGATTAAATTAGGGTAATTTAATGACTTTTATTATAATTCAAAATAATTAGAATTAGGGTTTAATTTTATACTTAACCTGATTTTTCCTCAAAAACAACATAAATATTTTCTTAAATTAGATTTTTAGGTCGTCGAATTATTTTTAGCACTTAATTTTCCGCGCGCTTTGAATTTTCCTTTTTTATTATTATTTGTAAATGCTCCGAGTTTGTAATAGATTTAAATAGGGTTTTAATTCCGCATTTTATTTTTAGTCAAAATAATTATGTATCTTCCCAAAGCCATGTAATAGCTAGGACTCTAATTTCTCGCACTTTAATTTCTGCAAACTATAAACTGCTTAGATGTATATATTGGATTGTATGGAAAGACAAATTGAAATTAAACAGTAGAAAACCCTAATTGTGCAAAGATAATTAACTGAAAAAAATACACTTGCACATGCTCACTCCTAGGGTTTGCCCCACTTGGTTACCTCAAAAATATTGGTCATGTCGCTCGAACGTAGGGGTACCTTAGCAATGACCCGCGATTCAAAATCGTCATAAAGATCATAGTCCCTACCCGTCCCTCGAGTTGCCTACGAATTAATCTTTTGACGATAGTCCCTTCGAAATGCTAAGGTATCTTTACTTGTTGCCTTCAGAGACCATTTAGTCCCTCCGAACGTCCCTTTTAAACTCCAACGATGGTGCTACCTATTCCTTAATAATAGGATAACATTGTCTAAAGGAAAATGAACAGACCTTTTTCGAGTAGGTGGATTAGTTCTTAAGTACTTTCTCAAACAAAACTTTTCACACAAACACTTTTCAAAACAATTTTTGAAACAACTTCGTCACACTCTTGAGGACTGATACAAGGGTTATCACGAAGTAAAACTTCTTCAAAACAAGCACACACAAGCAAATTTTAAAAAAATGAGCAAAGTACCTAAGAGCCCGTGGAAAACCACGGAGAGAAAGGGTGCTAACACCTTCCCTTTCTATAATCTACCCCCGTACTCGGAATCATTCTCGAAAAAGGTTTTTTCTATTCTTTTTCCTTTTCCTTAGTTGGATGAAATAAAAGTCGGTGACGACTCTTGGTTACCGCGACATTTGTAAATACAAAACCCAAAGCAGTATTAACAGTCGTTTCTGCCACCATATCACACCAACCAAGCTAGAATCACTTCCCTTGGAATACCAAAGCCCAAAATTAGAAGTACCAATGATGTTGTCTAAGAATATGCTTAACCACTTTTAAGTGTGGTTCCTTGGGAGCCAATTGATATCATGCACACATGCAAACACTAAACATAACATCGAGCCTAGATGTCGTAACATATAAAATAGATCCAATCATACCTCTATATTTCTGAAATCAACACCCTTACCCTTTTCATCTCTATCCAAATTGCCATTTGTTGCCATAGATGTGTCAATTTCCTTTGCATCGTCCATTCTGAATCGTTTTAGTAATTCGAGACAATTCTTGGTTTGACATACTGTTGTACCCCAAAATTTGCCCTCCCATTTTTCATAGAAGACACAACCCTAGGGTTTCTCAGATATTCAAGATTGGCTCAGGAATCGATCAGACAGATTTTCTTCTGTGGCAGTAAACCAGCAATTAGAGTTTTTCTTGCAATTCTCAAAAGAAATGAATTCTCAAAGATCCAATTGGCTTTCACATGTTTTCATGCTTTCTCAAATTTACTGAAAAGACAGTGTTTCTTCTCAAGGCATGGTTGTTTGGGACAAGAGATGGAATCTAAGACTGTCATTTGGGGACACTCATGATTGATTGATCCAGGTTAACCAGATGATTTGCGTCTTTTAAAACATTTGCTTGGTCAGGAAATGGAATACACAGTGCGTGTTTGTTTGGAACACAGTTGCAAGATTACATAATTTATTGGAATTTAAATTATCAGATTGGAGCATTTTGTTTCAATTATCTTGATTGGGAATCTTTAAGAATCAGTTAAGATGCGAAGAGGAAATTACAAGTTATTGACAGTAAAGGGTTTCAATGGACACCAGAATATCTCTTAAGACTTTCTCCATTTATTTTAAACGTTGTTACAAAATAGTTTATTATTTAAATACTTTAGGTTTTACAACTTATTATATTTAAAAGATAAATTAGTACAATTGTTGGATACAATACAAGAATGTTTCTCTCTAAATTACAAAGAAAATGAATCTATGCCTAAGGTTGACTGAGCTTCCGTTGCTTCCATGCTTGCCACATAGTCTCTTGCTTCCCCTGTTTTGCCACCATCCAGTTGTGCTCATATGAAAACAAAAGACAGAAGAAAAAGTTAGTACAAATTAATTGGACATGAGCAAGAATTTTCAAAAGAAAAAAGTGTTCATCATTAAAGTTTGCAAATTGGAATCAGAATGCCATTTTTATTCATCATATTTTATTTCCCCTATTTGCAAATTACAAGAATATTATTCTTCTTGGTTCACAAAAAGAAGAAATAAGAAATTCAAGCAAGTTGTCCAAACAAACAAGAAATGAAAGCAAGTTGTCCAAACAAGAAATGCAAGCAAGCTGTCCCACAAGAAATGCAAGCAAGCAGCCAAACAAATATTGCAAACAACAGCGCATCACCAAACAGAATGCCCAAACAGCAGCACAAAATTGGACAAAATACAAACAGCATCAATGCAAACAAGGCAGCAACATAGCAGTAGAAAGCAGGCAACAAAAAAGAAAGTATAGCAATATAATAAAATAAATTAAACAAGCAAGAGGCTTGTTCAATAAGCCAATTCATCATTTTCAATTTTTATTGCAAACTTTCCAGAAAAAGGAAAAAGAGCAATTGACTCTTAGTGTCATTGAGAGAGAAGAGAGGAAAGAAGTCACCTAGAGATGCACAGCCCTGCTGCCTTGACTGTAACAATTGCATAGAAGTTGCTAGAAAACAAAAACTGCAACAAAAAGAGCATAAGAACAATATGCTAAAGTATTCAAAATTTGGTGGTTTTCCCACCATTTTGAATAAGAATTCAACCAAAGCAACATCAATATAACAGTGAAGCTCTCAAGCAAAAGGAGATAGAGAGAAAATTATCAAACTCAGAAAACTGTCAAAGTCCCAAATATTCAAAACCTCCAAAAACTATAACAAAGCAAAACCTGTCAAAAACCACAAAGTCCTAAACCCAACAGAAAGAAAAAATCATCAAGCATCAAAAATGTCAAACGGTTTGAACCAAAAGCCAAATATCCCAAGCATCCCACAAAACCTAAAACCTACAACCCGTTACAAAAAACCACAAGGTCTCAAACCAACAACAACATACAAAATCCCAAACCACCCTCAAATCATTAAACCTAAAAAACAGTTCAAACCAAAAATCCCAAACTGTCAGACACAAATCTGAACCATAACCAAAACAAAACCTCAAAACTGTTACAAAGCCAACAGTAAGAACCAAATCCACAACCTTCAAAGGCCTCAAACCATCAAACAAAACCTGCTGAAACATCAACGAATCTCCAAACCTCAACACCATCAAACCTCAAAAACTATCAACAAATAAAAAAAACCAGAAAAAGTTTCAAAACTATCAAAACCATCAAACCTGCAAACTGTAAACCAACATCCCAATACCAACATTCCAAAAATCGATAACCAAAAACAAGATCAAAAACTTGCAACAAACAACCTGTAACTCAAAACACAGTAACGCCATTCCAAAAAACCTATGATCATTTTAAAATTCACAAAACGGTTGCAAACTCACAAAAATCACAAAACCCAGAAGCACAACATCATCATCATTCAAAGCTCAGAGGACAGAAAAAGGTTACCAGAAATACCAAGGCCTTCGCCTTCAATTCTCCCCCCCCCCCCCCCCCCCCGTTTCCAGCCACCAAGGAGCGTCGCCCTCAGTCTCACCATTTCTTTCCATTTCACAGAAGAATTACAAATAGGTAAGAACTTTTCATCTTTCTCATAAATCCCTAAAATTTATTTCCTGCATCTCAATGGATAATAAAGTAGATTAACAGAAGAACATGAACAAGACAAAAAAAGGATGAAACTGTTAAGCTTCAAATGAAACATAATCTCACCCTTTTCAAAGAAAACCATTAGAGTTTGGTTAGGAGGTGAGAGAGAGCGCTCTGGCAACAGAAATTTGGGGAGGAAGATCAGATAAGCTAGAATCGAACATTTTTGGCACAAATCAGAACTTAGGGTTTTCAGAAAACCACGAATCACGGTGAGATGAGGAGAGATTATGTTGTTAATACGGCGTTTCAGCCATGAGACTAGGAGGAGAGGAGTTTAGAGATGAATAAAGATGAGGAGATGAACAGAGTGAGCCAAAGAGATGAACGGCGCCACTGTATGCAAAAGGGGTCAAGAACCCTAATTCGTTTTCCATTCCTAATCAAGAAGCTAATGCAAAGTTAGAGGCATTGGGCCTGTTTTGTTACAAACTCCTTAAGCCCATCTTCCACGCATTTTACACTCCCCTTGGCTCGTTTTGGTTAACAGTATGACACCCTTTTCTTTGGGCCTTATCCTTAAAAACTCCCTTAAGCCCATTTGCTTTTGTAATTTGTTCTTCTTAATATTTTTCTTTTTATTATACAATATTACTAAAATAACTTAAAGTATTTTATTAAATTGATTTAAGTTTTTATAAGTTAATTTTTATCATTTTGTTTTTTTTAATTATTATTTAATTTTGTTTTAAATTTAATTGATATGATAAAACACCAAAAACAATAATTTAGTTTATTTCTTTCTTTAAGTTTACATAATTAATAAAATACAAAAAAATAATAAAGATTTTTAATTTATATCAATTTCTTTTTAGAATAGGTTTTATTTTTCTCTTTTCAAGTAAATACATTTCATTTCATATTTTGTTGACTTTATTTCATAATTGTCATAGCTTTATATTAAATCGCACAAAAATTCTATTTGGTTGTATTGCTTGATATTTGGACATTGCTATTTCTTTTGATTCATCCACATTTGTAACAATTGTACCCCCATTCCCGAATAGTTTGTAATAGCGTAGAATTTCAATTCCAGAAATTTACTGTTTTCCATATACTGTATAGTAACTAGGCATGTATGGCAAGATTCAAAAATCAATCGTTAGATGACCTAATCAAAGAATAAATAACTAGAAACCAACACATTTTTCACACGCGCACCTCTATGGTAACCTCGCTCGTTGCCTCGGAAATACAATCATGTCCCTCGAATATGAGACACTTTAGCAATGACCCTTCAATAAACAAAGATTGTAGTCCCTCGATGACCCTCGATGTTGCCTTCGATTAAAATGATCTCGTCCCTTATAAAAATTGCTAAAGTGTCTCTCAAATTGCCTTCAATGATTGTAAAATTGACTCGCGCCTGTCCCTTCACATCCAATGATGGGGCTTCTTACCAAATCAATGGTAAGATAGCACCATTAAAAGGAAGAAGAAAAGAACAATTTAAGACCTTTCGAGTGGATAGATTCGCTCTTAGTTACTCGATTGCTCACGACAAAAAATCTTTACACCTACACCTCCATTTCAAAACACTTTCAAAAGACAAAACATTTTGTATACATTCTTATAGAGACGAGAACCATTGAAAAACCTATTTTCAAAACACTTTTCGAAACACGATCCACAAACACATCTTTGAACCACTTTTTCAAAACAAAACTTTGTATACGTTCTTATAGAGACGAGAACCATTACAAAGAATATTTTCCAAAATACTTTTAAAACCCACACCACAAGCACACAATCAAACAAAAGCAAGTAATCTAAATGAGTAACTAAGAGCCCATGGAAAACCATGGATGAAAAGGGTGCTAATACCTTCCCTTTTCATAATCTACCCCCGAACCTGAGAAATAATCTCGAAAGGTCTTTCCTGTGCTTTTTTACCTTTCCTTTTGGATAAAAGAAAAGTCGGTGGCGACTCTTGCTAACCGCACAAGTGCGAACGAAACGCAAAACTTCAAGTCAGTTCTCCCACCGTATCACACATATAAATGGTCCTTCCTTAAGTTTCTTTATTTGAAGTCTGAGAAAGTAGTTCAACTCCCCCATGAGACTCATTTCAACTCTCCCTGAATAATCTTAGAGAACTCCTTGACAAGATGAATGTTATTTGATCCAAAAATGATATTATCAACATAAATTTGAACGAGTAAAATATATTTTCCATTGACTTTTAATAAAAAGAGTAGTATCTACTTTCCCTCTCGTATGTCCTTGATCAAGAAAAAACTTACTCAGTCGGTCATGACATGCCCTTGGGACTTGTTTAAGACCATACAAAGCATGTTTTAGCTTAAAAACATAATTAGGATAGGTTTTGAAACATACACCTCTTTATTTATGTATCTGTTAAGGAATGGACTTTTCACATCCATTTGATATAATTTGAAGTTCTTGGAACATGAATATGCTAGTAAAAGATGTATAGCCTCGAGTCAGGAAACTGAAGCATAAGTCTCCTAGTAATTAATGTCTTTCTCTTGGTTATACCCTTGAGCCACTAGTCGGGCCTTATTCCTTATTATCACACCATGTTCTTTAGGTTTATTCCTTATCACCTATCGTGTGCCTATAACTTGATGATTTGGTGGACGAGGGACAAGGTCCCAAAAGTCATTTCTTCCAAATTGATTTAATTCTTCTTGCATGGAAATAAGCCAATGCTCATCAAGTAAGGCATCCTTAGTGTTTTTAGGTTCAACTTGTGACATGTACGCATGGTGATAACATAAATTACTTATCTTAGAGCGTGTTGTTAACCTTTTGGGGATGTCTTAAATAATGTTGTCAATTGGATGACCCTTGGAGGTTCTCCACTCCAATGGAAGACCACCATCTTCTTGTTGACTTTCATCATCTTTCTTTTCTTGGTTGTCATCTTACTCCTTCTCAATCTCCACCACATTAGGTTAATCAACTTCTTTTTTGGTGTCCTTGAGTATGTCTTTCGTAGATGCACCTATACCATGAAAAGTAATACCTTTACCAACACTATTTGGGCAAGACTTATCAAAAGTAACATAAATCAAATCTTCAACAATAAGAAATATATTGTTGTAAACTCTATATGCTTTACTAGAGTTAGAGTATCCAAGAAAGATACCTTCACCGGCTTTTGCGCCAAATTTCCCAAAATCATTTCCATTATTTAAAACAAAACATTTACATCCAAATACATGAAGATGTAATAAGTTTAGTTTTCTACCTTTTAAAAGTTCATAAGGAGTTTTCTAAATAATAGGTCGAATGAGTATCCTATTCAAAACATAACATGTCGTGCTAATAGTGTTGGCCAAAAAATATTTTGGTAGACAATAATTATTGAGCATTGTTTTTGCCAACTCCTCTAAAACACGATTTTTCACTCCACAACACCATTTTGTTGTGGATTTCTAGGAGCTTAAAAGTTATGTTCAATACCAAATTTATCACAATATTCTTCAAAGAGTTGATTTTCAAATTCACCTCCACGAATATTTTATCTTTGCTACGCAAGAAGATAGTCCAATAAAATCTTGAGTAATAGTCTACAATTACAAAACAAAAATTGTTTCCAACTATGGTTTTGGTTTGTGATGATCTAAATAAATCAATGTGAAGGTGCTCAAGAGGTCTAGAAGTTGAAACAACACTTTTATATTTAACAGATACTCTTATTTGTTTTCCTTTTTGACATGCATCACATAGGTGATCTTCTGAAAACTTTATTTTAGGTAGACTGATTAACAAATCTTTTGTAACTATCTTGTTAAGTAGATCAAAGTTGACATGTGTCAAACGTCTATGCCATAACCGTGAATCTTCACTCATAGTGACAAGACATTCATAATTACTCAAAGATACATATCTTAAGTCTAGAATATAGATATTATTTACCCTCACGCCATTAAACATATAATTCTTCTTATTATTATGTACTATCATGAAACTATCTTTGGCAAAATTTACCTTATAACCATTGTCGCACAATTGACTAATGTTAAGAAGAATATGTCTAAGGCCTTCAACTAACATAATATTTGAGATAAAAATGGTTGATGGATTACCTATACTAACTTTTACAAGTATGAAACCTTTGTTGCGATCACCGTAAGATAAATAACCTTTGTTCTTCGCCACAAAGTCGGAGAATAGAGAGATATCTCCCGTCATGGGTCTTGAACATATACTATCGTGAATCCATTTACCCATCATAGAGTCAAGACATCAACCTACAAAATAAAATAAAGGTGGTAGGTACCTAATTCTCATTGGGTCCTTGAGAGAGAGTGAAAAATTTATTTTAGTTGGGCAACCATTGAAAAATACCTTTAGGAACTAAGAAGCACCTAAATTTGGATTTTTCAATAGTATGACCTTTCTTGCAACAATAGTGACAAACAAGCCTATGATGATGTTTACTTTTACTATTTGAATCCTTCTTGACCAAGCTATACTTTTTATAAGGCTTTGCAACATTTGAAGAATTAATAGAAAAAGTAACACATGGTTGTGATTCCTTTTCCAGTTTGGTTTCAAGATTACTCACCTCTTGTTTCTAAATTTGACATGTTTCACATTTGAACCGATATGGCTCCTCATCCTCCTTTTCATGATTTTGACTATCTACAACAGATCGCTTTAATGCTTCAAATTTCTTATTTATTTCTTCAACCTTTGCTTCTAAGTATGTAATTTTTTTTCATTGGAAGTTAATTTCTTATAAGCATGTAATGCATCTTTTTGTAGATTTGCAAAATCATTTTTCAATTCAATAAAATACAACTTACCAGCGTTAGAATATTTAGAATGACTTAAATTCTTTTTCTTCCTTTGACGTTGATTGGCCATGAAACAATAATTTTCCTCCTCATTGTTATCACTTGAGATTTCTTTACTTGAGACATCACTATTGATATCCCAAGCAACATGGGCTTTTCTAGCTTTCCTAGAGTTGTTTTATTGGCCCTTTCCTTTTTCATTTTCAAGAGATGGGCAGTCCGGTCTATAGTGACCCAGTTTTCCACATTCATAGCATATACCTCTTGGTCTACATTTTTGTTATCTTCATCGTTAGAGGATGTGGATTTCCTTCTAAATTTTACAAGATTTTTGTCGGAGTGTTTAACATCACTCTTGCGAATGTATTGATTATATCTCCTCACAATCAATCTCATTTGTTCATAATCTGAATCTTATTCATCAAAAGAATCATTATCATAAACATGCTCACTTTTTGAGGACCTTGAACTCGAATCCCTAAGAGCTTTATACTTTGTTATTTCCTCCTTATCCGTATCTTTCTCCTTTTTCTTCTTTTTCTCAATTTTCTTTTCATGTTTGTCCAAGCAAGGGAGTTCTTGCTCATGTTCTTCCAAGTTTCCAAAAAAAAGTGGTGAGATCAAGTGTTGCAAGATTATTGGCTTCCTTGATCATCATGACCTTTGGTTTGCAATTCCTAGTAAGACATCTCAAAACCTTGTTAGTAGCAATTGCATTGGAAATAGGATTACCTAGCAAGTTTAAATGATTAATAAGATATGAGAAATGGTTTTGCATTTGAGCAATGGTTTCACCATCCTTCATGTAAAAGAGTTTAAATTATTTCCCTCATAGGTAACTTGTAGAGAGTCCCATATAGGCTTAGCGGTTTCACAATGAGAAATTCAATAAAACTCATCAACACCAAGAGTTGATATGATAATGTTTTTCGCTTCCCAATCATTTCCCCATTACTTATAATCATCCTTATTCTATAGTGCTTCCGGCTTAGGTGTGACAACACCATCAACAACTGGTGTAGGTGTTGGACCATTTTGAAGGGCCTCCCATACACCTTTATCATATGAATTAACATTAATTTTCATACAAGCTTTCCAATAACTATAGTTTTCTCTCGTAAATATTGGGGCTCTTTTATAATCCCCTTTAAGTTTGTTCTCCATTTTCTAGTAAGAGTTTCGAAGCACAAAATTAACCAGAGCTCTTGATGCCACTTGTTAGACGACGGAGAATTATCTAGAGGGGGTGAATAGGTCACCAAGCCAAAAGTACCAATAAAAATTTTGGTATTTTAAAACTTATTTGAAAAGAGTGCAAGCGTAAGTTTTTAATATAGATCGATAAAAGTCGTCTATATAAACCTAGTTGTTGGAACTTGAATATGCAAAGAGCCTTATGGAATAAACGAATCAATAAGAGGACCTAATACACTTCAAACAAACAACACTTTATTACTCGTTTATAATAATTTACTAGCAATCTAATTCCAATTAAATTAAGAAAAAATAATGATCAATGCAATTTGTCAAACACTTGGTGTGCGAATGAATTTTCAGAATTTTTCCTTAAGTTTTGTTGATATAAAAAAGAAATTATAATCAAAGTGACTATAAGCTAATCAACAACCAATTTAAAACAAAAATAGCCACTAAAAATTCTTATGATTTGATCGGTGAATCAATGAAATGTAAAAAATTACTTAATGAAAGATAAAGCAAGTAAAGAGATAAGATACAACGACATGAGGATTTGTTAGAAAGTTCACCAACCATCCTCTCTGTGACTACGTCTCCCCCCAATATTGTTTTGGAATTGAGGTAAATTTCTTACTATGAAAAAAGTTGATTGCAAGAGAAGTCTTCCAAGAGAAACCCTACAAACCCTAATCATTTGTTATTGATTCAGCACCTTCTCTTCTTTTGATCTAGAGAAAGACCAAGGCACAATAGCTACCAATTGATTTATCGAGTCTTCCTACTCCTTTGGGTACAAAAATCCAAATCTCTTTCTCGCACGATCAATTGTAACTATTAAACACAAGCATTTTCAATTTGATTTGTCTTTCTTTCGCTACTCCCTTGGGTACCTAACTCCATAGATTTCACTTGGCTACAATCCACTTTTGAAAGTATGGAACAAAACCCCCAAATCTACCAAATATCTTGGAGGAGAAACCCTAGGTTTTTCGGATGAAACCCCCCATAATTTCAACCCAATATTCTCAGTTACACAAAAACCTAATTGGACATTATCAAACCTCGCCTAGATGGCACCCCGACAAAAGATGATTATGTGTGATTTATAAGTGTGTATGCATAGGTTGGAGGTTGATGATGAAGATAAATGGTGATAAGTTTTCATAGTTTCATCAATTTAGAATGATGCATGAATGATGTATTTATAGTTGCGAAAGTTTGTATGCAAGAGAGGTAATTTTTGGAATTAAAAGGAATTAAAAAATTGAACCAATCTAATAGTATATGCCAACGTGAAATATGGATGTTATGACAGATAAAGCTAAAAATAACAATATGTTTTGGCCTGAAAAGGCTTACGTGTCAACCTATGAGAAACAGAGGCTACAACCTTTAATATTGAAGCAGATATGTCAGGCTGAAAATCATATGTGCCATCACATTAAACTGAAACTTATAGTATGTGCCAACCTGAAGACTACATGTATCGGCCTGTACCAAACAGGAGATACAAGCTTCATTATTAAGTTACATGTGTCGTCCTGAAATGCATATGTTCTGGCACATGCAGATGATTTTTGTGCAGAAAATGAATTTTGTTGTTTTTTTGGCTAATTTCAAGGTGGTTTTGAATGATTCCTAAGACCTCTAATGAAAGGGTGCACCATATGACATAGAGATACCATCCAATATACAAAAATGCTAAGTTTTCCTAGTTTCGATATCATTCAAAACATGTAATGGTGAAGTTACATTCATAGATAACATACTTTTGATCTTTATGAAATGAAAATGATAATAAGTGGGATCTTAGTGGTAAAAATTAGGGTATGATAGTGTTGTATGTCCATGCTTACCATAATGGTGACATATCAAAGGTTGTTTCTTATTACTATGGTGATGAGATGACACGCGTTGAGTGCGATGATGAGGCTTATGGTCTGGAATCAGAACCTTAGTCTTGTTTTTAGGTATAACAACTTTTTTTGAGGAAATCTTCGTCTCTTCATGCTCGTACCAAGATCTGTTCTCTTCATATAACTAGACATCTCACCAAATTCCATGGTTCCATCAAGTGAATTCGAACTATTTTTCAAATTTATTTAAATTTATATCAAGTTTTCCAATTTAGAGTTTAGGGAAGAAACTTATTTTTTTTTCACTTATGACGGTTGAGGCAAGCTCCTATGTTTCCTTCCGAAGTACACCTATGGTTCTCTTTTGACTGTCCATAGTCTGAACACATCAACTCTACTTTAGTCAGGTATTCGTTAATGGACTCACCTTCACTCTCAAGTCTATTAGAATAAGCCATCATATTGTTGAAAGTTTCAACCACACATTCATTATCAGAATCACTCCATGCGATGGATAATCCCTTTTTCTGTCTCTTGAGAAAGGTAGGACATTCTTCTTTAATGTGTCCAAAATCTTCATATTCAAAGCATTGTGTTCCCTTTTTATCATTTGTCTTGTCTTCACTTCTTCCTTTGTTTTGGGGACTGATGTTGGACCTCTTGTCATGGACATTTGTCCTCCAGATTCTATCTAGATATTTCAAGGAATTGTTGAAAATTTTCCCAAGAAAAGTTATAGCATCTAACATGCTCTCATATTTATCATCATGACTTTCTTTCTTGTGAATGTTGGAAACAAAGGCTATTCCTTTTTTCTAGTCCTGTCATTGATGGATATCTCAAAGGCTTGTGAGGAACAAATGAGTTCATCAACCATGATGGTTCTTAAGTCCAGAGCTTCCTCAATTGCAGTCGCTTTCATATAAAACCTTTTAGGTAATAATCTAAGAATTTTTCTGGAAAAATTTTCTTCTGACATCTCTTCACCTAAAGAAAAAGAGGTGTTGGAAATATCATGTAACCTGATGTGAAATTCAATGATAAACTCATCTTCATTCATTTTCATATTCTACAACTTGGTGGTTAGGAGTTGCAGCTTTGACATACCAACTCTATATGTGCCTTTATGTGCAGTTTTGAGAATCTCCTATGCTTCATTAGCCTTTTAAAATGTGTTGATCAACCTAAACATGTTCTTGTCCATACCAAGGAAGATAGCATTTAAAACCTTAGAATTTCCAAAAGCTTCATTAGCTTCAGCATTAGTCCAATCAGCTTTTGGTTTTAACCTGGTTGAACCATATTCAGAAGTAACCACTAGATGTTTCCATCGTTTTACTAAAACTTTTCATGCTTTGTTGAAATCCTACTGTGCAATTGGATTCTTTAATCGTGATTTTGGATTTACTTGTTTATAGCCACCCCTAAAGTTGTGTTGTTCTCCAGCTATTTATTTTCCTGGTCGAAATCTCTTTTTGGTCCGATGGTTTTATTTTCTGCCTCCCTGACGGTGTTCTGTGTCACCTTTGGAGTTGGTCACTTACATTAATAATCATAAGCATTGCATGACATCTAAGGGTCAAAAATAGGGTTTGTTTTATATTTAAGTATCTTCATTCGCGTCGAGACGAAGATTTTAACCTTTGTATCTCCGGATATAAGACACTTAAACTAGGGTAACTGTTATACCTCAATTTTTCCCCCTAAGATCCCTCATCATCTCATGTTATCAATACATCAAGATCACACATTAGGGTTGGTTCTCCCATTTTATTTCCTTCTATCTTTAAGTTTTCTCTTGAGGGATCACCAATCACCTTGAGTTGTGTATCTTGTACATGTTTTCTTAGACTAACATCAAAATATGTATATATGTCTCTTTGAATGTTCATATTGTAGGTGATGACACAATTGCATTCATCTAACCATCTAACCTAGGGTTTGAAGGGTGGTCCTTAATCAAATGGTTTTCCAATGGGTTGTAAGAGTTCAAGCTTCTAGGATATGTCTATGACACTAAAGATTTATGGTCCAAAGACTTCCCTCACTTTATTTAGGTTAAACTTTCCTCAAAGTTGGTGGTGGAATTCATCAAGAAAAATTATAGGTTCATGTGTTTATTTCCATGCATTCTTCAACATTTTTCATTGAGACTTAAGCTCCATCTTTGATTTTTCTTTAAGACAACATCATCTCAAGGCCTATTGTGATTCATCATGCTTTGTTTAACCAAGAAAGTTCAAAAAGATTCAAGGTTGGTTCTACAAGTTTGACCTAATTGAGAAAATGCTTCATTCAGTGATCACATGTGCATAAATCTCTCAATTTTCAACATTTTGAGTTTGTTTTTTTTCTATGGATTATTATCATCATCTACAGTAACGTCTCTTCACATGACAAGATCCAATGGTGAAAGAAAAATCATCAAAAGTTGAAAGTGGATTCTAGTCATTTTGACACTCTCTAAGCTAAGGTTTGTTGACTTTTAAGGACCATATCTTGTTCATTTTTTTAGAATTTATATTGATTCCAAATCCATGATTCTCTTAAAAGGGTCCTTAACAAGCTCTCTTCAGGAATCTAAGGCTAATTTTTAATGGAAGATCACTAATGGTTGAGAGAGATTACAAGTCTCTTAGAAAAGCCTTTGAATTTTAGGATTTCATTTCAAATGATCATAACTTGGTAAATTTTTATCTCCTTGAGCCCATTATTTTTCCAAAGTAATCTTTGGGATGTTTACTACAACTTTGTTTCAATGTGCAATACTTAAAGATGGTTGGAAAGTGGTTGAAGAATTGAGAAAATTATAGGTCTTTTGTGAATTTCCCTAAAGTTATTGATCATCTTCCAAAGACCATAACTCTTTCAATTTTTATGATATTTGAGTGATCTCAATTCCATAATTCAATTAAAGATGTCTACTTCATCTCATCTTCAGATATCAAGATCAAATTTTGAGTGGAAGGCCATGTAATTTTGAAGGACATTATAGGTCATTTTGAGGTCCCATACTTAGAAATATTTCTAAGTACAAAAATCCGTTTGTTTTTTCACGATTTCAAGAGGACATAACTTCCAGCTCAATTATCCAAATGGATTATTTCTTGGCACATTGTAAAGGTTATGACCTTATCCTTCAAATTCTTCAAGAATCATGTGACACAACCTCTTGAGTTGTGTGCACCATGGATTCAAAGTTGGTAGCATGAAACTGTTTTTTTCAAAACAGTCAGATTGCAAATTGATTAGTGTTGCCTCTAAACACAAATATGTCACACGTTTGTTGTTTAAGCATATGATTAAATAAGTTGAATAAAGGTTTAGAACATCGAAATGCAAGGAATGGCACAGTTTTGACAACTTGCAAGTACTACTTTGCTCATGATGCAGGTGCATACGATTTCCCCTCATACTTGATTATTTATCTCACTTTTTGTTTCCATCATGCTCAGCTATAAATAAGAATCATCCCTCACTCATTTTCACAAGCTTTAGAGAGCCAAAAAACCTAGATCAAACTTCCTTCATACCTATCAATTCTGCAATTTCGAATTTGGTTTTAGAGCTCTTTTCAATCCAATTTCTTTGTTTATTCTTTATCCTTGAACTTCACTGAAGCTAACAGAAGAAGAACCAAGTCTTGTAGTGCTCTAAATCGTGCTAGCCCAGTCAAGTTTACGAGTAATTACTTCATACTTTGTTCAGGTAGTTTAATGCATCAATTTTTCTAACTCAAATTACTGTAATGGTCTATGATGTTCATTGATGCTTACTGGTGGTTTAATTTTGATCAATCGATGCATTTGATGCATCTGTTTTCAATTTTAAAGATTTTCAAAACTCTATGGTTTTTCTCAAATCGACTAAGCTACACTTTAAATAAATTTTTCGCGATGGTACCATTGAAATTGTCTTGAAGAGACGAAGCAAATGACACCGGTCTGAGCTCTTGATTTTACAGTTTGTGAGACCTTCAATTCGCACGTGGCTGGATGTTGAAGATATCCACCGTGTCATCTCTCAACCAATGACATGGTGCATGCAGTTTTTTCAAATCTGTTTTTAGTTAATGATCTGGTGGTTTATTCACTAATGACCATGATATGCACAACGCGCCAGATCTCTTGGATTTGATTACTAACACATTTTGAACTTGATCCAATGGTCTATACCTTTTTGGTTTTATGTTTCATTTTCTAATTTTATATTTTAATTGTTTTAAATTTCAAAACTTCATAAAAAATCATTTTAACTTCTAAAATTCTAAAAAAATTATCAAAAATACTTTTGATTTCTCTCTTTCTGATTTTTGTTTTTTCACAATCTTATTTGCAAAACCTGCTTTCAAATCCAAAAACGTTGTTTCCACCTCTAAGCCATTAGAACTTCTGCATATTGACTTATTTGGTCCAGTAAAGACTGCCTCAGTCAGTGGCAAGAAGTATGGGTTAGTAATCATAGATGACTATAGCAGATGGACATGGGTAAAGTTCTTAAGGCATAAGGACGAGTCACACCCTGTGTTTGTTACCTTCTGCAACCAAGTTCAAAACGAAAAGAATCTTAGAATTGTCAAAGTCAAAAGTGATCATGGTGGAGAATTTGAAAATAAAGATTTTGAATTATTCTTTAATAAAAAAGGCATCTGCATGACTTTTCTTGTCCTAGAACTCCCCAGGAAAATGGAGTTGTAGAACGAAAGAACAGAACATTGCAAGAAATGGCCAGAACCATGATTAACGAGACTGACGTTGCTAAGATCTTTTAGGCATAAGCAATAAACACAGTGTGTTACATTCAGAACAGAATCTCCATCAGACCTATTCTGGAAAAGACTCCATATGAATTGTGGAAGAACAGAAAACCCAACATTTCCTATTTTCACCCATTTAGATGTATATGTTTTATTTTGAATACAAAAAATTATTTGAACAAGTTTGACTCTAAAGCACAAAAGTGTATTATGTTAGGATACTCTGAATGCTCAAAAGGGTATAGAGTATACAACACAAACACAAATGGTTGAAGAGTCAATCAGTGTTCGGTTTTATGATAAGCTTGACTCTCAAAAGTCAAAGCAGAATGAACTCCTTGAAGGTATGGAAGTTGAACTCACAGGTACTGCAGACAACTCAGAGTCTCTCAACAGAGACACTCCCTCAACATCAGAAAGAGTCACTACAAGCAACCCAGCACCTTCTGTTGATCAACTCCAGAAAAGACCATCCAGAAGCAGAATTGATCACCCAAAAGAAACAGTCTTAGGAAGGAAGGAAGACCCAATCAGAACAAGATCTACCTTTAGAAACTCTGAAGAATCCCTCATGGGACTTATTTCTCTGATTGAACCAACAACAATTGATGAAGCACTTCTAGACAATGACTGGATTCTGGCAATGCAGGAGGAGCTGAATCAGTTCACAAGAAATGACGTATGGGATCTGGTTCCCAAACCAAAAGGATTCAACGTCATAGGCACAAAATGGGTGTTCATAAACAAACTGAACGAAAAAAATGGGTGTTATATATAAAATCAATGGTGGAGGTGAGAAAATAAATATTTTTATGATTTTTGCACCCGCCGCGGTTGGGAACCTTTAGTGCCTACATACCACCTTTCGTGTAATAGGGGATCAGGGTACACGTAGTTCCTCTTTTAAAAATTTGAAACACAAGTGTGTTGGTTAATTTTATTGATATAAGACATCATCGTCATTGTCCGTGTGGAAAACATACTTACTACCCACAATCATGAGAAAGGAGAATTTGCATCATCTCAAAGTGGAGGATATGACTTAGATTTTAAAATCAACAATGCCTCACTCAACACCCAAGTGGAAAATATCTCTCTTTACTACATATTATAGAAGTATATTTGCTTTCATCACTACAAGGATTGACAAGAGCCTAATCTTTTGAGAAAAGTTTAAAGATAAAAGCCAAAGTGGAAAAATGGTTTGAAATGAGATTGATTGACTTTTAGTCTTCTCACAAAAAAAGGTCAAGGTATCATTAAATTGATTGAAATTTATTTATGAAAATGTTTCGAAGATGCATGGACCTAAGTCCAAGTTTATTATGAAAATGTTTCAAGTTTCAAAACAAGAAGAGTTTTTTTTTTAAAGGAGGGAGAAGATTTTTGAAATTAAAGACGATGGGAGGAGAAGAAGAGGCTATCCTAAAGCATAAGGTAAAAGCTAGGGATAAGAACCATCTAACCAACAAGAAGCCAATACTTGACATTATGAGTCAATATAGAATTCCCATTCTTCGGATTGAAACCAAGCAAGCAAAGATACTAGACCTCTTGAGATAACCAAACTTCAAGTGTTTTAAGTCTTCGCAAAAATTGGGCAGAGTAACGGCTGTATACGGGTGAATTCCAAATTACAAACAAAGTATGTAATCACAATAACCTGCACACAAAACAAATAAACAACCCAATTTCTTGAGGTAAACCCCAAGAACTCCAGACAAAATATGAATTAAGGTCACAAGGTCTCCAAGATAGGCCAAGGTCTCTAATCCTAAGTCCAAGAAGTCCAATCGCTCCATAATGCCAAGGATAGTAACCAAATAGTCCAAGTATCATTAAATATTTTTATGGTTCATGTTGATTATTAGGTATCTTTAAAAGGAAAATAAAAGCTCAAGTGAGAAAAATAAAAATGACATAAAAGTAAATGCTCAAATGAGAAAAAAAATAAAATGGCATGAAATGTAAATGCTTGAATTAAATGGTACATAAAGCATAAAAAATAAAAGCATAAAGTAAAGTCAATTGTTAGAAATTAGTGGTTAGTTGGATGACCATCTTGAAACTTGCATTTGGAACTCATTAGAGGATTGGTAGAACCAAAGCCTACACACAACAAGTTGCATTTGCTTTTTGTCAAGTATATCATCCATTTTGGAATTCTCACAAGTAACATTTAATGATCAACGATGTTTAAGTGATCCGCGTTGACCAAAGGTGTTGTAGATCCATTAGAGGATTGGTAGAACCAAAGCCTCCACACAATTAACTCAAGGTTATTGGATCAAAGAGATCAAATTAACATACTTGGGCTTGCAATCATAAGTTTGGGCCACGAATGATCATTTATTCGAATCAGGACAAAATTTAGCGCTATGTTAAGCAATCGTAAGTGGACTTATGTAGAAGTCGCACCTATTTTGAGGCCGGTAAATAGCAATCTATGTACTTCATGTTTGGATAAATGATATAGAGATCATCATCCTTTAACATGTAGCACAAATAAAAAAAGAAAGGGATAAGATGAAGAGGGAGGGGAATGATAAGCTAATTTGGATCACCATTTCAAAATTCTTTCATCTTTAAATTCAACAACTCTTCTAGATGGATTTAAGCACTAAACATATAATTAATTCAAAGCACCAAAAACGAATTAAATAATTCATTCTTTGATAGATTTGAATTGATGAACATTTATCCAACTTCATCTACATCACAAAGTCCATTGAGTTTAAAAACAAATTGGACATTTAAAATTGCAATCCAAACCAACAATCAAAGAAGTGAGCATGAAAAATATTTGAGTCGAAACAGCCCCAAAATAAGGCAGAAAAAGTATTTTTGTCACTGTTACAATCAATTATGCTTAGACAGCAACCTATTGCATCCGTGCAGTTTTTTATCAAATAAATTTTCTGTGACAACAATTGCAATGTTACAACAATTGATTGAAACCTGTTAAAAATCAGTAGAAAACAACATTTTAAAGATCAAATTCTTGTTCCAACTTTTCATCAAACACCTTATGATCATGGATCCAATTGAGCATGAAAATTCCATCAAATTATGAGAAAATAGCACCAATGGAATCATAAAACAATGCTCAATGAATCAAAACAAAAAATCCACAAGAGATCACATTGTGAAAGATGATGATCCAACTTACCAAAGGTAGAATTAGAGAATTATCAAACAACTTCCAGAATTTGCTGCAATTCGACCACAAGAATCAATTACCAAAGCTTGGATGTAGAGAATTGATGGAGAAAAAGTTTTTGGATGAAGGTTTAGCTCAAAGATTAGTAAGCTTCAATGCAAAGCTTACTAACTTTTTGAAAATGGAGCTTTGAGTGAATTTGTTAGATGGAGAGAATTGAGAGATTTTTTAGCAAGGTGGATTTGGCTATCAAAAGCTTGAAATTTGAATGAAATGAGGGCTCTATTTATAGAGTTTTAGGATTGGGATTAGTGGTAATTTGGTAATTGATTCTTGGAGCCAAAATTTGAATTAATGACAATTCTTTCAAATATTAGAGCCAATATTTGAATTAATGATAATTCTTTCAAATATTAGAGCCAAAATTTAAATTAATGATAATTCTTCTTAAAAATGAAAGATTGGCAATAAAATTTGAATTAATGATACATCTTTCAAAAATGAAGGAAAATTGGAGCCAAAATTTGACAAGTTTAAAATTACTGATTTTTTACAAATAATCACGTGTATTTTGCTGTTATGAGTCGATACATGGGTGGTATGCGTCGACACATTCTAGAAGTATAACATAGAATGTGTCGATACATGCCTCTATGTGTCGATATATACTGCTTCTTCAACATATTAAAAAATCACACAAATTGCACGAGTCGACACATAACACGTATTTGTCGACACATACTAGTTATACAAACAAGATGAGTCGATACATACATGCATGTGTCGATACATGCTAGTTATACAAATAAGATGAGTCGATACATAACATGCATATGTCGACACATGCTAGTTATACACAACTGGATGAGTCGATGCATACCTTTATGGGTCGATGCATGCTGTCTTTCGCCACAATACAAAATCAAATCAACTTGCATGAGTTCGACACAAGCCTTTGTGGATTGATACAAGCTGCCTTTCGACACAAGCCCCTGTGGATTGATACAAGCTGCCTTGTGGCACAAGCCCCTGTGGATTGATACAAGCTGCCTTTCGACACAAGCCCATGTGGATTAATACAAGCTGCCTTTCGACACAAGCCCCTGTGGATGGATACAAGCTGCCTTTCGACACAAGCCCCTGTGGATCAATACAAGCTGCCTTTCAACACAAGCCCCTGTGGATTGATGCAAGCTGCCTTTCGACACAATACAGGATCAACCAACTTTGCATGAGTTCGACACAAGCCTGCATGTGTCGATACATATGGAAAACCTTATTTGTCAGATGCTTCAACTTGGTACCTACAAAACAAAAATGTACAAAGACAAGGACACATATTTTTTTTGTATTTTGATTAGAAGTTAGTCAACAACACATATACAAAATACACAACTAAGGTGCTTGGAGATTCCTCAAGAGCAAAATGCTGTTTTATAAATAATTCGTCCGTTTCTCCGAAATTTCTCACACTTTCTCGCACTGTATTTTTATTTTGTACTCCGTTATTTGCGTAATGACGTCGCCTATGATTTTTAGCAGAGATGGTTACGTTATATTCTCTGCCACGAAACCTGTGATGAAAATGAAATTCTGGAACATTCACTCCATGGAGCGTCTGAAGTGGGAGTTGATGCGGTGGCTAGATGGAGACATCGCGGAGGGGGAAAAATTCGAAGGATCCAGCGAAAACGAACAACAACCTCACATGCGACAGGAAGACCTAATGTATGGTTGGAGGAAGTCAAAACAGACAGTGATGTAATGCTGATGATGCATGGGTCAGATTAAATTATGTTAACAGTTATAATTTCCTAGATTGAATATCGTTAATTATTGTTGTACGCGTTTTATTAACTGTTGCAAAATCTGTTAACGGAAAACCCAAATGTTTACAACACAAATATTGAAAAGATTTATTGTATTACAATATTTATATGGTTGAGCCAGACGCCCGATTCGGACAGTTTTTGCGATTGTGTCCGACCTGACGGCATAAACCACACTTTCTTTCCAACCTGTCAAGATCGTCCATTTATGTTGTGATGCGCCTACTTTTGGGACGACCCTTCTTGTTCCTTCGCATTTGGTCATTGTGCCAAACTATATCGCCGTTGTATTCAGGCCAATAATCCGGTTTTGCCACCAAAGGAAAGTTATTGTTGTAAACAGTGAGCAACGTTTCAGATTTGTAAATGTTTGACAGCAGTTGAAGCGCGTCTTGATGGGTATGAGCACAAGCGGCAATGACATGAGTGCAAGGCATACGAAATTCTTGAAACCTGCCACAATCGCACCATTGAGAAGGTAAAATGACCCTGTATTCTTGTCTTGGCAGGCCTTCATTGTGGTCGATTGTCTCTTTTACAATGAAGTTGTGGTTGTGTCGGTCAAACCGTATAACCATGTGAGTGTTGGCTTTAGCACTTTCAGCCTTAATGTATTTCATGCAGCTTTCACTCCATAGTTGTCCAGATTGCAACACTGCATTCCAAATTTCACCTCTTTTGGCAAATAACGCAGCCATCCTAAAATACGTAGATTTTACCAAGGCAGTGATTGGGAGGTTTCGTATGCCCTTGAATACCCCATTCATTGATTCAATAAGATTCATTGTCATATGCCCCCATCTTTGGCCATTGTCGTATGACCTAGTCCACTTTTCCACCGGAATATTGTCGATCCACCTACCGGCTTCTGGATTAGACAAACGGATCTCGTTGCGGTAATATTTGAATGTGGGTTGTGTCAATGCATATCCCGCATTCATAACCGCTTTCCTCAATGTTTTGTCCTTGACCTCCCTCGAGAAATTTTGGACGATATGCCTGACGCAATAGACATGCGTAGAAGGAGGGTCATGCCAACCATTTTGTGCAACTACCATCAATAGCGTGCCTTTGTACTTCCCATACAACCAAGTCCTGTCAATTTGTAAAATTGGTTTGCATGATGTAAACCCTGTGATGCATGGTTGAAATGCCCAAAACACGCGACTGAATATTCCGTTGCCATGCAGTAGACTACCATATTGGGCGTACGCTGGCAATGTTTCCAGAACATAAACACTACCTGGAGAATACGTCTTGAGTGCATTCAGGTAGCGGGGAAGTTCTCGGTATGACTTCTCCCAGTTTCCGTACACCCTTTCAATCGCCTTAGTCTTTGCTAACCACGCCTTACGGTAAGACGGAGTGTAGTTAAAAATCGTCAGAATCATCGTTCACCATTTCATCAAACTCTAACTCGTTATCTTCTTCTTCATCATCAACTGCATCTACCTCATCTTGTTCATTCTCCGAAGGATCAACCTTCTGTGTCACCGGAGGCTCTACCTCCTGTGTCACCGGAGGCTCTTGAAGCAAAACGTACAACTCAATAGAGTCATATCCAGAATAGGCATGGTTGGAAATCATATTCTGGAGATCCTCGTCATCTTGAACTTCAACCTTATAAAAAATTACTTGGTTGTTTCCAAAAAAAACTGGATTCTGATAAAATATCTGGGACACCGGGCCTCGTTCAAGTTTGGCCTCCAATCTTTTCTTGAAGTACGAGAAATTGGCTTTCCCGTTTAAGAGAAATCGAACATTGTCGGTGTTTCTAAACATAAACCCAATTGTGGGACAAATGTATGTCTCACCGTTGAAATGTGCTTTGACGACAAATTATGGTGAAGAGGCCATTGCGTAGAATTGTTTTAAGGTTTGAAGGTTGGAATGTTTGAGGTTTATTGATTGTATGAAGGTATGAATGCTGTAATGTTTGAAGGTTGGAATGTATGAATTTGATGACTGATTCTAAGTTTGGAAGATTTGATAGATTATGTGAATCAATGTTATGTTAAACGTAAGGCTAAAAATTTCAATTAAGTAAGGATGCAACCCCCCAAGGCTGCCAATAATATTACATGCAATAATGAAACCCCATAGGCTGCCACCTAGCCTGGCCCTATTCTGCACATATACATGTTTTTTGTAAGACTCCACCCATCAACTCCAATGGGCTTGCATGCAATAATGAAAGGAATCCCAAAGGCTGTCACGTAGCCTGAGCCTATGTTGTAACAAATGACACCTCTTATTCGCCAATTGGGGTGGAGACACCATTCATTTTTGTACTCTTTCGCCAAGTCCAATGGTGCCTCCCTTACTGTCCAGTCGTGATACATGCATGGGCTTATGAAACCCCATAGGCTGCCACCTAGCCTGGCCCTATTCTGCACATATACATTTTTATTGTAAGACTCCACCCATCAACTCCAATGGACTTGCATGCAATAATGAAAGGAATCCCAAAGGCTGTCACGTAGCCTGAGCCTATGCTGTAACAAATGACACCTCTTATTCGCCAATTGGGGTGGCGACACCATTCATTTTTGTACTCTTTCGCCAAGTCCAATGGCGCCTCCCTTACTGTCCAATCGTGATACATGCATGGGCTTATGAAACCCCATAGGCTGCCACCTAGCCTGGCCCTATTCTGCACATATACATTTTTGTTGTAAGACTCCACCCATCAACTCCAATGGACTTGCATGCAATAATGAAAGGAATCCCAAAGGCTGTCACGTAGCCTGAGCCTATGCTGTAACAAATGACACCTCTTATTCGCCAATTGGGGTGGCGACACCATTCATTTTTGTACTCTTTCGCCAAGTCCAATGGCGCCACCCTTACTGTCCAATCGTGATACATGCATGGGCTGCCACCTAGCCTGCAAGAGTGACACCTTTCATTTTTTGTACATGCATGCATGCATATGTGTAACCCCCTAAGCATGCAAATGTGACACTTCGCAGGCATGCAAGCACAAGCAACCACTACATCAAACTTATTTTCCTATAAATACATACCATATCATACATGTCTCACACCCACACAAGTCTCACTCTCTGCTACGAAATATTTCATAAGTCTATCATACTCTCTATCTCTTCCTAAGTCTTTCATACTCTCAAGCATTCTAAACAATGGCTCTTCTAACAATGGGCGATACTCACAGAGGCACAAGGGAAAACATTGCTGCATTTGTAAGTCTCTTCTTTGGTTATACATTTTTCATACTTCAAATAACGCGTTGTTCATCTTAATTAATCTTACACCTGTTAAATTATGAACTCAGGACACAAAAAGATTCAGAATCTATTCGCACAACTACCTGGCTCCCGACCCATTTATCGTCCCTTATCTGGAATACGCAGGTTTTGGACATGTGATAAAGATCTCCAACTGCACCATTGACTCGAAGTTCATTCTTGCAATGTTGGAAAGGTGGAGACCGGAGACCCATACATTTCACCTACCAATAGGTGAATGTACCATCACGCTAGAGGATGTGTACATGCTACTGGGTCTCCCTATCGACGGTAAGGTCGTGACGGGTCGGTTCAACAAACCAACTCACAGTGTGAAGAACTGTTGGGTAGGGATATGGTAGAAGGTGGTGGAGCAAGAGGGCAGGGAATACTACTCACTGACCTGAAACGTCATTATGCAAGTTTGGAATTAAATGAAAATTCCTCAGAGAATGACAGAGTAGTAAAAGCCAGAACGTATCTTATGATACTTTTTGGTACATTTTTATTTCCTGAAAGTACGGGAAATAGTGTAAATTTTATGTACTTACATTTACTAACAAATTTTGAAAAAACAAAAAAATATAGTTGGGGTTCTGCAGTATTAGCCCACCTATACAGTTCCTTGTGCAAAAACGCAGTCAAGGAAAAATGTACATTTTATGGGTGCACATTTTTACTACAAGCCTGGGGTTGGTGGAGGATGGAGTCCTTAAACCCCGTCAACAACAACACTTTCGGTTTCCCGTACGCAACAAAGTAAGTCATCAAGTTATAGCATTTATAACTATTCTGCTCTTCCCAAAATATATGCTAAGAATAACATGTTTCTCATTTCCTTTAGGTACTGCGTGAGGGGTATGGATTACGACAAGAATCCAAGATTCAATGTTGCACTCTACCGCAATCTGTTGGATCACTTAGGCCCAGATGACGTACGTCGTAGCTTTTAACTTTTGTTCATTTAAATTATTTATACATTACTTTTGCGCTAACCTGATTTAAATTTTATCGCAGTTCATCTGGAGACCATATTTGAGTTTGGGCCATGATCCAAACCCAGAGGATGCAGCAACTTGGACTGCAAAGACTGCAATCATTCGGTTCAACATTGTGGAGATGCACCACAGCGACCGTGTGAAGATGCAGTTCAGAATGCATCAAGAGATACCAAGTGATCCAACAGATTTGTCCCCATGGCATCTTAAAAGGGTCGACGCCCAGTGGGGTCTTACCAACTGGAAAGACTTCGCTCCGGAATGGTGTAAGATGTGGCAGAGGCATCACCGCTACGTCTTGCAATTCCCGGTTTTCCTTATTCAAGGTAACATGCGACACACGAATCAATATTTGTCGTGGTGCAGGTCGGTTAGTAACCCAGAAATGCACGTGTCTCATCCGAGGTACTTGGTTGACCCACGCACACAATGGGCACAACCCTCGATTCCCCATCAACAAACCCAAAACCCATCAACCTCCCACCAACCCCCAAGAAGAAACAGACCAACAAACACCCAATCACATTCCCCACCACAACACAACTACAATCAAATGTCGTACAACCAACCACAATCACCACCAAACTACCAACACCCCGATATGCCTCAAACCCAACCACAATACCAACCCCAATACCAGCACACCCACATACCCCACACACAATTTCAATCTTCCACATATCCCAATATGGCGCCCTCAACATCCAGCCTTAGCCCTGATATGGGAATGTCGGAAGATTATGACCAAGCCGACCAAACCTACCATCACCCACCATATCACCAAACCACCCAACATCCTCAATACCAAACACCCCAAGATCCATTTCCTTTCTACCCCCCGTACTCAGACGACCAATGCTCTAGACCAACCATGGAACCCCACCCACCGCCAACACGACCAAACTTTGAGGATATGGGTAACCGACTGTACCAGAGCGGATCTTCTAGATATGGAGATCTGACTGATTTTATGGATTCGGACCGCATTGACTTCGCTGGGCCATCGACCTTGCCGCAGCAGGAAACGCGACGGCACCCAGATAGAGAAAGGCGAGGACGGAGATGCGGAACCGGGGGTCATTACCGGGTTCCGGGGGATCACTGATGTATCTTTTTTTTTTCCCAGTATTTTTGTATCCATTTTTTTACTGTTATTTTAATGTAATACAGTTGGATGTAATTATTTTTTTTAAAATAAAAAGTCTATTTTGTTGATCTCTGTCCAACAGGCAATGCACAGGAAAAAAAATAAAAAAAAAATTTTTTTGCCCTAAAAATACACTTAGGCGCCATCTCACTTGGCTTAGGGCATGCCCTAAGCACATAGGCGGCAAATGAGATGGTGCCTCCCTTAAAAAAAGATGTGCATGCGCCATTTCAGATGGCTCGTCCTTTGGGGAGTCATCTGAAACATGGTTATTTGCGTATTTTTTTCCGAAACCCGGTTATTTGCGAAATATTATTTTAATAATTGGTTATTAATAAAAAAAATTCTAAAATGGATGGTGGAGGTGAGAAAAGAAATATTTTTATGATTTTTGCACCCTCCGCGGTTGCGAACCTTTAGTGCCTACGTACCACCTTTCGTGCAATAGGGGATCAGGAACACGTAGTTCCTCTTTTAAAAATTTGAAACACAAGTGTGTTGGTTGATTTTATGAGATAAGACATCATCGCAATTGTCCGTCTGAAAAAACATACTTACTACCCACAATCATGAGAAAGGAGAATTTGCATCATCTCAAAGTGGAGGATATGGCTTGGATTTTAAAATCAACAATGCCTCACTCAACACCCAAGTGGAAAATATCTCACTTCACTACATATTGTAGAAGTATAGTTATTTGCATCACTACAAGGATTGACAAGAGTCTAATCTTTTGAGAAAAGTTTAAAGATAAAAGCCAAAGTGGCAAAATGGTTTGAAATGAGATTGATTGATTTTTAGTCTTCTCACAAAAAAAGGTCAAGGTATCATTAAATTGATTGAAATTTATTTATGAAAATGTTTCGAAGATGCATGGACCTAAGTCCAAGTTTATTATGAAAATGTTTCAAGTTTCAAAACAAGAAGAGTTTTTTTTTTAAAGGAGGGAGAAGATTTTTGAAATTAAAGACGATGGGAGGAGAAGAAGAGGCTATCCTAAAGCATAAGGTAAAAGCTAGGGATAAGAACCATCTAACCAACAAGAAGCCAATACTTGACATTATGAGTCAATATAGAATTCCCATTCTTCGGATTGAAACCAAGCAAGCAAAGATACTAGACCTCTTGAGAGAACCAAACTTCAAGTGTTTTAAGTCTTCGCAAAAATTGGGCAGAGTAACGGCTGTATACGGGTGAATTCCAGATTACAAACAAAGATCGTAATCTCAATAACCTGCACACAAAACAAACAAACAACCCAATGACTTGAGGTAAACCTCAAGAACTCCAGACAAAATATAAAATAAAGTCACAAAGTCTCCAAGATAGGCCAAGGTCTCTAATCCTAAGTCCAAGAAGTCCATCACTCCATAATGCAAAGGATAGTAACCATGTAGTCCAAGTATCATTAATGATTTTTATGGTTCATGTTGATTATTAGGTGTCTTTAAAAAGAAAGAAAAGCTCAAGTGAGCAAAATAAAAATGACATAAAAGTAAATGCTCAAGTGAGCAAAGATGAAAATAGCATGAAATGTAAAATGCTAAAAGTAAATGGTACATAAAGCATGAAAATAAAAGCGTAAAGTAAAGTTAATTGTTAGTAATTAGTGGTTAGTTGGATGACCATCTTGAAACTTTCATTTGGAACTCATTAGAGGATTGGTAGAACCAAAGCCTCCACATAACAAGTTGCATTTTCTTTTTGTCAAGTATATCATCCATTTTGGAATTTTCACAAGGCAACATGTAATGATCAACGATATTTAAGTGATCCGCGTTGACCAAAGGTGTTGTAGATCTATTAGAGGATTGGTAGAACCAAAGCCTCCACACAATGAATCTCATGGTTATTGGATCAAAGATATCAAATTAACATACTTGGGCTTGCAATCATAAGTTTGGGCCACGATTGATCATTTATTCGAATTGGGACAAAATTTAGCGCTATGTTAAGCAATCGTAAGTGGACTTATGTAGAAGTCACGCCTATTTTGAGGCCGGTCAATAGCAATCTATATACTTCATGTTTAGATAAATGATATAGAGATAACCATCCCGTAACATGTAGCACAATTAAAAAAAAGAAAGGGATAAGATGAAGAGGGAGGGGAATTATAAGCTAATTTGGATCACCATTTCAAAATTCTTTCATCTTTAAATTCAACCACTCCTCTAGATGGATTAAAGCACTAAACATATCATTAATCCAAAGTACCAAAAATGAATTAAATAATTCACTCTTAGGTATATTTGAACTGATGAACATTTATCCAACTTCATCTACATCACAAAGTCCATTGAGTTTAAAGACAAATTGGACATTTAAAATTGCAATCCAAACCAACAATCAAAAGGAGTGAGTAGAAAAAGCATTTTGGATCAAAGTTTCCCCAAAATAAGGAAAAAAAGTGCATTCTGTCCATGTGTAAATCGATTGCACTATTGTGTAAATCGATTTACACAGTACAGTTTTCTAAAAATTATGCAAAATTGCTTCTGTGCAATCGATTGCACTACATTGCAAATCGATTGCACACAGTTTCAGTAGCAAAAACAGCATTTTAAAAGGGCAATTTCTTGTTCAAACTTTCCATCAAACACCTTATGATCATGGATCCACTTGAGCAAACAAATTCCATTAAATTATGAGAAAATAATACCATTGAAATCACAAAATAATGCTCAAAGAATCAATCTCAAAGATCACCAAGAGATCACATTGTGAAAGATGAATTATCCAACTTACCAAAGGTAGATCTAGAGAATTATCAAAACAACTTCAAGAATTTGCTTCAATTCAACCACAAGAATCAATTAACCAAGCTTGGATGTAGAGAATTGATGGAGAAAAAGTGTTTGGATGAAGGTTTAGCTCAAAGATTAGTAAGCTTCAATGAAAAGCTTACTAACTTTTTGAAAATGGAGCTTTGAGTGAATTTGGTAGATGGATAGAATTGAGAGATTTTTTAGCAAGGTGGATTTGGCTATCAAAAGCTTGAAATTTAAATGAAATGAGAGCTCTATTTATAGAGTTTTAGGATGGGATTAGTGGTAATTTGGTAATTGATTCTTGGAGCTAAAGTTTGAATTAATGATAACTCTTTCAAAAATTAGAGCCAAAATTTGAATTAATGATAATTCTTTCAAATATTAGAGCCAAAATTTGAATTAATGATAATTCTTTTTAAAAATGAAAGATTGACACTAAAATTTGAATTAATGATACATCTTTCAAAAGTGAAGGAAAATTGGAGCCAAAATTTGACAAGTTTAAAATGCAGATTTTTTTTTAATTTTCACGTTGTGCAATCGATTGCACTATAGTGCAAATCGATTTGCACAGTGTATTTTTTCAAAAATGGCGCAAAATGCACTATGTGCAATCGATTGCACTCTAAGAGCAATCGATTGCATCAGTGAAAAAAATGAAATTTTTTAATTCTTTTTCTTTGCAAATAAAGATTTTAGGAAAATAATACCAGAAATCCGTATTTGTCAGATGCTTCGACTTGGTACCTACAAAACAAAAATATACAAAGACAAAGACAAATATTTTTTTGTATTTTGATTAGAAGTTAGTCAACAACACATATACAAAATACACAACCAAGGTGCTTGGAGATTCCTCAAGAGCAAACTTAAAGATAGGAAAAAAGAGGAAGAACCAACCCTAATGTGATCTTGTTATGATCGAGTTGATATGATATGATAGAGGAATCTTAGGGGCAAAAATTGGGGTACAACAGCTGCCCTTATTTAAGTGTCTTCTATCCGGAGATACGAAGGTTACAAATCTTCGTGTCGATGCGATTGAAGATACTTAAATATAAAATCAGCCCTATTTTTGTCTCTAAGATGCCATGCAATGCTTATGATTATGGATGCATATGAACAGAACAAAAGAGACGCAAAGTAACACTGAGGATGCCACAAAAATGAAGAAACAAAGGAGCAACCCCACCAGGAAAATAAATCACTGGCGGACCAAAAGAATAGAACCAGAAAGGAGGATAACAAGCATCGACGTTCACTACCGATGTCTACCAACGTTCACTGAAGGTAGAGAGAAGAAGATATACCGACTCACAGATGACGGTAAACTACCAACTCAATAGTTGAAGGTAGAAGAGAAAATATATCATGCCATCGCCGTTCACTAGCGAGGAACTATCACCGTTCACTGATGATAGCAAAAAGATAAGAAACACCGACATTCACTGTCGATGCACTACCAACGTTCATTGAAGGTAGATTTTGAAAATGTCATACCATCTCCGTTCATTGATGAGGAACCACCACCATTCACTGATGATAGTAAAAAGATAAGAAACACCGACGTTCACTGCCGATGCACTACCAACGTTCACTGAAGGTAGATTTTGAAAATATCATACCATCGCCGTTTACTGACGAGGAACCACCGCCGTTCACTGATGATAGCAAAAAGATAAGAAACACCGACGTTCACTGTCGATGCACTACCAACGTTCACTGAAGGTAGATTTTGAAAATATCACACCATCGCCGTTCACTGACGAGGAACCAACACCGTTCACTGATGATAGCAAAACAATAAGAAACACCGACGTTCACTGCCGATGCACTACCAACATTCACTGAAGGTAGATTTTGAAAATATCATACCATCGCCGTTCACTGACGAGGAACCACCACTGTTCACTGATGATAGAAAAAAGATAAGAAACACCGACGTTCACTGCCGATGCACTACCAACGTTCACTGAAGGTAGATTTTGAAAATATCATATGTTCCCCAAACTTCTGATGTTTCACCTAGAACGGGTCTCAACTTCTTCTTTAACCAAGGAATTCCGCCTGGAAAGGGTAATATGTAAGTTGTCTCGAATAAAGAGACTTCCACTTGCAAAGATTTCACAACAAGCAATTTCTGTGAATTTGAAAGTCTTGCCATCCACTGGTGTAAACTGACGACGGACTGCAAGCTAACCACTCATAGAGGAAATAGCAAAAAAAGTTACGTCGAATTGTACAGGGAAGCACGAGTTGCTCAAACAAAGATACCTGTTGCTTGTTATCATGGAGGATTGCAAAAAGAAACGACTTTCTGGGGATAGAAATGTGGCTTCCTGGGGAAATGAGATATGAATTCATGCGGAAATGAGATATGACTTCCTGGGGAAATGAGATATGACTTCCTGGGGAAATGCCACATTATTCCTGCTGAAGAGATAAAGTCTTCTCGTGCAAAATAAATGCACAAATCAAAGCTTAAAGTCCTCAGAAATCCAGAGTAAATAATATTATCATGCAACCACGAATCCAATTAGAAACAAACTGGAGCAAGACGGCCAAAGAAGATACATCCTTTGAGAAATAAACTCAAGAGGGAAAACCAAATCCAACTAAGCAAGGAGCACTGCAGGAAGGTTTGAACACCATGTCAATAAAAAATGATTTGTAACAATGCATGATGCATGTATGAGTGTATGAGTGATATCATGCATATGCTGGTAAAAGGATACATAATCGAACAAAACTGCCTCAGGTACTAACAACATTGGTCTAAACTTCAACCGGAAAGATCAATCCAAGAAAGGTAAAAGCAATTGCAGAAAACAAACCTATTGTCTGTCCTAACTTAACTGAGGAGAAACATAATCCGGATGTAGCTAAATCAAACAGATACCGGGATAGAACATCTTTCTTCCGTTTTCATCGGAGAAACCAGTTTTCCAAAAACAACGTGCCTACCGAAGATTGCAAAACTAGTCTCAAATAAAGCAGACTGACGCCGAGACAACCAAACCTCACTGAGGAATTCAAACCCACTTCCCTGGAGAAAAAAAACTGAGGATTGAAAACTTTTCATCATGAATACTCATTCCAACAAGAGATGCCCTGGGATAACCTTCCCAGGGAATAACACACAGACTTCCATGGGGAAAATAAATGTTTCACAGTCCCTACTCTTACTGGGGATTTCGATACTGATTGTGAATAAGGAAAATGGAAACCAAATTGTCAAAACATTCACTGGGGAAATCAATCCCACTTTGAAGGAAGAAAACCATACGGACTTCACTAAGGGAGACAATACTTCATCATCGAGACCTCTACCGGGGACTTCATGCTGACTTCATTGGGGAGGTCGACACCTCATCATCGAGACCTCTACCGGGGACTTCATGCTGACTTCATTGGGGAGGTCGACACCACATCATCAAGGGGAAACCAAGATACGTTCTTCACTGGGGAAAAAGGACTTCTATCAAATAAACAAGGCCTTCACTGGAAAATACTGGATTGAGTCTTCATATCAACCAAACCTATTCCAACAAAAGATGCCCTGGTGTAGTGTTCCTGGGAAATCAAGAAGTCAACACTAATGCCAATACTGCAAAAAGAGCGATATCTTAGCACACCAAGGGAATAAAACCTTTCATCATATGAGGGAAAACTTCACTGGGGAATCTGGGACAGAGGCTTATGATCATGAAAACCCAAAATTAAAAGCGAACTGAGACTTGGTCGGGGATAATAGGATCACAAACCAAATATTGTACCTTGCACCCACTGGTATCATCTTCAACTATCCGAGAAACACACAAAGATTGCGCACATACCAACAAGATGACTTGAGAGAACCTTCCTGGGGAACCAAGAAGTTAACACTATAGTAAGAAGTCAAAATTATGGGGATTTTAAATCAAACTCAACACTTGGTGAGAGAAAACCCAAAAACTTGACAGTTGTCTCAACACCTCTTAGAAAATATATTGCCCTTGTCTAGCTACTTGGGAAGCACATAACAACAATAATGTCATAACAAGAGAAAGCACTGCTCTACAAGAGATTCCATATCAATAAAAAGGGAGAAAGAACTCCATCAAATGAGCAAAGGCTTCATAGCTCTTTTTAATCTCTGTTTGATCACCACCTAGATGGGTAAAGAATCACACTCAGCTGGAGAAGTCTGCAGCAAGAATGGAAAAAATGGGATTATGAACCCAACATCATAATACAACTTGAGGAAGATTCTCATCTTGGGGTAGACATAGTAACTATCTTGACGAAATCTGGATATGCCCTTGGAAACCAATCTGGTGTCTCAAGCTTACCATGCTGATCAAAGTAACTTTCATAACTTGCCCTTGGTTGCATGCTTTTAAGATAACCTTTCTGATCAAATGGCTTTCATAGATTTGTCGAATCTTGACGTAACTGCCCTAGATTGGATGAATGTTGCATCCTTTTTGCTCCACAACTCTTCCCGACAACATGCCTTTTGCTGATACTCAAATGTAAACTTCCATGATATCAAGTAATTGTTTTACAAGAAGAAAATGTTTATTCTAAGAATGAAAATTCTAATGCAACAATTATGTAAGTCTTGAAGATTTTATTTGAAAAGATGTCGCAAAAACTTGTGAACGAATCACTAGCCAGGATGCGACATGGATTTTTGTACGAAAGATAACAAAAGCATATGATACCAATCACAATAATTTATCAAAATTAATGGGAGTCAGGAAACACTATCTCATTGGAGTATGCTTTTGAAATAAACCATGTTTCAATTAGGACTTTTGAGGGTTGTAACGTGGCTTGGTTCACGATTTTAGAAAAAAGATTTAAGGCTCAAAAATATTTGGTGCCCACCCCCTTCATGATGTTCTTCAGTCCTAAGTTCAGTTAACTCGACACGAACATTCATCTCTCAAAAGAAGTTTCGAGATGGTTGAGGAATCAAACAAGGTTTTCTTTGGACATGCAAGTCACTCATTCCTGCTTCTTTTGGGTTTCTTGTCACGCGTCTCTGTTCTTTGCTAATGATTTCACATTGTAATCCTTTATCGCATTTTAGGCTTTCCATTTCTTCCTTGCCTTCGGGACAAATTCCTTTTGACTTTGACTCTGAAGTGCAGCGGGATGCCCTGACTTTTGCCTAAGCGACTTGTTTTTTTTTCAAGTTCCGACTTAGTGGGGCTTTTTTTATCTTTATTTTTCATCATAATTTTTTTATTCATATTATCTTTTTCTTTTTTTTAACATGTCGCGTGACTTTTAGTCATTTGTGACTTGTCGGAAGAATTGTGACTGCCCTATTTCTGGGTAGATGAAAGATAACCATTATTGTATCGTCATCTGTTGATCCCCTGATATGTGAGAGATAACCACTGGGATAACATCTTATTTTGATGCACACTACTGATATGCGGAGGTTAAACATTGCGGTTTTGAATTCCCTCAACCTCTTGAAGGATAACCATTATTGTATCCTTAGATGCGCACTCTTGATGAGATTTGAATACTCAATCAGATTAACTGAACACTACCCTGCCCCGGGTTTTAAAAAAAATGAGGGTTTTTTCTAAATAGAAAAAGAAACTCCTACTTCAAGGCTCAAAGGGGTTAACGAGGGTTTCACTCCCTTATATCTCCGGTGTTTGAGGATTTGAAACAATGCCTGTACATCGTCAACAGGATTTTATCCAAAAGCATACAACCAGAAAATTTGTGTTTTAATATCATCATCCTCCTCCCAATCTCTGCCTAGGCAAGAGAATGGGTAACAAGTTGGTATCATAAAGCAATTTAAAATTGAAAACAAATACGAGTGAAATGAATGAATTTCTTCAAGACTAACATACTCATTGTATTAAGATTAAACATTCAAATGCAAACAAGTCCTTACATGCAAACAGTGAAATGATAAACAAGAAAAATTACAAATGAGAAAGCAGTAAAAATGCTAATAAACTAAGATAAATCTCTTATCTGGACTTGCGCTGAAGGTAACATTTCCAAAGCTTTGGAACTATCAACAACAGAGATTCATTCATGCGCTACTAACGAATTGTTTTGAACATTAGGGCCAATGTCCTTAAATGACAAGATACCGCTTCGGACCAACCTCTGAACTTCGACCTTCAAAGCAAAGAAATATTCTAAATCGTGCCCAGGAGCATCCTGATGAAAGGCACAAGAAGCGTCAGCCTTATATCCTCTTGGCAGTTTTTCAGGAACAACTGGTCGAGCTCGAGTTTGAACCAGATTCTTCTTCAACAAAGAAGGATACAGCTCTGTATATGTCATTGGAATTGGATCAAAGCTCATTTTCCTCTGATGACATTGCCCTTGATTTCCTTGTTGAGGAGCCCCCTGATATGCAACAGCAGTCGGAGTCTTGTTGAAAAATGGAGTCACAGAAGCAACTTGTTGACTCCTATTATGAGATCTCCCTTGCCCACCACTAAGTATAGTGTATGAGTCTTGCTCTTTCTTTTTGGAAGAACTATCATCATTCTTCTTAGCACCATTTGACGAGTCCCTGTCTTTAGATAAACGACCTTCACGGACAACTTCCTCTAAACGGACACCCATGCCCACCATCTATGTGAAATCACTTGGGGAACTTGTTACCATTATTTCATAGTAGAAAGCTCCCAGCGTCTTTAGAAAAATCTTGGTAATTTCTTTCTCTTCCACGGGCGGAATCACTTGTGCAGCCACTTCGCGCCATCTCTGCGCATACTCTTTGAACGATTTTGTCTTTCTGAACCATGGCCCTAAGCTGGTCACGGTCAGGCGCCATGTCCACATTATACTTGTATTGTTTAATGAATGCTTCTACCAAATCATTAAAAGTATGGATGTTGGCGCTTTCCAAACTCATGTACCATTTCAACGCAGCACCGGTCAGACTATCCTGGAAAAAATGAATCAGCAGACGCTGATCATCAGTATGGGTAGACATCCTTCTCACATACATCACCAAATGAGCACGAGGGTAAGTGTTGCCCTTGTACTTCTCAAATTCCGGGACCTTGAACTTAGCACGCACTTTAACATTCGGGTCCAAATACAGCTCATTCACATTCTGCCCGAACAACTCTTTTCCCCTAAGAGCCTTCATCTCTCTTTGCATTCTACCAAACTGCTCTTGGAAATCATCCATTCTGTCATGAAGACCCAAGTCTTCACTCGGCGGAGGGAAAGGACGAAACACATCTTCATTAACAAATGGAACCAAATTCATCGAAGGAGGTGCAGCAGTAACAGTATGTACCATAGGAGGTGCAGGAGTAACAACATTTGGAACCACTGGAGCATCTTGAGGACCCAGATTGAAACCTTCAGGTGCAAAATTCTCTGGCATTCCCCACGGATAACCCTGAGGCATACGGTTTTGAACAACAGCCGGAGTAGCGGATACAGGAACAGTCAGAACTTCAGTACTTTCCCTTGTTGGTTGAGGTTGAACACTCGGTGGCTGATTCTGAGCAACCACCAGACCTTCCATCAGAGTAGTCAAGTTGGCCAAGCCAGCCTTCAAAGCGGAAACTTCTTCGCGTAGCTCGCGATTCTCCTGTTCTAAGTTGTCCATCTTCTTTTTGAAATTATCCCGAGTGTTATAGTGATGAGTCAGCTTGCTGAGTGAAGCAAAGAAGTTGGGTAAGACACCTGGATATGAATAACAAATGCAAGAAATATGTGTAATATGATGCATGATATGCAATGCACATGATTTTATTTTATTTAATATTTCAAGGGATCTAAGATTTATAGACATATTACCAACATCCAAGTAATAAGGCTTTTGTTTCTCTTTCCAGAATTCATGGTTTAAAAGTACCTGAGATATTCACAAATAGTCAACCTTTAAAACCCTTAAAAAATTGTTTTCTTCAAAAGATGCTTATGAGTGCATGGATGCATGATGCAATAATCACACACAAGATCATACATATAGGGTTCATAGGTTCAACGTCATGAGCATGAGGTCGAAGGTACTATCCATAAGGTGTTGGTCTAATATGTTATCACCTGCCGAACAAGGTTCTAGAGGTTCCCATAGTCTACATCCTTCCTTCGGATATTACCAACTTCTCGATTAACTCGGTAATTAGTAATATTCTCAAGAAAAACTCGTCTGAGCGTAGTATTGTGTGACAACTACTTCCAGATTACTCCTTTATAGCTTTCGCACTACACCTAAAAGGCCAAGAGGGGTTAGGTAATCTACGGTCCTCAACATCGGCAGGCTCCCAGGTCGAAAGCAGTACATCTTCCCAATTACTCGGTAAATGACACTACAGTCAAAGGGGCCTCCACTGAGTGGGGGATCTCATTCCTCCTTTTTTGGGATTACTCCCTCAAAGTTAACATGACTATACCGCCCGTCCTATCTTAAAGTTTGCCCAAGCCCGGGTATAGGACTTATGAGTAATCTCCAAGCACCCTGTAAACCAGGAAAATCCAAACAAACATATATACAAAATATAACACATAAACAACAATAGCACATATACATATATAAACAAAGATAGGTTTAACCCACTTAGGGATGGACCAGCAAGAGGTCAATCTGTCCCCAGTGAAGTCGCCATTTTTTCTGTAGCGATAGAAATGTGCAAGACTAAGCCATTGGATTGACTAGACTTTATACAAATCAAAATCAAAATCGCCACCGCGCTTTATTGTTTCCAAAGGAATGGGAAAAGAGAGAATAACCCAAAAAGAGGGGGAAAGATTCAAGGTAAGGGGGTTGGTTATGCAAAGGGAAGGTATTAGCACCCTAAACATCTACGGTACTCCGCAGGAACCTCTTTGAAAAATCTGTATATTTTGGCTATAAAAATGTATTGTATATAACATGGATGGTGGAGGTGAGAAAAGAAATATTTTTATGATTTTTTCACCCGCAGCGGTTGCGAACCTTTAGTGCCTACGTACCACCTTTCGTGCAATAGGGGATCAGGATACACGTAGTTCCTCTTTTAAAAATTTGAAACACAAGTGTGTTGGTTGATTTTATGAGATAAGACATCATCACAATTGTCCGTGTGAAAAAACATACTTACTACCCACAATCATGAGAAAGGAGAATTTGGATCATCTCAAAGTGGAGGATATGGATTGGATTTTAAAATCAACAATGCCTCACTCAACACCCAAGTGGAAAATATCTCACTTCACTACATATTGTAGAAGTATAGTTGTTTGCATCACTACAAGGATTGACAAGAGTCTAATCTTTTGAGAAAAGTTTAAAGATAAAAGCCAAAGTGGCAAAATGGTTTGAAATGAGATTGATTGACTGTTAGTCTTCTCACAAAAAAAGGTCAAGGTATCATTAAATTGATTGAAATTTATTTATTAAAATGTTTCGAAGATGCATGGACCTAAGTCCAAGTTTATTATGAAAATGTTTCAAGTTTCAAAACAAGAAGAGTTTTTTTTTTAAAGGAGGGAGAATATTTTTGAAATTAAAGAAGATGGGAGGAGAAGAAGAGGCTATCCTAAAGCATAAGGTAAAAGTTAGGGATAAGAACCATCTAACCAACAAGAAGCCAATACTTGATATTATGATTCAATATAGAATTCCCATTCTTCCGATTGAAACCAAGCAAGCAAAGATACTAGACCTCTTGAGAGAACCAAACTTCAAGTGTTTTAAGTCTTCGCAAAAATTGGGCAGAGTAACGGCTGTATACGGGTGAATTCCAGATTACAAACAAAGATCGTAATCTCAATAACCTGCACACAAAACAAACAAACAACCCAATGTCTTGAGATAAACCTCAAGAACTCCAGACAAAATATCAAATAAAGTCACAAAGTCTCCAAGATAGGCCAAGGTCTCTAATCCTAAGTCCAAGAAGTCCATCACTCCATAATGTAAAGGATAGTAACCATGTAGTCCAAGTATCATTAATGATTTTTATGGTTCATGTTGATTATTAGGTGTCTTTAAAAAGAAACAAAAGCTCAAGTGAGCAAAATAAAAATGACATAAAAGTAAATGCTCAAGTGAGCAAAGATGAAAATCGCATGAAATGTAAAATGCTAAAAGTAGATGGTACATAAAGCATGAAAATAAGAGCGTAAAGTAAAGTTAATTGTTAGTAATTAGTGGTTAGTAGGATGACCATCTTGAAAGTTGCATTTGGAACTCATTAGAGGATTGGTAGAACCAAAGCCTTCACACAACAATTTGCATTTTCTTTTTGTCAACTATATCATCCATTTTGGAATTTTCACAAGGCAACATGTAATGATCAACGGTGTTTAAGTGATCCGCGTTGACCAAAGGTGTTGTAGATCCATTAGAGGATTGGTAGAACCAAAGCCTCCACACAATGAATCTCAAGGTTATTGGATCAAAGAGATCAAATTAACATACTTGGGCTTGCAATCATAAGTTTGGGCCATGAATGATCATTTATTCGAATCGGGACAAAATTTAGCGCTATGTTAAGCAATCGTAAGTGGACTTATGTAGAAGTCACACCTATTTTGAGGCTGGTCAAAAGCAATATATGTACTTCATGTTTGGATAAATGATATAGAGATCACCATCCCTTAACATGTAGCACAATTAAAAAAAGAAATGGATAAGATGAAGAGGGAGGGGAATGATAAGCTAATTTGGATCACCATTTCAAAATTCTTTCATCTTTAAATTCAACCACTCCTCTAGATGGATTAAAGCACTAAACATATCATTAATCCAAAACACCAAAAATGAATTAAATAATTCACTCTTAGGTAGATTTGAATTGATGAACATTTATCCAACTTCATCTACATCACAAAGTCCATTGAGTTTAAAGACAAATTGGACATTTAAAATTGCAATCCAAACCAACAATCAAAAGGAGTGAGTAGAAAAAGCATTTTGGATCAAAGCTGCCCCAAACCAAGGCAAAAAAGTGCATTATATCCATGTGTAAATCGATTGCACTATTGTGTAAATCGATTTACACAGTACAATTTTCTAAAAATTATGCAAAATTGCTTCTGTGCAATCGATTGCACTACAGTGCAAATCGATTGCACACAGTTTCAGTAGCAAAAACAGCATTTTAAAAGGGTAATTTCTTGTTCAAACTTTACATCAAACACCTTATGATCATGGATCCACTTGAGCACGAAAATTCCATCAAATTATGAGAAAATAACACCATTGAAATCACAAAATAATGCTCAAAGAATCAATCCCAAAGATCACCAAGAGATCACATTGTGAAAGATGAATTATCCAACTTACCAAAGGTAGATCTAGAGAATTATCAAAACAACTTCAAGAATTTGCTTCAATTCAACCACAGGAATCAATTGACCAAGCTTGGATGTAGAGAATTGAAAGAGAAAAAGTGTTTGGATGAAGGTTTAGCTCAAAGATAAGTAAGCTTCAATGCAAAGCTTACTAACTTTTTGAAAATGGAGCTTTGAGTGAATTTGGTAGGTGGAGAGAATTGAGAGATTTTTTAGCAATGTGGATTTGGCTATCAAAAGCTTGAAATTTGAATGAAATGAGAGCTCTATTTATAGAGTTTTAGGATTGGGATTAGTGGTAATTTGGTAATTGATTCTTGGAGCTAAAATTTGAATTAATGATAACTCTTTCAAAAATTAGAGCCAAAATTTGAATTAATGATAATTATTTCAAATATTAGAGCCAAAATTTGAATTAATGATAATTCTTTTTAAAAATGAAAGATTGACACTAAAATTTGAATTAATGATATATCTTTCAAAAGTGAAGGAAAATTGGAGCCAAAATTTGACAAGTTTAAAATGCTGATTTTTTTTAATTTTCACGCTGTGCAATCAATTGCACTAAAGTGCAAATCGATTTGCACAATGTATTTTTTCAAAAATGGCGCAAAATACACTATGTGCAATCGATTGCACTCTAAGAGCAATCGATTGCATCAGTGAAAAAAATGAAAAATTTTAATTCTTTTTCTTTGCAAATAGAGATTTTAGGAAAATAATACCAGAAATCCTTATTTGTCAGATGCTTCGACTTGGTACCTACAAAACAAAAATATACAAAGACAAAGACAAATATTTTTTTGTATTTTGATTAGAAGTTAGTCAACAACACATATACAAAATAAATAACCAAGGTGCTTGGAGATTCCTCAAGAGCAAACTTAAAGATAGGAAAAAAGAGGAAGAACCAACCCTAATATGATCTTGTTATGATCGAGTTGATATGATATGATAGAGGAATCTTAGGGGAAAAAATTGGGGTACAACACCAGGATCAGTGGGCATGTAAGGATATAGAACTCTGTAAGGAATGCCTTCTTTATTGGTGGGCTCCATAATCATTGGCAATACGGCCTCATAAGGTATCCCAAGCTTCTGGGCTCAAGCTCGGACCCGCTGGAGATAAGGCTGCATAGGGAGGGAAGTCCTTTGTCCTAGCTCTTGGGGGTCATATCTGTTTACCATGCCCCAAGCTCGTATAAAGCTCTGGTGATGCTCTTCAATGTTTTCCTTGTATTCAAATGCAATATTATCAAGAAGTATCTCATGGGGACCATCTCTCCGAGCACGACCAAATTGTCACAAAGCTAGACAAGGATTATAGGTTATACCCCCTCTGATTCCAAGCAATGGGACATTAAGGTATCCCCCACAACGATCAATAACAACAGTGTCTTCCATAGTCCGGGAGCTCCAAAGAATGTCTGTATGGGAAAGTGACATTATTCTGTAGGACCATCCTAAACCCTCTTTGTTCTTCAACATAGACTTAGGGAGGTGTGAAATAAACCACCTCGACAGCAATGGCATGCAACACATAAGAGTCCCTCTTCTTCGCACAGTACGGGTGTAGAGGGCATGCAAGATATCACCCAGTAGAGTAGGCACAGGATTGCAAGAAAGGAAAATCTTGACCGCATTCACATCTACAAAGGAATCCAGATTCGGGAAGAAAAGAAAACCATAGATAAGGAGAGCCAAGATATCTTCGAAATCCTGAAAATCCAAATTATCCTAGAATAGCTGAGCCTGGTCTATCAGAAACTTGGCTAAGAAACCTTCAACCCCGCTTCGTGTTTCCCAATTGGATACTACATCAGCCCGTTTCAGATGCAGAGCTGAGACAATGTCTTATGGTCTAGGAGTCTCTTCCATACATGTGAAGGGTACCTGCTCAAGGATGGGTATTCCCAATAACTGAGAGAACTCTTCCAAAGTGGGAACCAGCTGGTAATATGGAAAGGTGAAGCAATGATGCACAGGATCGAAGAACTGGAAAAGTACACCCATCATCTGCTCATCAAGCTTTGAAGTAACTAGGCTAAGAAGTTGACCATGTCTCTTAATGAACATAGGAGTCTCGGAAACTCTTGAGGCTAACTCTTTAAGTTGAGCAGGTATTTGCACAAAGTTAACTCGGATGGTATTTCTACGCACGGAAGCCATAATCTGCAAAACAGAACAAAGATAAATTCCCTTGGTCTTTGAAATGGTTAGTATAATGAAGTATGAATGCTATGTTATGATGCATGATGTCATGATAAAACAAACAATAGGTATAACAGACAACAGGCATGGGAAAGACAAATAAGTCACACAAAGCCCTTAAGTTTAAGGCTTGTATGGGGTCAAAGGTATTACCCTCTTGAAGTTCAGTTGGTTTCAACCTGTCCTAGAAAAAGTAACCGGGTTCTAGAGGTTCTCAATATCACTGACCATCCTCCATCGGTCATGGTTTCAGTTCACACAATCATTTTTTGCGGCCGGAACTATCTCGAGAGTATGGTCTCAATGAGTGTAGCATCGAGTATTAACCAGTTCTCGGCTTTACACCGAGGCCGACTATCTCACTACTTTCTAATGTCCAAGTTGGTCGATTAAAGGTTCTAAGGTCAGTTGATGCTTAACGACACACGCAGCGACCCCGTATTCTCCTCGTTTCTCCACAAGGGATACCGGTACCAACCAATGTGCCACATTAACGTAGCTACTGCTTCAACCGTATCGGTCTACGCTGTAAAGTTCCCTTACAGTTTATTGCTACTTACCTAAAATGTGTCCCCAGATCCGGGTTAGGATCTATAGTAACTCCCAAACAAAACCCTTAAAAGTAAAGAAACCAAAACAAACAAGAGAAGCAATTTTGATAACTAGATCCTAAGGTATACCCCACTTATAAGTCCCCAGCAGAGTCGCCAGTTCTGTGATACGGTGGCAGAACCGACTGTTTTGAAAATTCTGGTTTGCGTTTTGTGTTTTGTGTTTGTAAAATATCGCGGTAAGCAAAAGTCGCCACCGACTTTTATTTCATCCAAACAGAAAGGAAAAAAGTACAAAAAAAATCCTTTTTTGAGATTTTGAGTACGGGGGGTAGATTATAGAAAGGGAAGGTGTTAGCACCCTTTCTATCCATGGTTTTCCATGGGCTCTTAGGTACTTGCTCATCTTTTTTAAAATTGCTCTGTGTGCTTGTTTTGAAAAGTTTTGTCTTACTTCGTTTTAACCCTTGTTTCTGTCCTCAAGAGTGTTACGAAGTTTGTTTTGAAAAAAACTTTGTTTGAAAAGTGTTTGGTGTGAAAAAGTTTGTTTGTTTTGAGCAAGTACCTACTAGCATCTACCTACTCGAAAAAGGATTATTTCTATTCTCGTTTCCTTTAGACAGTGCTATCCTACTATTGAGAAATAGGTAGCACCGTTGTTGGAGTTGTAAGGGTCAATTCGAAAGGGACGTACGATCAGTAAAGCAATATTAGGACGTCTTAGTAGTAACCCTAGAGTCTTAAGATCATATTCGAGGCAACATTTCTGAGGTGACGTTTCCGAGGCAACATTTCTGAACGGGACTTTTGATCTTTATTAGACAGGAGGGCAACCACTAAGACACCCTATGCTTAATGATCGTTTACCGAAGGCAACCGAAGTGAGAGTATACCCTAGGAGTGCACATGTGCGAGTGATTTGATTTCAGTTATTATCTTTGCACATTAGGGTTTTCTAGCCGTTTTAAATTATCATGCAATCTTGTCATACAATCCTATTAACATACATCTAAACAGTTAATATTAGCGAGAATTAAAATGCGGGAAATAAAACCTACGCTATTACAAGGCTCCGGGGTAGGGATTAATTACATAGCCAAAAACCCGTAAAAGACGATAAATAAAGAAAACCCTAGATTAAACTATTACATACCATGAACAGTTACATTAATATTGCAAAAAATAATAAACGCGCGCGATGAATCGAGAAAAAGAGAAATAGGATTTTAACCCCAAATAAGCCTAACTGTAATTTTAAAGGAAAAGAAAAACATTTTTTGTCGTTTTTGTGCTATTTTGAAAAAAGTAAAGTTCAATTGAATAAAAATAACGTAATCACTAATTAATTTTAGTTAAGAAAAATAATTAAATTAACCTATCTTCTTGTATTTTTTATTTTATGTGAGAAAGAAATAAAAATTAAATCAAAAGTTAACCCTAATTTTTCTAATTGGTTTTAATTATAAAAAAAGGTTAGGATTACCCTAGATTAAGTTAAACTAATATTAAATTAAATTTGATAAAATAAAACCTAATTCTAATTTTTTTGTGAACTCTAGATTTTATGATTTTGTGAAAAAAAAAGAAATTAATTGTGTTAGAAAATAATTTAAAAATTAAAAAAATAAAAGAAATAAATAGAAAAGAAAGAAAGATGGGTCTGGTTGCTTAGCAAGAAGGGAGGTGTCGTTGGAAATTCTGAGCCCAATAAGCTCCTGGCTTGTTTGACCTTTCACAATCCCATGGGCATGGTTGACTCAGGCATATGGTGGACCTTCAAGGGATGAACCTTGGATCTGGCCAGGAATACATCATATGGCTGATTTTGGGAGTACACAGAATACGCTTGAGGCTGGGAAGCACTGGATTTACCTGAAACTATTGAGAAAATAATAAAATGCACACACCTGGGATCGAACCTAGGACGTGTGCATCAACGACCAACAACTTCACCATCTGCGCTAGCGTGTTAGTTGTAATAATAATAAAACAAATAAAATATAATACAAATAACGTGCCACGCCTCCCAAAACGCCCGCAGATTCAAACAAGCCACTCACATACTGCAACGTCATTATCTTCTTCGTTGCTTCAGTTGTTTTAGATAAAAGGCTTTTACCTACGGACACCAAGCGTAGGTATAACACTTGTTCATTCCAAAATCCTGTATGTGTATGATAAATGACAACCAATGGTACCAATCAACTCGTTTCAAGCCCACGAGCATCATGGTACCATTATCACTGGCCAATTTTCCCTATACAAGAAACCCCTAAAAACAAAGAAAGAACCCTAGCCATGGCAGTTTCATGTTCATTCCATAAAAATGCAATTAAACATAGTCATTAGCTTGCAAATATCTCAAGGATTAAAAATATGCTAATCAATCCTGCTAAATATGCCAGAATTAAGGTATTCGTATTCAAGAAAATATGCAAACCGTGTGACTCTTACAAGGCATTTTAAGGCGTGGGGAAGCTTGCTAGCGATTGAAACATGATCCTGGGATGTCCAATAATTGATTGGTATGATTAGAATGGCTTGAGATGGCCTGAAACTTAGAAATTGGTTTGCAACTTTTTCTTGAATTTTTGAAACTTGCTTTCTGCCTTTGCATGCCTCTAACCTCTTCCTTTTGATCTGCACTTGTTCCTTAGTATACTAGAGTGTATTAGGGTTGCAATTTTGTATCAAATCTCTTCCAATTATGAATATTGATTCATGATTCAATCCTTGCACCAAATCTTTCCAAATCAAGCAAATTAAATATTTTTGTGTTCATATAAGGCCTTGCACGATTTGATCTTGTCTCCAGCTGTATAATGGACCTAATCATGCACAAAATCTCAAGATTTAATTAGCTTTTGATATTTTCATTATTTTATATTGATTTTATTTGATTTAATTGAAATAAAATCAAAATAAATAACAAAAATAAAAGAATGACAAGTGGAAGGGCTCATGGGTTGTGGGTCACTTTACAAACTCAGTGTAAGCATAAAAAGTTGGGCCCATTTGACAAAAATTGCAATTTGGCCACATTTGTCTTTTGGCAATTTTGCAAAAAGGGTCAACTTGGTCAATGCATAACTCTCTCAATTTTTACGCTAGAGATGTGTTCTTAGACTTTTTAGAAATATTAAGATGTCTTCTAAGAAACCCTTTTGGTCTCATCTCAATTGAGTCTTCCATGTTCATGTATGAAGCTTTGACCCAAAAGGTGTTTTTGTTGACTTTTCAAAATGACCTATAATGTCAAAATTTATTTATTCTTGTGAGTGCATATTTTGGACTTGGGAGATGAAGATTAATTGTATGGAATTACATCCTCTTCAAAATGAGCTTTGGATGGGTCATTTTTGATAAAGTATGAGAAAGTTATGCCTGGTCAAAGTAGAGTTGACTTTTCCTACAAAACCCTAATTTAGCAACTTTTGGGTTTTGATGAATTGTGAGAAATCCTTGAGGAATAATGATAAACCCTTGATACAATGATGAATAATACTTCAAAATTAGAATATTTACCAAAAATCTTGAAGTTTGACTGTATGTTGGCCACATTTGACTTTTGCCATAACACAGTCGATTTTCAGGCCTTTGAGCAATTGACTGAGCCAACTTCCTCTGCAAGGCTTGAAACTTGACATGGATAATCTTGAGAACATATTAGGATAATAGTGAGAGTTTGGGATCCTTTGGACTCAAGCATCTTGATGCAAAATGAAACCCTAATTTGAGGTACACTGCCTTAGGAAAGGGTTTGTCTGGTCAACTCTTGGACTTCCTTGAGCAATTTGAGGACCTCACTTGAAATGTATTGCCAAATATGGGAGGGAAAATTTTGGGGTACACCAAGAACTCAACGTGTAATCCTCTAATCCCCGCGTTGGTTGTTATGTGGGCTACAACCTCAGACTTCCCCAAATGGATCAAAGCAGCAATCTCATGAGATTTTGGCTCCCCCTCCAAACTGGTAAAAGGAACACGATCGGTAATAGGTAAATCCAGTAGATAAGAATACTATTCCAATGTAGGCATCAACTGATAATCATGGAAAGTAAAGTATTGATACATCAGATCATAGAACTGGACTAAAGTCGAGAGAATACCCTCCTTCATCCTGAGCTTCATAAGAGAAATGATGAACCCATACTTCCTCCGAAAATCAGAACTCTCGATCTCGGGAATCAGACTTATCAACTCATCTATCTTGGGATCTTTGAAACTGTACATCTTAGTATTTCTTTTTCCATAATCCATAGTCAAAAAGTACCTGAGATATTCACAAAAACTCAACTTTTAAGTCACTTGAAACAAAATGTTTTAAAGGATGCTCATCGGTGCATTAATGCATGATGTAGCAATCACACACAAGATCACAAATATAGGGTTCATAGGTTTGAAGTCACGAGCATGAGGTCAAAGGTACTATCCACAAGGTATTGTCTAATAGTTTATCACCTGCCGAAAAAGGTTTTAAGAGGTTCCCAAAGTCTACATCCTTCCTTCGGATATTACCAACTTCCCGATTAACTCGGTAATTAGTAACATTCTCAAGAAAAACTCATCTGAGCATAGTATCGCGTGAAAACCATTTCTGGATTACTCTGTCATAGCTTCTGCACTACACCTAAAAGGCCAAGATGGGTTAAAGGTTCTACGGTCCTCAGTTTCAACAGGTTCCTAGGTCGAAAGCATCATGTCTTCCTGATTACTCGGTAAACAACACTACAATCAAAGGGGCATCCACTAGGTGGGGGATCTAATGTCTCCTTTTTTGGAATTACTCCCTCAAAGTTAACATGACTATACCGCCCATTCTATCTTAAGTTTTCCCATGTCCGGGTATAGGACTTATGGAAAATCACCAAGCACCCTGAAAACCAGAAAAGTTCATACAAACATATATACAACATATATACAACATATAATATACAATCGATAATAGAACATACGCAGATAAACAAAGATAGGCTCAACCCACATAGGGATGGACCCGCAATAGGTCAATCTTTCCCCAGTGGAGTCGCCATTTTTTATAGCGATAGAAATGTTGAGACTAAGTCATTGGGTTGACTTGACTCACACATATCAAATAAAAATCGCCACCGCACTTTATTGTTTCCAAAGGAATGGCAAAAGAGCGAATAACCTAAAAGAGGGGGAGAGAATAGAAGTTAGGGGGTTGGTTATGCAAAGGGAAGGTATTAGCACCCTAAACATCTACAGTACTCCGCAAGAACCTCTTTGAAAACCTGTGTATTTTGGCATAAATGTTGTATAAAAATATATTGTGGAGATGAGAAAAGAATTATTTTTTATGATTTTTGCACCCGCCGTGGTTACGAATCTTTAGTTCCTATGTACCACCTTATGTGCAATAGAGGATCAGGGTACTCGTAGTTCACCTTTAAAAATTTTAAAACACAAGTGTGTTGGTTAGTTTTCAGAGATGAGACATCACCGTCGTATCCGAGTGGAAGAACATACTTACTACCCGCGATTATGAGAAAGGAGAACTTGCGCCATCTCAAAGTGGAGGATATAGCTTGGATTTTAAAATCAACAAAGCATCGCTCATCACCCAAGTGGAAAATATATCACTTCACTATATATTATAGAAGTATAGTAGTTCACATCACTATATAGATTGACAAGAGTCTAATCTTTTGAGAATAGTTTTAAAGTAAAAAGCCAAAATGGAAAAATGGTTTGAATGAGTTTATTGACTTTTAGTCTTCTCACAAAAATTTCAAGGTATTATTAAGTTGATTAGAGTTTGATTAAGAAAATGTATTTGAAAAAGGCATGGACCTAAATCCAAGTTTATTGTGAAAGAGGTTTCAAGTTTATAAAAAACAAGAAGAGTTTTCAAAGGTGGAAGGAGATTTTTAAAATTAAAGAAGATAGGAGGAGAAGAAGGGATTATCCTAAAGAATAAGGTAAAAGCTAGGGAAAAGAAACGTCTAACCAACAAGAAGCCAACACTTAACATAATGAGTCAATGTAGAATTCTCATCCTTTGGATTGAAACCAAACAAGAAAAGATAATAAACCTCTTAAGAAACCAAGTTTCAATTGCATTAAGTCTTCAAAAAATTGGACAGAGTAACGGTTGTATACGGAGGAATTCCCGACCATAGACAAAGCATGTAATCAAAATTATTTGCACACAAAGCAAACAAACAACCCAATATCTTGGGGTAAACCCCAAGAACTCTAGACAAAATAACAGTTGAGGTCACAAGGTCCCAAGGTAGGTCAAGGCTTCTAATCCTAAGTCCAAGAAGTCCACCATATCCATAATGCCAAGGATAGTAACCAAGTAGTCTAAGTAACATTAATGTTTTTCATGTTTCAAGTTGATTATTAAGTATCTTCAAGAAGAAATGAAAAAAATCAAGTGAGCAAAATAAAAATGACACAAAAGTAAATGCTCAAGTGAGAAAAGATGGAAATAGCACGAAATGTAAATGCTAAAATAAATGTGCTTAAAGTAAAGAGCATAAAGTAAAGGCACAAAATAAAGTCAATTGTTAGAAATTAGAGGTTAGTTGAATGACCATCTTGAAACTTGCATTTGAAACTCATTACAAGATTGATAAAATCAAAGCCTCTCAATAACAAGTTTCATTTGCTTTTTGTCAAGTATATCATTCATTTAAAATTCTCAAGGCAACAATAAATGATCAACGATGTTTAAGTGATTCACTTTGACAAAAGTTTATGAAGATTCATTAGAGGATTGATAAGACCAAAGCCTCCTAACAATGAATCTCAAAGTTATTGGATCAAAGGTTTCAAATTAACATACTTGGGCTTACAAGCATGGGATTGGGCAATGAATGATCATTTCTCGAATCGGGATAAAATTTAGCCCTATGCTAGGAAATCGTAAGTGGAATTATATATAAGTCACACCTATTTTGAGGTCGGTCAATAGAAATCTATGTACCATATGTTTTGAGAAATGATATGTAAACCATTCTCCAATAAAATTTAGCACAAGTTACAAAGTGAAAAGATTAAAAGGGAGGGAATGTACCAAATGAAAATGGTTTCAAATATCATCAACATCATTCATCCCTCTTGATGGATTTGGTTTTTCAACCTATCAACACCCAAGATCCAATGATGTTGAGGAATTTGTCCGAAAATTACTTCCAAGTCAGTATCAAATGCCAAATCAAAAATTAAACAAGAATTATGTACAAAAGTTTTCAATTACAAGCTTAATTTAAAAGTAAAACCCTAAGTACAAACCTATGTCAAAACTTAGAATTAAAATAGGAAAATAACTTGTAAAATTATGAAATTAAAACCCAAACATCCTAAAGTTCCATGAATGTCAGAAATAGAATTTAGAGTTCTTGGATTGAGGTGGAAATTTGATTTAAAAATGAAAACTTTGAAACTGGATAGCAAAAGGCTTAAACTACAGATGTTTTGGAAAACAATTTGTGAAAAATATGAAATCACATTTTAAAAATCCAGAAAAATTATCTTTAGGACCTAAACTTGTTCAAGCACTCTAAAAAACTTCATCTCTGATTTTATAGATATAAGAAGTTAGAAATTTTAATCAATTAGTGTGAATGATCAAACAAAACCCTAAAAAGAGAAATTAAGTTCAAAATTAGTAAAATTGGTCTAAAGTTCAAATAAATTTTGTGTAAGATTACCTAAATGTGAAGAAACCTCTAAGGATCAGTAAGTATATTTTTCTTGAATTTTATCTCAAAAGAAAGAATTAAATGAAAATTATTTACACAATTCATCAGAAAAAGACAAAGAAAAGATGATATGTCCAACAAATAATTTAAATTGTAACTCGAGAATTTTATAAAATTGGGCAAAAATTATTTTTAATAAGAAAGCTCATAAGGACACTTAAAAAATTTTTTAGGGATTTTTTATTTAGTAGAAATAAGAAAATAAAATTTCAAAACTTAAAAGCATATTAAAACTCTAATTAAATACATGAATTTATTTAATTAAGAAAAATGATTTAAAAAAATGAAATAAAAATCAAAATATGAAATTATATGGAAAATAGAGTATTTTTTTTGTGAGAATTTTTGAAGTGAGGAAAATATTAAAAGAAAATTTGAGAAAAAAATGAAGCAAATGCCTTTATCCAAATGCGCTGTAAAATGAAGCAAGAACATGTTCAATGGCAAACAGCCACATTGTCATCCCTACCAAAATATCATACCCTTTCTATTTTCAGTTTCGAAACCAAACTTTCAGATCCAAATATCTCATGCGTTTCTTGATGAAAATAAAAAATTCAAACATCAAAGTTCAAGATTGAAATTAGTAGAACACGATAGAATCAAAATTTTCATGAAATTATGCATTGATGATAAAGAAAAACGCGCGTGAATATTTCTACATGAACATGGTTTTAATTTTGACATTTCATCAAACAGATTTCCAACTCAAATTTCTCCTTCAATTCTCCACCACACTAAATGATCCGAAAATCAAAATTCATCACAGAGATGCAAGGAAAATGAATACGCTAATGGATTTTCTAAAGACTCGCGAATTAAGAAGAAGTACAAGTTGCAGTAAGAGAGAGAAATTATAGAGCATCTACCTTATGAATGGATTTTTTGATGCTTGAGCTCAAATAAAGAGAAAGCAAATCAGAGATGCTTGACTTAAAGGTTCAAAGATAATGAATGGAGAGAGATGCGAATGAAGCTTCAAAAATGGAGAATGCTTGCTTGAGATTCCAAAGAGAGATGAATAATTCTGGACTTGCAAAGATAGAAGAGGAAAAATGATCTTGCAAAGAAAGGAGATCTTCGTGAGATTGAGAGGGATAGCTTGCCTTTTTATTTTTTGGTCCTCCCTTCAATTGAAACAAGCTTACTTTTATAGAGTAAGGAGTGAATAAAAGGGTATAAATGGTAAAATGAAAAGTGAGAGTGAGTTGGTGAGGTGAATTTTGCATTTTGTGTTTGAATGATAATGCAATGCATGCGTTTTGAGTAAGTGAGGAACACATGTGCACGTGAGCTGGAAGGTTATGGCTTGGTTGATACGGATTCCATGCACTAACATGAAGTCTTGGAAAAAATCATGATCATGACTTCCTCTCATTATCTCTCTCTCCATAGTGCATGAAAGGCAACAAAGTTTAAATCAAAATTGGAAAGGGAATTACATACTTCAACTTTCATGTTCAAAATTTTTCAAAACAAAGCTTGAATCAATGAGATAAAAAGCCATGAGTGTATGCATATTATGTGTTTGCTGAAACGCCTAACTTTGCACGCGCGTGACATGCCTTATGCTGGGAAAAAATCCGGTTTCATGGTACCTTCTTCCCATGATTATATCTCAAAATTTAAGAGTCATTTTGAGAAACTTTTTGATGCAAAGTTGTTCCTCACATTTAGGGATTGATCTTTGATGTTGGATATTTCTCAAAATGATCATAATTTCAAGGAGAAAATGATGGTGAAGGAACGCCCACATACGTCTTGATAAAATGTTTGGCTTAGGACGCGCGTGGCTGGGCAAATTTCCATCTCCTCTCATTATATCCCTCTCCACACTTGACCATTTGAAATGATCCTTGAACCAAAAATGAAGAGCACACTTCATACTTCAACTTTGATGTTGATAACTTTTTGATTTGAGCTCAAATGGACATTCAAAATTAATCATGAAGGAATCAAATTTTTGTGCATATTTGAGAAATTTCACTAAGTGTCCAAAAACTTCCAAGATCCATAACTTTTTCTCCTTTCATTTTTTGGACTTGAGGCCTATAATACAAGGTTGAAGGATCTTATTTTCTATTTCTAGGAATGTAAAGTTTGTACATTTTCAATAAAAATTGAGAAAGTTATGACCAATCAAAGTTCAACACTATGAACACTTAGAAAAAATCCAAAATTTCAAATAACTTCATTGACATGTTATCTCCAATTCACATTACCTCTTTATTTTATGCCACCATTGACCATGAAGTATGAAAATAGGGACATTGAATTGATAGTTGACCAAAAGTCCCCTTGGTCATCAGTTGACTTTGGTTGACTTCTGACAAAATGACCCATTTAACCCCTTTTCCTAATTGCGCCATTTCAAACCCAAATTGATGATCAAATTTCCAATCATAAATTCTCATGAACATATAGAGAAACATGGAATCATGTTTAGCCCAAAAAGTCAGATATTTCTATATTAAATTCCAATCCCTAGTTTTGATCCTTTGTGCTAAGAGATGGTAAGATACATGCAATTGTTCCATTACCTACAAGATGATATTCAAAGAGACATATACACACATTTTGATGTTAGTAAAAAGGATATATGTAAAAGACACATAAATCAATGTTCTTGGTGATCCCTCATAGACAAACCTAAAGATAGATTGAAGTAGTAGAAGTACCTAGAACCCTAATGTGTGATCTTTGTTGCGTTGTGATGGTATGAGATGATAGAGGAATCTTAGGGGGGGGGGGGGAATTGGGGTACAAAACTCACCAACCGGTAGGTGATTATCAGTCTATTAAATATGATATCCCTAATAAGGATGTTATGTTTCTAAAAGTAAAAGATTATGATGAACTGTTGTCTGAGGAAGGTCTTAATCCTGAATCTCGTTGGGGCGTGGTGTTTGATGGAGGTGTGAATGCTTATGGGAAAGGAATTGGTGTGTGATTATCACTCCCCATGGATCACATATCCCATTTACTGCATGGTTGGAATTTGATTGCACCAATAACATGGCATAGTATGAAGCTTGTATCATAGGACTCGAAGAGGATATTGATCTCAGAATCAAAATTATAGATGTGTATGGTGATTCAACTTTGGTAATAAATCAGATTAAAGTAGAATGGGATACTCGTCACCCTGGCTTGATTCCTTACAAAGACTATGATAGAAGATTATTACCTTTCTTTAATAAAGTTGAATTCCATCATATTCCTAGAGATGAAAATCAGATGGCGGATGCTTTGGCCACTCTATCTTCTATGTATCAACTGAACATTTGGAATAATGTGCCTCATATCACAGTGCGACATTTGGATAGTCTGGATCATGTGTTGGTATTAGAGGGAACGTAAGACAAAAAACCTTGGTATTATGATATCAAGCATTTTCTCCAGACTCAGGAATATCTTATTGGTTCATCGAACAAAGATAGAAAGACATTGAGAAGGTTGGCAGGTAGATTTTTCCTCAATGAAGATGTGCTATACAAAATAAATTATGACATGGTCTTGTTCAGATGCGTGGATAGACATGAATCAGGCATGTTGATGCATGAAATCCATGAAGGCTCCTTTGGCACTCATTCCAATGGACATTCGATGGAAAAAAAGATGCTTAAGGAAGATTATTATTGCCTGACAATGGACTCTGACTATTATAAATTTGCAAAGAAGTGCCATAAATGCGAGATTTATGCTGAGAAAATTCATGTGCCTCTGACGCTTTTCAATGTTATTTCTTCCCCATGGTTGTTCTCTATGTGGGGTATTGAAATGATTGGAATGATAGAAACTAAGGCTTAAAATGGAAATCTTCACCAAATGGGTTGAAGCAACTTCCTATACTAATGTTACTAAGCAAGTGGTAGTAAGTTTTATCAAGAAAAATCTTATATGTTGGTATGGTGTGCCCAACAGGATTATCACCGACAACGGCTCAAATCTGAATAAAAAGATTATGACAAAACTTTGTGAAGAATTCAATATTTTCCATCACAATTCATCTTCTTACAAGCCAAAGATGAATGGGGTTGTTGAAGTTGATAATAAAAACATCAAGAAGATCATCTAAAAGATGGATGTTACCTATAAAGACTGGTACGAGACACTCCCTTTTGCTTTTCATGTGTATCGTACATCTGTCTGCAATTCAACAGGGGAAACCCCATTCTCTCTTGTGTATGGTATGGAAGAAGTGCTTCCCATCGAGGTTAAGTTTCCCTCTTTACGTGTGATAATGGAAACCAAGTTGTTGGAGGATGAATGGATCCATAACAGGTTTGACCAATTCAATTTGATCGAATAAAAGAGAATGACATCCTTGTGTCATGGTCAGTTAAACCATAAGAGAATGAAGAAAGCTTTTGATAAGAAGTTCAAGCCTCATGAATTCAGAGAAGGTGACCTCGTGCTCAGGAAGATCATGTCTTTTAACGCTAATTCTAGGAGCAAGTGGACTCCCAATTTTAAAGGCCCATGTGTTCTCAAGAAAGCCTTCTCTAGTGGTGCATTGATTCTTGAAACTATGGATGGCGAGGAATTCCCACGTCCTATGAATGTCTATTCAGTCAAGAAATACTTTGCCTAAAGAAATAAAAGAATAGCTCGACGAGTCGAAAACTCGAAAGGGTGGCTTAGGAAAAAATGAGCATCTTGGTAGGCTGAAAACCCGAAAGGGCGGTCTAGGCAAAAATTAGAGACATAAATTAAATAGATTCTTCCCGCTAGGTTGAAAACCCGCAAGGGAAACTTAGGAAAAAGTTATGGATTTCTTGGCAAGTAACTGCGTCAGACAAGACTTGATCGTTGAAGCAACACTTTTCTAGGACTCTCACCATACTTCAACAGAAGTCGCTGCTCAGGAATTCAAAGTTGATAGGGAGAATAGTGGTTATTGTATTTCAATGTATCTTTTCCAATGTATTACCATTTTCCAAACTTTGTAATCATTAGTGGGGTCTCCCCATTCGCAGACTACTATTCTATTAATAAAGTTTGAGCTCTTATCCAATTCTTTGCCATCCTCATTTTATTCTTCTACAAAGACTCCATTTATTATTGATAGTAATTTTCAAAACAAAAATATTAAATAACAAAATTTTTTTTTGAAAAGAATTTACAAATTAATTTCTACTTTAGATTTTATGATTTAAGAAAGACAAAAATAGTGATTCCAAGGATGGACGAGCTCTGAAATATTTGAAGTATATTTTTCCCCAAGAAAGTTATCTCAGGTCACTCTTGCTGGTGCGCGTAGTATCTCCTTGTGTTTCTCAAATAGTTGAAGATGGTACCGGTTAATGTACAGTGTGGTGTTGGGTTTGTAATCCCACTTTCCCTACTCAAGTCTTGATTCAGCTCTTCTCTAGGTTGATTATTTTGATTTCGGGTTTGCATGGTTTGATACCTTTATCCCAGATTCCCCGGTAAGGTCTTCGCTTATTTGGTGAAAGTTCCTTCTCCCTTTTGTGTGCTAAGGTAGAATCACTTGCAAAATATCGTCCTTTGCAATGATGGCATTGTTTCTGTTGTTTGTTTCCTAGGCAACTAGACAAGGGCGGTATCTTTTCTAAGAAGTGTTGAAATAGTTGTCAATTTTTTTGGGTTTTCTCCCGCTAAGTGCTTGGTTTGATTTAAAATCCCCATAATTTTGATTTCTTGATGTATTGTTTGACTTCTTAAATCCCTAAGTAAAGCTGAGATAATGTAGTTTTCTGAAAGTTGTTATCCCCATGTGGTTTCATAATTTCTCCCCAGGGAAATTTGTGTAATCATCACTCTTGGTATTGAAGAATGTGTTTTGGGCTCCTCTCGATGATGTGGTGTCGTACTCCCCAATGAGGTCAACATGGGATCCCCAGTTGATATCTCGACGACATGGTTTTCATCTTTCCTAGAGAAGCTAATATTATAATCTCCAGTGGATATCTAGACATTGAGACATTTGTTTGTCCCATTGAAGTTTGTGTGATGTTCCCTGGTGAAGCCTGGAGAAGGATGTTATATCCCTGTATTTGTACTAATTTATTGTTTTGATTTGTTTACTTTCGGATTGTGTTTCTTCCAGTGAAGTTAATTCGTAGAATATGAATTTGTTTCCGCAGTTGGTGCTTACTTTCTTTATAAAATTTTCCTACTGGATGTGATTTAAGTTGAGTGTTGACTTTACCTAAGCTGGTTTTGTCTGGTTATACCCAGTTATGTATGTTTGCTTTATCATCATATACATAATAACATTCATACATACATCATGCATAGATGAATTAATACTCATTGTTCATTTGCATTTTTTATAAATTTTTTTGGCATATTACCCTATTTTCAAAGTTATGTTACCCTCTTTATAATAGATTGTCAACCTTAAGCAGAAAGTGTATATCCTTTCAATTTTCCCACTGAGTTATCCCTCGTGGAAGATGTAGCCAATTGTCAAATGTAGCCTTTGAGAAGACTGTCTGGTCATACAGGTAGTTGGTGATATTGGTCTGTTGATTGATCTTTCCTGAAAAGATAAAGAGTTAGCTATGTGCAATGTCATGATGTATGAAATTAGTTGTGTAATAATGTTCTCAAAATAAATGAGACTGTGCTATATGCATTTTGAATGCATATGCTATGTTGTTCGTAAATGATGTATGAATGAGAAATGTTGTCGAAGTGTATTTGTAAACTATAGCATCATATTTGTTTGGGGAAAATAAATCCTGACTGTTCCTGGGGATGAATAGTGTGATACGGTGGGAGAACTGACTTGAGGTTTTGCATTTTATGTTCGCAAATGTTTCGGTTTAGCAAGAGTCGCCACCGACTTTTTATTTTATCCTAAGGAAAGGTCAAAAAGCACAGGAAAGACCTTTGAGATGTTTTCTTGGGTTCGGGGAGTAGATTATAGAAAGGGAAGGTATTAGCACCCTTTCTATCCATGGTTATCCATGTGCTCTTAGTTACTTGTTTAGATCAATTGCTTTGCTTTTCCATTGTTTGAAATGGTGCTTTGTGTGTGGTTTTGAAAGATGTTTTGAAAAGAGGCCATCATTGTGGAAACCTTTGTAATGATTCTTGTTTGAATGTATACAAAGGTGTTTTTGTCTTTTAAGAAGTTTTCAATGTTTGAAAGTAGGGTTTTGAAATTGTGTTGTGAAGTGGGTTCGAAAATAGCAAGGATGTTTTTGCAAGCTTTTTGATCAAGTAACTAAGAGTTGTCTACCCTATTTTACTCAAAGATCTTTCTTATATTTTAAACCCTTTTAACAGTGTTGTTTCACCATTGCATTTGGTGAACAACCTTGTGTTAGGATGTTAAACAGGACAGGCGCGGGTCATCGTATAGACCATGATAGCAATGGTGCCAAGTATTTTTGGCAATTTTCTCGAGGGACTTGATCATTTTGTTTAGGCAACTCAGATATCGTCATCGAGGGACTATGATCTTTGTTTTGTTTTTGTTTTGCCAAAGTACTTAGCATGCATACCATGGCCCATTTTTGAAGGCAACAAGTGGATTGTAACCCTAGGGGTGCAAGTGTGCATTGTGTTTATTTTTTCATGCATTTTTGTCTTTGATTAGGTCAAACTATTTGTTGGTTTTGATTTTGCATACAAACCCTAATTCTCTAATCATGGCATAATTGAAAGCATTAAGTGCGTAAAAATAAATCTAAGCTATTACAACTTTGATATAGGGAGGGGTACAATCTTAAATAGGGGATTATTTTGCAAGAAATTAAAACCCTAAATTATTACAACCAAATTGAATTTACAATGCATAATATTTAAATGTACAATATTTAAATAAACAAAAATAAATAAATATTAAATAAAAATGTATTATGCAAAAAAAGTTTTTATGTATGCAAAGTATTTTTAAATGTAAAGAAACATAAAGAAATAAATAAAAAAATAAAAAAAGATTAATTTTATTTTTATTAAATAGGTAAACCCTAATTTTCTTAAGTAAACAATATTACCTATTATTTATATACAAAAATATATTAATATGCACAAAAATAAAAATATATTGAAAAAAAGTGATTTTTAGTATAAAATAATAATAAAAATGAAAATGTAATATTTTTGTGTTTTTGTTCTAATTATTTAGTAAAATAAAGTATATATATATATATATATATATATATATATATATATATATATATATATATATATATATATATATATATATATATATATATATATATATATATATATATATATATATATATATATATATATATATATATATAAATATGTATAAAATAAAATAAAATATTTACAAAAATAAAATATATTCAAGAAAATATTTTCAATGTGAATAAAAATAAGAAATGAAAATAAAAGTATTATTTACATTATTTTTATATTTAAACAAATAAGAAAAAAGGTATTAAAATTTTTTAATGTTAGAAGTAATTAAAATAAATACCAAATAAATGTAAAAAATTATGAAAATATTTTTCAAGTATTTTTTATGTTTGGAAATAAAATAATAAAGTCAGAAATGAAATTTAAATGCAAAAATAATAAAAATAGAAGAAGTTGGGCCAGGGGGTGTGAAGCTGAAAAAGAAGGTGTTAGAAGCAAAAAGGCCAAGCCCAGCCCATCAGCTTCATCTTCTTCCTCCAGACTTTTGAAAACGCGCGCCTGTTACACAAACTCGTATCTCCTGTATTTGTGATCTTTTGACAAAACTCAAAACATGAAACTTGTAGAGCATCAAACCACGATTCTAACCATATAAAAAACTTAATCTAACTCTCAAAGACCAGAGAGAATTTCTCTGGCCCTAATTTCTAACCTAGTTTTTTCAGAAAGTCCATGGATGAAATTCTCTTAGCACATTTAATATAAATGAAAACTGAGCATATGTATGGTTTCAGTGAAATGAGTACTACATCTTTCATTCACAAACCTAAGGCTAAATGTTCCTAAATAGAGAGATAGAAATTGATGAAAAACCTATTTCAGTTGGATTCGAGTTGGACAATGCAGCAACTTTCAGTGAGGCCTGAGGTTCTTTTGAGCTTGCTTGATGTTCCCTAGACCTTTCCCAATGCTTAGTTTTTTTTTGAAATGGCCTGAATCTTTCCACATAACTCAACCTGCAAAGCTTCAAAACAAAAATGGTGAACACTGTAAGTGGAGTTACAGTTGGCAATGGAGGTTTGGGATAGCTTGAGTGAGTTGAATAGAAGGTATTGGAACTGATTGCAAGCAAAACGCATGAGTGGAATGTGATTTGCAGGTCCTGCCTTGTTTTTGCAGAAAATGGGGTTTTTGGTGTACAAGGGTGTTTGAGAGGGTAGTGAGCTCATGTTCCTGACCTTAGGCAATGTGAGAAACTTGTTTGAAAACTTGGCTTCAGTTGATTTTATCAGATATGCAAGTTATTGACTTTTGGCATAATGACTTGGTTTTGAAGCAAAATGTGAGAGTTGACAATGCAAGGTTGTACTGGCTTGTAACCTAGATTCAAAAAGTGGTTGAGCTTTGCCTGACATTAGGGATCCTTGTTTGCAGCAAAAGGCTTGGTGTATGGCTCAATAAATGAAACTTGACATAAAGCATGCTTTATGTAAATGGAAGTGTTATCTTTATGCCCAAAATGGAATTGTTCATTGTATAATGCTCCCTTGATCAGAACAGTTCCTCTAACCAATGTATTTGCATTCAATTTTTGAGTTTAAATTGGTTTAGAGGCCTGTAATTAAGTACAAAGCTAGTTTGGTCAGATTTTGCAAGTTGTATGAACATGTATTGGCCATGGTTACAAAGTGAGTTTTTGCCAACTTCAAGCATTCGATTCTCCCTAACCACAAATGTGTTTGAGGAGTTCTTGGACAATTTGGAAAGCTTGCAACATGTAATATAATCCATATTTGAATTGAAACTTGAGACTCCAAGTGGAACTATGTGAAAAATGTCCAAGAAGATGGGTCAAAATCCTGCCTAAACTAGGGCAAAATTTCTCTAAGTTAAAAGTTTTAGGGACCCTTGTTCCAAAAATCATAACTTGAGATCCAAGCTTCTTTTGAGAAAACTTTGTGAATAAAAGTTGTATACTTTGTGATGTACTACAAATCTCATGTTGTAAGTTTTGTTTGAATCCATTAGCATCATGGTAAAAATGTGGGACAAAGTTAGGAAAAATTAAGAAAATTTCATAACTTAGAACATTTCTAAGTTATGAAAATTTTCAATTTCAAACCCTAATTTGCAATTTTGGGTTTCTTGATGAAAAAGTTTCATAATTTGACACATCTTGATGAATAATGACCCTTGGCACTTGATTTTGACCAAAAAGTCAAAGTTTGACTTTTCAGTGTACAGTCAAATTTTGATCAGTTGACTGAAAAATTCATCTGTCAATCCTATGCTTTTGAGATCTTTTGAACTTGTTGAATAGGTCAAGATAGTGTCATTGAGTCCTTGAGTCCATGGTTGAGCTTGATTTGCCATTGGCTAGGTCAAACAGTCAAAAATTGCCTTTGTGCAGTCAAAACCCTAAAAATGACCATTTTGCCCTTTTGGTGATCTGATCAAATTTCTTGTGGAATTGTGGTCCAAACATGATCAAATGGTTCATATGAGTTCATAATGTTGATGTGGGTCAAAATTCATGAGGTTTGACTGTAAATTGGCCACAGTTGACTTTTTCCCCAATACAATTGATTTATAGGTCAACTGTCCAATTGATTGGGTAAAAATTTGGTTCAAGGATTGAAACTTGGTATGGGAAAACTTATGAGTCCAACATGAAGTATGAAAGTCAAATTGGGAATTGAAGATCCAAAAATCCTTGTGCAGACTCAAACCCTAATTTAGGTCAACAGTGCAAGGAGATGTCTTGAGCAGAGCAAACCCTAGCTTGGTCTTGAGTTCCAAGAGCCTGGTGATGGAAAATATCGATAAAATGAGAGAGCAAATTTTGGGGTACAACAGTTTCCCCTGTTCAATCTTCTTGAACCTGAAGAGTTAGATTGGCAAGTTTGCCTTTCGTGACTCGAAGGTAAAAGAGGACTGGACACTAGAGTGCCCGTAAATTTGCACTCGTCAAAATATTGTTGAGGGAATGGGCTTAAAGATTCCATTTGGAGATGGTAGAATCTTGCTGGAGATGGGCTTAAAGATTCCATCCAAGAATGTTTGTTGAACTGCAATGTTGTAGGTCAGAAGACTAAGCATCGAAATGGTATCCGTGTCTGGAATGCATTTGAACTGTATATGGAGACTGAGTCTGTATGAGCAAAGGAATTGCGTCCATGTTTGGAGCGTATCTGAGTTGTAACTGTATTTGATTCTTGAATGAATATCAGAATGACTGCAGTGTCTGGAGTGTATCTGTATTCTGAATGGGTAACAGAGAAACATCTGTATGTGGAGCAACTGTGTGCTGGGGATAAGTTCTGAATGAGTGACAGAAAGGCAACTGTGGCAATTGTACTCGGGGGAATCAAACTTCTGGTGTAAGGGACAGAATGGCATCCGTGTTTGGAGCGTATCTGAACTTGAAGTTGATAATTGAATCTGAATGAGAGATAGAATGGCCGCCGTGTCTGGAGCATATCTAGTCTGTATCGGATTGCTGAAGTCTGAATGAGTAATAGAATACCCGTCGTGTCTGGGGTGTATCCGTACTATATTTTGACTTAAAAATTTTGAATGAGTAATAGAATGATCATTGTGTCTGGGGTGTATCCATACTGTATCTGAACGATTATTAATGATAACCTTTTAATCTTATCCTGAAAAGGGTAAAATATTAGCTAAAACGCAAAGTTATGTTGCATGATATGTATGATGCAATGACATGTGCTTCATCAGTGCTTATGATATATGAATGTAATGGATGCACATGTAAGCTGAGTAGCTGTCTTGCTGAGGAAAATAAATCCTTGATAACTGGAGATAATGAAATCTTTGACTGCTGTCGGAGGAAGTAAATTTCTGACCGATGTTGAGGATTCAAAAACCTTTGATTGTTTGAAGATGAGAAATACTTGCTGACTGCTTGGGGATTAGAGATCTTTGATTGTCGAGAATGAGAAATCCTGGGACCACTGTTGGGGATTGAAAATCCTTGGTGACTGGTGGGGATTTACAAGAGCTTTGACAACTTCTGCGGGGAATGAGAATCCTAGGAATTAATGAAAACTATGAAGAACTATACTGGGGAATTAGAACCTGGGAGGCTTCTGCTTGGAGAAATGAGACCGAGAATCTTCGATTTGCCGGGAAATAACTCTGGGGAGAATGTTTACTCGGCCAGTAAAATCAGGAGCTTGGGTTATATGCCAATCTACTGGGGAAGTTGGGGAACACTGAATGGTTCTCACTGGGGATTGATAGTTGGAAATTTAACTTTGCTGGGGAAGAAGGTTTATAACATTCTAGCTCCGCTAGGGATATGTATTTCAGGGTTTTCAGGCTCCACTGGGGATCGGGAGTTTTAACTCTGATGGGAACTTTGAAACTTAACTCCACTGGGGGATAAGGTTTAGAACATACTGGCTCCGCTGGGGATCTTTAAATTTAACTCCGCTGGGGATATATACTCCAAGGTTTTAGCTTTGTTGAGGATCTGTACTATAGGGGATTTCTTCTGGAATAGCACAAGGATATCTTCCTACACCTTCAACCTATCAGCAATTATCCTTTCTCAATTTCGTTTTATTTGTAAGCAGTGATTATATTCAAATGCATATACCTATTTAATTAAAACATTAGACGTTTTCAAATAAAACATAATTAAAAAAAGAAAGGAAAGGCAAGCAAATTTTTGCACTTTGAAGTATCTTTGTATTAACTTTTGTAAGTATCTTTGTACAAAGGAGACAAACATCCTAGTAAGAGAATGTTGTCGTAAAAAATTTGAAAAATTTTATACAAAAAGAAAGATGGCTATGTGTAACAATTCCATGGGATTCCCATTCTGCTATAGCCTTCACAACTCTGAGTATCTTGTCCATTCGCTGCTTCGTCTGGCGATGATTGGATTGATCAGAAGCTTGGAGCTTGTTGGTGAAGAGATTGTTTTTAAAGTGATCCGACGAGACATAGTCATACGCTTTAATTCCCTAACTTTTTCCTGGACCACCCATTCGGGTTTTCGATCCACCGGGGAACCCTTTTTTGCCCAAGTCGTCCTTTCGGGTTTTCAACTTGCCGGGTGTACAAATTTTTTTGTTTATCCCTAATTTTTGCCTGAACCGCCCTTTCGGGTTTTCGATTAACCGGGATGCCCATTTTTGCCCAAGTCGCCCTTTCGGGTTTTCAACTTGTCGGGTCGTTTTATGCTAGTATCTTTTGACTATGTCTTCATTCGCAGGGTGCAGCAAGTCGTCGCCGTCTATGGTGGTCAGAATCATTGCCCCACCAGAAAAGATGTTCTTGATCACAAATGGTCCTTCATAAGTAGGAGTCCACTTACCCCTGGGATCACTTTGTGGCAAGATGATTCGCTTGATTACAAGATCTCCGACTTGATATACCTGACGCCTGACTTTCTTGTTGAAAGCCTTGATCATCCGTTTTTGATACGTCTGACCATGACAAACAGCAGTAAGTCGCTTCTCGTCGATCAAATTAAGTTGATCAAGCCGGGTATGAATCCAATCGTCTTCACTCAAACCGGCATCCTTTATAATCCTCAAGGAAGGAATCTGAAATTCCATGGGTAGAACAGCTTCCATGCCATATACCAAAGAAAAGGGGGTTGCCCCTGTTGAAGTACGTGTCGTGGTACGATACCCGTACAGAGCAAACGGTAATATCTCATGCCAGTCCTTGTAGGTAACTGTCATCTTTTGAATGATCTTCTTGATATTTTTGTTCGCGGCTTCAACAACACCGTTCATTTTTGGCCGATAGGGAGATGAATTGTGATGATAAATCTTGAACTGCTCGCATAGAGCGGTGATCATAGTGTTGTTCAAATTTGTACTGTTGTCCGTGATAATCCAGTCGAGGATACCATATCGGCATATGAGATTCTGCTTAATGAAGCGGGCAACCACATTCTTTGTAACAGAGGCAAAGGAAGTTGCCTCGACCCATTTGGTGAAGTAATCAATAGCCACCAGGATGAAGCGATGTCCATTGGACGCCGTGGGCTTGATCTCTCCAATCATGTCAATGCCCCACATTGCGAATGGCCAAGGAGCTGTCAGAACATTGAGAGGAACAGGAGGAATATGTACCTTGTCAGCATAGACTTGGCATTTGTGACAAGTACGGGAATGTTGATGACAATCAGCTTCCATGGTAGACCAGTAGTAGCCTACCCTTAGAATCTTCTTAGCCATCGTATGCCCGCTTAAGTGGGTGCCAAAGGTGCCACTATGTATTTCAATCATGATTAATTTCGCTTCAACCTTGTCCATACAACGAAGTAGAACACAATCATGGCTACGCTTATAAAGGATGCCATTGCTTAGGAAGAATTTGGCAGCAAATCTCCTTAAGAACTTTTTGTCATTGACGAAAGCTCCTTCAGGGTATTCTCGAGTCTGGAGATGCCTTTTGATTCATGAAACCAGGGTTGTTCCACTACTTCTTCGGTATTAATCTCGTGACAGTGCGCAGGTTCGTCCATTCGCTCGATGGTGATTTGGGGAGCCTCGTTATCCCAGTTGAGTTTAAACATGGAAGACATTGTAGCCAGAGCATCTGCCAGCTGATTTTCTTCTCGCGGGAAGTGCTCGAAAGTAATCTGCTCGAAATGAGGCAACAATGTCAGGACATGTTCTTTGTATGGGATAAGATTAGGATGTTTAGTATCCCACTCTCCTTTGACTTGACTGATGACCAAAGCCGAGTCCCCAAATACGACCAAAGATTTGATCCCCAAGTCTATAGCAGCCTTGAGACCAAAGATGCAAGCTTCATATTCAGCAATGTTGTTGGTACAGCTGAAGCAAAGTCGGGCAGTGAAGGGTGTATGGCAACCTTGCGGAGAAATGAGTACCGCACCGATACCGTTGCCAAGTGCATTTGAAGCACCATCAAAGTATAGGGTCCATCGGGATCCTTGTTCAGGTCCGTCATACGGTCTGTTACCTTCAATGTTGTCCAATGTCATGATGTCCTCGTCAGGGAAGTCGAATCTCATAGATTGGTAATCTTCGACGGCTTGATGAGCTAGATGGTCAGCTAGTACACTCCCCTTTATAGCTTTTTGGGTAGTATACTGGATATCATACTCAGTCAGGATCATTTTCCATCTAGCAATTCTTCCAGATAAAGTAGGCTTCTCAAAGATATACTTGATTGGATCCATTTTGGAAATCAACAAAGTGGTATGAGTCAACATATACTGCCTTAGCCGGCGAGCAGCCCATACCAAAGCGCAACAAGTTTTCTCGAGCAGTGAGTAGTGATTCTCACAGTCGGTAAACTTTTTGCTAAGCTAATAAATGGCATGATCTTTTCGACCAGACTCGTCATGTTGACCCAGTACGCACCCCATTGAGTTATCCAAAACAATCATATACATGATTAACGACCTTCCTTCGACGGGTGGCATCAAGATAGGAGGTTCCAGTAAATACTCCTTGATCTTATCAAAAGCAACTTGACAATCATTGTTCCATTCAACTACCTTATCTTTCTTCAACAGCTTGAAGATTGGCTCACAGGTAGATGTTAGGAGAGATATGAACCTCGCAATATAGTTTAAGCGTCCCAAGAAACCTCTAACCTCCTTTTCAGTGCGGGGGGAAGGCATTTCTTGTATAGCCTTTACTTTAGCTGGATCAACCTCAATGCCTTTGTTGCTGACAATAAATCCTAAAAGTTTACCAGACCTGACTCCAAAAGTGCACTTGCTTGGGTTCAGCCTGGGCTTATACTCCTTCAACCTGACAAACAGCTTTTGCAGATGATCAAGGTGTTCTTCTTCTGTCAGTGAATGGGCTATCATGTCGTCTACGTAGACTTCAATCTCATGATGTATCATGTCATGAAATAAAGCTACCATGGCGCGCTGATAGGTTGCCCCGTTATTCTTCAGTCTGAATGGCATCACTTTGTAGCAGAAGGTACCCCATTGCGTAACAAAAGTAGTTTTCTCCATGTCTTCGGGGGCCATTTTGATCTGGTTGTATCCCGAGAATCCATCCATGAAGGAAAATACCATGTGTTGAGTTGTGTTGTCAACCAAGATGTCAATGTGTGGTAGTGGAAAATCGTCTTTAGGTCTAGCCCTGTTTAAATCCCGATAGTCCACACACATTCTGACTTTGCCGTCCTTCTTAGGCACAGGCACAATGTTAGTAACCCATTGTGGATATAGGAAGTAACATCCAGAAAGCCAGTGTTAAATTTCTTTATTACCTCAGCTTTGATCTTTTCAGACATGCCGGGCCTCATTCGGCGTACCTTTTGCTTGATCGGTGACAGTCTTCTCCTGTAGGGAGACGGTGGACCATGATATCTGTGTCTAATCCCGGCATGTCTTCATAGGACCAGGCAAAGATCTCAACATATTCGTTTAACAATTGCACTAAGAGCTCTTTGACACCTGGTTCCAAGTTGGTACCCACCTTAACCTCTTTCTTGTCTTCCTCTGTTCCCAAGTTGATGGTTTCTAGCAACTCTTCATGAGGCAGAATAGCCCTCTCTTCTTATTGCAAAACTCTGGCTAACTCTCCCGGCACTTCACAGTCTTCGTTAACTTCGTACTCAGCATGATTGACCAAATCTTCAGAGTCACCGAAGGCTAAAGCAGAATAGTCACCCATGGAATCCGAAGTGGATAGGTACCTGCATTTTGTGAGTGTGGGTGTGTGTAAGGGATAGCCATCCTTAAACAAAACAAAATTCAAAAGGAAAGAAAATGAACACAACAGTTTATAGATGAAAATGTCCAATGATTCATTAAAACATGGCATATGATAATGAAGAAAATCAAGCCCTTACAAATGGACCTATATGCCCCGGGCAAGGCATAAGGTGAAAATAGTATACGAATTGTTTAGTTATTACAGACAAAAATAGGAAATTGTTCAAAGATAAATTACTGGTTGACGAAAGTGATGGGAACAAAGTCCTTTGCTTCCCAGTTGCTTAATCCTCCTTCGACGGTTGGAAAGATCCAATCTTCAAAGTTGTCTTCTTCATCATCATCTTCTAAGGCATTAATTCCATGGTGAGTGATTTTTACGGGTGGTCCTCCAGCCTTGGAGCGACACATAGCTTTCTGGCCAACAATAGTAAAACCTAGTCCGAACTTGTCCGTGTTATGGGGAAAATCAGGCAGTTGCCCCCACACTGTACTCTTTCCTTCTTTGATTACAGCCTCTGCGTCCTTGAGAGATGTCATCCTAGACACATGCTTGGGAACGATCGGCACATCAACCATTGTCTTCGCAACTGCGACCTCAGGAGAAACTTCCTCAAAATGTTGGAAAGGCGTTTCTATGAATTCGCCATCCAACTCCACATAGCGGAAGGAGTTGAGGTGACTTATCATGTACTCTTCCTCGTTGTACACCGTTATAATCTTACCCTGCACAAGATACTTTAGCATTTGGTGTAAAGAGGAGGTAACTGCCCCAACATAGTGGATCCACGGCCTTCCCAACAAACACGAATATGAAGGACGGATGTCCATCACATAAAAGGTGGAGTTGAAAACTTCTGTGCCCACTTTGATAGGAATGTCAACCTCTCCGTGAACCATTCTTTTGGACCCATCAAAGGCCCTAACAACAATGTTACTGGGTTTGAGGGTCAATCCTTCACAGTCCAAACGGTCTAACGCTTTCTTCGGTAGCACATTCAAGGATGAACCAGTATCAACGAGGACATGGGCAAGGGTGGTTCCCCTGCATTCTATTGATACATGCAGCGCGTCGTTGTGTTTCCTTCCCTTGGGAGTCAAATTAGCATCGGAAAAACCAAGACCATTATAAGCAGTAAGGCTGGCCACGCACTCTTGAAACTAGTCAGCTGAAGTTTCTTGAGGCAAGTGGGCCGTCTTTAAAAATTTGATTAAGGCCTTAGCATGGGCCTCAGAGCAGAGTAGAAGAGCCAACATGGAGATTTTGGAAGGGGTCTGCCCTAGCTGTTCCACGACGTCGTAGTCGCTCTTTTTGATTATCTTTAAGATTTCTTCCATTTCTTTCTGGGTGGTCTCGGGGATTACCACAGTCTGAGCCTTCATCCTGACATGCGCTTCTAGTATCCCCTTACCCTTATCGGTAGTATCAACAGAGGGTCTAACTTCAGGTACATCAATTTCTTCAATTATTGAGCCTTGCACATATGGCTAAACAGGCACAGAAGCTTTCGAGGGTCCGAAGAGTGCTCTGGGGGGAGCAATCTCCGGAGAGAAAATCCGTCCGCTGTGAGTTATCTTGCTTGTTCCTACAATGTTCCCTATATAAGGGGTTTCATCATCAGAATTCTCTTGGACTGATTCAATCTGTTTGATACCATGATAGAAGATTTCTCCTCCGTAGTTCCATGGTATCGTCTTGTTAGATTGATATGGGACAAGCCCCGGCATGGTAATTTTTAACGGCACAAACTTAGGATCAGGCGTAATCTTGACAGGCCTTTTGCAGGCCTTGGGAAGATTGTTGGAGATGGTTATTATTGCAATGTCATTGGTTGAAGTATCAAAAGTAGCAGGAGTAACAGGAGTGAAGGTATCAATAGGAGTCTTTTGGAAGAGTATCTCTTGGGTATCCATCAGACGTTGGATACCTGATTTCAACATTGGGCAGTCAGCTCGTATGTTTAAACAAAAGTAACAGTCTTTTCCACAGCCTGGGAATACCCTGACTCTCATCAAATTCACTTTAATCACTGGTAACAGAGTCAAAAGGTCAGCAACATTAGTAACATGAACGTCTTCCGTAACGACATGAACATTATGACCGTGCTTGGGCATTGGGGCAGAAATCACATTTGGCTTTTCGGGCGCGTCGAATTCTACCTCCTTGCCGTCGATCAGATCTTGGATTTTTTTCTTAAGAGCCCAACAGTTGTTGGTATCATGCCCTGCACTGTCAGAGTGGTAAGCACATTTTGCATTGGAGTGGTAATACGAAGAAGAGGTATTAGGGTTCTTTGGCGCTTCCTTCAAATTGGTAAGATTCAGTTTTAACAAATGAGGGAGTACTTGAGCTGGTGTCATGTTGATTCGGGTGAACTGCCGTTGTGGCCTTTCTACCTGTTGCTGATTAGATCATGGCTGATTGCTGCGAGGTTAATCATTTGAAGAGTTTTGAATCATCACAACCCCTACAGTTGGCCGGCGCTCAGTTCTTCCTTGACTTTTCTGAGAATACACAGCATAAGCTTCCTTCTTAGCTGGGAAGGTTTTCTTAATGGCAGTGGACGCGGAGGCATCTTTCTGAATCTTACCACTTTTAATGCCGGCCTCAACTCTTTCACCGGTCAGAATTAATTCAGTAAATCCCGCGGAGGAACTCCCAATTAAATGATTGAAGAAAGGGTCAGACAGGGTCCCTAGAAACATGTCAACCAGCTCTCTATCCGACAATGGTGTCTGCACCCTTCCTTCCAGATCACGCCACTTCTGGGCATACTCTTTAAATCTTTCATTAGAAGCCATACCCATACTCTGTAGTTGAGTACGAGTGGGCGCTAAATCAGCGTTGTATTGGTATTGCCGGTAGAAAGCAGCAGCTAAGTCTTCCCAGTTATGAACCTCCAATCTCTCGAGTTGATAGAACCAGTCCAATTGTGTGCCTGACAAACTGTCTTGGAAAAAATGGACCCAAAGATCCTTATCAGATGAGTGGGATTGGATCTTTCGGACGTAGGATCTCAGATGCATCTTTGGACCCGACAGACCATCGTACTTGGCAAATGTAGGAACTTTGAACTTGGGAGGAATAACGATCCCAACGACCAACCCTAGTTCTTCGAAATCTAAACCAGGTACCCTTTGCAACTCAATGGCTGCCAACTGATCCTCAAGATTTTTGAATTTAACATCCGCCGAGGGATATTGTTATTCGGAGTAATCTTCGTCTTCTTACTCTTCCTCTTCTTCTCCTTCAACTTCAGATTCAGAAGGCATTGCAGTTCCTTTTCCTTTACCAGCCCCTTCATCAGACGTCGAGGGGAATTCGAGAACTTTTCTAGCATTGCTTTCGAACCTTCTTCCCATGATGACTACACCAGGTCTTTTCTTCTTTCTCTCTTTATCTTTCTCCAACAGTGCTTTAAGGTCCTCTTGACCCTTTGCTAAGGTCATGAGGAGTTGCTGGAATTGAGAATTATGTGCTTGCAGATCCTTAACCGTCTGCTCCAAATCCATCTTGCTGAAATAAACAGAAGAAAGATAAGGAAACCTGGTGTGAAGACCTGTTTATGCATATGATGAATGGTATGTTATTCATGTAATGCTTTCAAGGACTCATAAACTCAAATTTGTTGCAAACAAAAAGAACACACGTCATATTAAGAAGAAATTTGTAAGTACATAAGTGCCCCATGGGCAAAATATTACAAAATTATTAATGTAAAAAGACATTGCACATCCTCTTTGGTGCGATGTAAGTGTTAAGAGTTTCCTCCTCATGAAGTCAGCGAGTAAGCTCCAAAACCTTCTTCTCTCTGGCATAGAAGCTGGCTTCAAAAGTATTTCGTTCCTCCTTGAGTTGGATCCAACTCTTTTGTAATTCTTCCAATGATGTTGGCATGTCAGGATGTAGGAGGGTGTATGGAACCTCTCCTTCTATAACAGGCTCTTTGATCACGGGGAGAATGTGAGGATATGGCATCATAATATTCTGGGCGCGGGTTCGTACCCACTTGAGATAAGGCTCAAGAGGGATGGAATTTTTGTGCCCCAGTGTCTTACTAACCACTTTGTTGGGCATCCTCCAAGCTCCGATGAACCTTTGTCGAAGTCCTTGCGCATTGTTGTCGAAGTCAAAAACCAGGTCAGGAATCAGCATATCATGAGGGCCATCCCTTCTAGCATATCCAAACTGTCTTAGAGCTAAACAAGGGTT